>JAYKKI010000034.1:450000-862500 GCA_039881145.1 Druceiella hillmani | reverse complement strand
ACGCAAAGTATTTAGTTTTAAAATCTTCTTTTTTTATAACTAAGCCTTTGGAAAACTTTTTATTTTGGTTTGATAATAAAAAATAATTTACGACATAAAAATATCGTATTCTTCTGCAGTTTGGCAACGAATTGAGAACCTAACCATTGGTTATATACTAAGAAGTACTAATGTCGAATCTGACAAGTTCTGGACTAGATGACATTAATACATGAAGAAATGTGAACGTAGAAAATCTAAAAGGTAGACCAACATCAAGTTCAAGATATTGAGTAAATAAATTATATTCGACAGTTTTTTTCTCTTTAATTTTGTTGTATACTTTCATCTCACTAAATTTAGAAAATTATTATATAAAGCTTCAAAATATATCTGAATTATAAACAATAATTCATATGAATTGCTACTTTATAAATTTCTAGACCCTATCGAAAGGAATTCGTTATACGATGAATCAATGTCAACAGTTAATTATCAGCAATGGAAAAAACACTTGCTTTATTTTAAAATATCAATGAAAGATTATCAAATTTTTTATTAAATGCTATACAGTATTTTATTCGTATAATAGCTGCGAGATATTTTACAATTTCAATAACCTCAAAAAAAGTTTTATTAGTGGTCACAACTCTACTCGATGAAGCTGGAAGTAAAAATGCTTCATAATATTTAATAAATTTCAATTTTCTTATGTGCAAAACACTCACATTGTTAAAATAAATCAAAATATTTATCGATTTATAATTAACAATCTACTAGAAAATGTACTTATTTGTAAAAGAGCCATTCTTTCCATTAAAGCCCGAGTAGATACTATCATACTTGTGTAAAGTTAAACAATCAAGTTAATCTTTTATCGAACTTTCACAGTTAATTTAAATTAAAAATTTACAATGTTAAACATATGTTTTCTTTAACTTTTATTGTATCTTAGCACAATACCGACATCTTAACGAAATGGCACACACATACGCTGAATAATTAGCTTAAGCATTATATTATTACATTATCTCCATTAATATTTTAACCTAACCCACAGAGCTCAATCTAACATTTGGCATATCTAAAAACATAATTAACTAATTAATTAAGTACAATGAAATATTTCGTACAAATATCGGTTAACCACGTAATAACTTGCTACTGGAATATTGTTGTACACTCGGTGGAATCTGATATAAAATGTAAACATATAACAAAGTATTGTATAAATTATATAAATTGAGCTCTCTTAAAAATTGTTTTTGATCTATTTAAAATTGTATACAGGACTCATTCAAGTTAGCGGAATTTATATAAAATTCCAACAAATCAATTACAATAGATGCATTTGAAAGATCCATTTCACAAAAAAAATTTTGAGAAGCAAAATTATCGATTTTAATTTTTGAGCTCCTTTCAGTAATGCATTTCCAGCACATTACGTAACTTAATAAAGCAGCGTATTTCTATTTTGCAATGAATTTATACAAATAAATGTTATCATGAAAAATACACGTCATTACTAAATAATAAACTATTGATTTTTAGACAAAGATGTAAACATCAAAATATATTTATGATAAAAACTGTTATTGCATTTTATTACATACAATGAATCATTATGGATTTAGGATTTGAGATTATAAAATAATTTTTTATGAATTATTTTTATAATATATTATGAATAAACGTAGTAATATTAGTAGTTAACGGCTAAAATATGTAGCGATTTGAGGGGTAACATAGGATTCAGTTGAGTAATTTACTTAATTGCTTAATTTTTATTATAACATTAATATGTTATGAAATATAATGTGTATTCATGTGGCTTGATAGTTTTGTGCAGTGTTTCATGTATTTGAAATACTGCAATCTCTGGTTATTCAATTCATTTTTTTGGCGCAAAAATCAATAGAAGATTTCTGTCGCTAACTTCAGAAAGTACATTAGAAAGAACACTTACCATATCCCGCAGTGCATACACATCCCAAAGAGGAATATAATTTAATATAGAACATGTTTATTTTTCAATGAAGTCTTTATTCGTTCATGTACATTAAATTCATTAATTTAATCAATAGTTTAAACGGGAACAAAAACCCAAAACTTAAAACATAACATTGATTTTTTAAAATTTTCCAATTAATTTTAGTAACAAAAATTGAAATGCCATTATTTGTGATTTAAAATTATTAACATTAGTCTGTTCGTCATATCTATCGTATTTAATACACACTGTTTTACTGCACAGTTGATTATTATTTTGTTGTATTGTGTCGTCACACTATACAACAAAATAATAATCAAACTAAAACACAATTTATACAATGCACAGTATACACATCGAACTTTCCACGCAGTCCATTTACCTATACTTGTATAGACATACACAGTGCTAATATAGCACAACATGTCTCCCTTAGAATTACAGATATACTGCTATTACAGCATCTCGGTGACATGAACTCATGAGATTTTGCCCATCACGAGAAAATTATTTTACATTTCTTTTTACTTTAAAAGTGAGTAAAAGTCCGACCAAAACCCTTCATGGGATATAAGAAAAGGAGCGCAAATGGGGGGAATAATTATATAAATATTTGTTATCTAAACACTAGACCTTTGGTATGTGACATTGGAAAAGCTGAATTGGCACATGCTATGAAATATATAAAATGGGACATTCTCGGGTTTTCTGAAACAAAAATAGCAGCACAAAAATAACAGAAGAAAATAATATAATTTTTATGTAAATAGGCGACAAGAGTGGATAAAATGGAATGGTTTTACGCTGAAAAATCATATGAAATCTCGTATTACTGAGTTTGAACCAATTTCAGATAGAGTTACCAGATGAGACTCACAGATAAAAAAAATAACATAATTAATCTCTTTCAAATTTATACCCCTACCGAAAAGTTAAAGGAAGAAGAAATACAACATTTCTTCAATAAAGTTAGAGTGGCTTTAGAGGATATCAAACACGATTATTATGGATTATTTCAAAGCCAAATATGGCGATTTTACTCCTGAAGATAGGAATGTGATGGCACCTCGGGGTTATTACTCCAAAGGAATAAAGGAGGAATGTTACTTATAGAAAATTGTTTGGAAAACCGACTTCACTTTATGAATTCTTACTTCAAAAAACACCAAAAACAAAAATGGATGTGGAGCTCATTAGACCATAAGACTTTTAATGAAATTGATTACTTCATAACAAACAATAAAAATAGGATGCAGGATATTAATAATATAAATGCATCTCACCCCAAAAATCTAGACTCATTCGTGCTAAGTTCTCCATAAAAATGCAAGCAAAACCCAGAAAATATAAAAATAATATATCTAATTTCACGACTCAGGAAAAAGAAGTTTCACTTAATATAGAGTAGCTTCATAAAATCATTTTAGGAAGCAACTCTGCATTAAGTAAAAGTGAACAAGTACAAGAAACATACTCGAATTTAATGAAAATTATCAAGGAAATAGTTGCATCTCTACCAAGAAACAAACATTAGATATTACTCCAAATATTGAAACTCTTGTAGAAGAAAGAATCTTTGTGGAAGAATGAATTATTATATTTATATAAGAAAATCGAAAGAAAATTAGGATGAAATATTAAAAAGCAAAAATTTGCTATTATCGAAGAAGAATTGAAGAATCATAACTCAGTGAAGAGAGGACAGAGACACTTAAAACCCGTTGAAAATATTTACAGGCAGTACTTCTACCCGAAGGGAAGTGCTCGTGGGTATTGCTTTAGAATTTTACTATAGATTATATAACAATGCGTACAAGCATGAAAAATTTATATCACTCAAAACTATAGAAACAATGAAGATATATCTTTATTCATGGAAAGCGACATAAATAAGGCTATAAACTCGCTCAAATTGATGAAATGTCCAGTTGAAGACAGAATTGCAAATGACATTTTAAAAGCGCTAGCAGAACTTATTACTCCTATAATCACAAATTTATATAATAAAATCTTATTACAGGAAAACATTCCAACTTTGGGCGACTTCCATCATAAAACTATTATATAAGAAAGGTAACCCAAATATATGCCATTAGGATGCTTGAAACAACATGCAGTATTATGTTATACAACAACAATAGCAATTATAGGGACCCTTCTAACATAATATCGATATTCAAATTTAACCAATTAAGAGAACAAGTTGGATTTCGTCCTAGATCCTATACGACTGATCATATATTCACTCTAGCTCAAATTCTGGAAAAATATTCAAAGTACGATAAACCATTATACATCGCATTTTTAAGTACTGCAAGGCATTTGATTCTATAATGAATTCATCGTTATGGAAATCCCTAAACGAACAAGAAACATCAAAAAAGTAGTACAAAAAGTAGTAAAAGTAAACAGAAGTATTAAAATTGCGTGGTCAAGATATTGGTCATTTTAAACCCAAATTACCAATTTCCCTAGAGAAAAAAGCATTTGACACTGTACCTATTTTATTATATGGTTGTCAAAACTGGGCTCTGACTAAGGAAATAACCCAAAAACTACAAGCATTCCCGAGAGCATCCGAGAGGAGCATGATGTAACTTAGTTTAAGGGACAGAATAAAAAAACGTGAGTCAAGGAAATTTACGGATTCAACGGATGTGGTAGAAGTAGCCTGTAAATTAAGGTGGCGCTGGACTGGTCATGTGACACGCGCAACAGATGGTCGCCGGAGCAAGCATGTACACTGGCGGCCGCGTAGCGAACCTCGTCGCCGCGGCCGACCCCATCGTCGCTGGAGTGAGGTCGTACTAATTTTGATGAGTCCTATCAAACTGACAATGAAGTCTGTGCTCAAGTTTTAATGTCAAACTATAAAATTTCACATAAAATTGATAAATAATTAAAACTGATGACATGAAATCTATATAAAAAGAAAGTGTTTCAAAAACTTATATATATATATATATATATATATATATATATATATATATATATATATATATATATATAAATTAATGAATATATCTTTAGTTTCAGAATGGTAGCTAATATCCAACTATATATTTTACTAAACTAAACTTTTAACCTCATACTATATTTTAGCGCCTGTTATGAACCTATTTCCATTGTAAAAATATTGGGAGTATCTGGTGGAAAACCTTCACATTATTTCCGCGCCATTATTTCTTTAACAAACCTATCCGGAAGGTCATTATCTGGACACAGCCTCCTCACTTTTCGAGAGTCATGAATCGTCGCTAGATCATTAGTTCGGGGCGATATCGTTATAATTTACAAAGATTCATTGGCGTAGGCAGCTGTGTCGGCTAGCATCTCCTTTAAATTTGTTCGGCTACCATCACTTTTTATTTTATTCGCTCTACTGTCGAGGTTTTATTCGCGTGGTATATGTGAATAAAACATTTCTGAGGATACTGATGTTTTATTGGCACGATTGACTTCAATACCTGATTAATTGGAACAGAATGTCACGTTAATTTTGGGTTAGGTTCCTACTTTTTTTTATTTGATAAGTTGTATACTATATGATCGATACTATACGAATATAATTTGTTAAAAATATGTGTCACTCGCATATTTTATTAATTTTTGAAGTTATACTTCTTTAGGCGCGTTATGAAAAAATGATCAGAGTGAAATTTTAAGATTCGTCACACAAAAGTTACAGTATGAAGTTGCAGCGGTTGCAGTCTCGAAACAAAAGCTATTGGCACCAACGTCGTCTCTGTTCACTATTTTCATATTCATCGTATTTATCCACATGTCTCTAGTGTCTACATTCACACACGTGTTTTAATTTCATATAAGTGCGATTTATATATGTGCTGATAAATTATATTCAGTAGTGATTTAAATTCAATATTTTGATTAATATATTTACTATTCGTAAATATTAGTGAAAAAATTGTGTTTATAGACTTTTTCAAGTGCTCCAATATAATTGAGGTTATCTATCCGTATGTATTATTTAATGGTGCCAAAGAAGTATAACTTCTCACGTGCGTTCATAAGTACACGCACCCTTTTTTCACTGGAGTTGTTATTCATGTGCAGTTGTTATTCATGAGTGTATTTCTCGAATTTATTGAATTAATTTATCTAAATAAAAAATGATTTCTCTTAAATGGCAATAGTGTATTTTGAAGTTCTCGTATTAGGTAGGAACGCATGTTTGGTTACATATTTATTAAATTTTACTGAAATGTGTGTATACAAGACGAACTTGAGTGTATACAAGACGAACTTATATTTCTACAATAAAACAATAAGACAAGGTAATTAATAATAGCTTATTCAATCCAATTTATAATCATTTAAATATTTGATGCAACACGATTGAGACGATGTTCAAACACAGACACTGAAGGTGAACTATATATTAATAAATAATCTTCATGAATAAAACCAGATCATATCGATGAGTGCTGAAGAATATATGTGTAAATAAATTATGTCATAAAATAAAATTACTAACATTTTCTTACTGATTTTGACATTCGATGTAGCAGGAATTTGACAAGTTTAGGAAATTAATTGTAAAAAATGTGAAAATGTGAATGTATAGATTTTGATCAAAACGAAGCAAATAAATCTGATATACTAACCGATAAAACTGAAAAACAGCTTTCTGTACTTCTAATCTTTTCTATCGCACTTAAAAAAGATTGAGGTGAATTGTTCGGTACCGAAGAAGCGGTTATAAAGTATAGCACCGTATCAGTAACCGTTTATTTGTACCAAGTTATTTTACTTCGGAATAAACAAATACAAAATTTTATCTTTTGTAAAACTAAACAAAGCATATCAACTTTGCGGTGCTATTATGATTGAAATGAGTTAAATATCTTCCCCCTAATTTTACAGTTCCAACGTAAATAAGCTTCCTTTTAGACAGTCCATCAATTAATTCCATTGAAAAAAAAACTGTAAGCAGTGATATTAGGATTACTTCCTTGACTTGACTTCATCAGGCGAAGAACGCATTGAGTAGGTACAGGAAATATTGTTTCTTCTTTGGCCAATCCAATTCTATCAGGAATTTTCAATAATTGTTTTATCCTTTGTACGAAAAAAATATTAGAATCAGAAGTATGATATCTTCTACTTCTAACTTCTTTCACAAAACTTTAGCAACATCTCATCAAATATCATATTTTTGCCAGATTGGTATAATTTCTGAGAAAATGTGACCAATCGTTTGAATAAAATAATATTGCTGCAAACTTATCCGTCTTTTATCTCTTTGCACAATCTGGCTTAAGAGCAAAATTATAAATTTTGTCTTCTACATATGGCATCTTAAATTTCCGCAGTCATCCGAAGAAATTGTAATCGGAGCTTTTGTGATTCGATTTCAACAATGCAGTATAGTAAAATAAACTCAGTAAATAGATGAATTCTATGATAACCAAATTTTGTACAGAATCAAAAACTTTTCCCTTAGTCCATGTAAAAATGTTTTCGTATCGTATTTTATTATCAAGAAACTTATTCCAAGTACCAATCATACCTTTTCTATCAACCGTTGTCAACAAAGATTATGGCTTGTGATTGATATTGTATTATGTTGTGGTGTTCGACGCGATCTACCTGATGTAGGATTAGATGCACACTTAAAACAATTTTTATCGTAAATTTGTCTGTGAAGATATGAGAGTGATGAATCGTTATCGGAACTCTAATCGTTTTTAATTTGTTTTTTTTTCTCTACTTTGAAATGTTCTGGTGTCGAAGCATTTAAATTTTCATCTTTATGAGATCTAAATTTGTCTTCTCCCGAAATATATCTCCGATATCTACCTTGCGGTTTTTTTCGTCTAAAACCACAAGAAAGAAAGTAATTTAACTAACTACGGATTTGTTATTAAAAGTGGAAATAATTCAGAGATTATTCCTCATATTAAAAGTTACGCTTAGAAGGAAACTGCTTACTGCTGACAAGAAGTACAAGATGAAAACACACATGCAAAACTTGTTCAGTAAAATTGTTAAATATTTTCTGTTTATAAAGAAAATTGTTATATTGGCAAATTCGTGAAAAATGAATTAATACCAATAACTCTCTAAGCCTTCTGGTAGGTATATAAAGAGACCGTAAAAATACTTGAAGACAAAGAGAAAAACATAATTGATATTAAAAAAAGCTTTGAATTATATCTGAAAATAACGACTATTAAAAATATAAATATATTATCTTAAAAAAACGGATAGTCGAATAAAGGTTCGATCCGAGTAAAATGTGGATAAAGATATCATTTCCCATGAAACATTTAGGAACATAAAATATAATTATATATTTAGGAATTTGATTTCAAAATCAAAAAATAAACAGAACAATAGGATATGTTAAAATCCTCAATTTACTCGATTAAGATCAAGCCACAGGGTAAATAACATACCGGGTTTCTGACATCTAGAATTATTGCTATAATGTTTCTACAACCTTTGGTTAGCTTTTTATATATCCATGTTTTTTTATTATATCAATTTAAGTAGTTTCGAATGCATACCGTCTATCCACGAGCAGACCAAGACCGTGCACAGAATTGCTCAAATAAGATTTGTTAATCATCGTGTACGTAGAGAATATATTCAATATTCGATGGTCGATTCTTCTCATCATTCTGAATGTAAAATATTTCTGGTGAATGTGAAAACCCCACCGATTTAAAAAATAACTGGCTTAAAGTTTTTGTCATTACGTCTCTTCAAACATTTATCATATCAGATCTTGCAAAATCCTGGAAAACTATTAGAAACCTCCTTTGCAAAATTAAACATTAATTATGTTTAATTAAATATTCTACCGTTTCACAATGTTTTTATATAACGTTGTTTCCATAATTTTTATTATAATTATGATTCTAAAAAAAATTAAGAAAATAGCTGATGAAGAAAACTAAATATTTTAATAGCTAAATAAATTATTAGGTAAAGAACTCGTAATATAAAAAATGACTTACATGTTTTTCCAAGGCCCAATAAAAATAATTATATATGCCTTAATAAAAACGGTGGGGAGTTTCATCAAAACCACACACATGGTTCTTTCCAATTCTTTTTCGAAACCAGCTCAAACTTGTTCAACATATTAATTTACTTGTGGAATCCCCGAGTTAATGAATTTACATTTACTTGATTTACCTTTCATATATTTATTTATGTGATTGAAATTAATCCACATGCGTAGAACGTACATAAGTCCAAAAAACTTAAAAAAAATATTATCACTACAAATAAGTTAAAATATAGAATACTTTCCATATCGCGAGGTGCAGGATGGTAAAATTGGTTATGCTTATTAATGTTTTATTCAATGTTATAAATGGTACGGTTTCTAGAAAATAATTTAACTAAAATAATCTGAAATTCCGTGCCAGTTTGAAGGTGTAACATATATTTTCTATATTTAGGAAAATTGGAAGTATAATGTATTGTAAAAGAAGACAAAATGCTAAAGACCACTATTAGTACAACAGTTCATGTGATCAAACAATTTTTTATATGTTCTGCGTTAAATATAACGCATTAGCAAATTGAAAAAGGTTAATAGAAATCATTTTTTAGTCCGCTAATCACAGCAAGGTACATTGCTTTTAAAATTAAATAAAATACTACCGAGGGCAAAATGTGTTGTTACAAATAGAAGATTAAATTTTATTCAAATTAATTCAAATCTACGAGATTCATCTATTCCTTTCAACCTTTTTATACGATATTCAACACAGATTTGTTAATTTTGACCATATTTCTATAAATACGGCACAACATTATTAAGCTTAACCGTATCTTCCTCATTTTACTCGCTACTAACTCGTTAAATATCATCCTTATTAAATAATTTACTCACCAAATAACTGAACCCAACCCTCCAAGAACTCAAGCGTCTGATCTAATAAATAACCACTTGTAACGAGGTAGCAATTAGTGCCAAATTCAAAATACAACCAATTAATTTTCCTTAACGGGCAGAGTCAACTTGAAGCTACAAGATTCTTATACCGTTTGAACGCATTTGAACTCAAGCTTTCAAAGGTAAGACCTGAGTGAACACGCATACTTGAATGTCCAAACAATTCATCCCTAACGAGCTTCGGAAGTCATGCAACTTTGAATTCAACTCTCTAGAGTATAAGGTATAATGACTAAGTGTAAGTTGTTGTTATGGCGTCATTAGATATATCCTGTGTTTTTGTCTCAAGAGGAATATTACTGTGTAGAAGTTGTATGTGAAGTTGTCATGTATAATACGATAATGTTTGATACGTTTTAATGAAATGCAATATAATGCACTCGATTCTTGTCAGATTTACATTAAACATTTTGAAACGACTTATATGATACGATAGCACTCTAGAGTAAAATAACGTCAAATGAGTGACATTAAACATTTATATTCTACCGGATTGAAAAAACCACTGAATGAAAATGTAAAAATGATTAACGAAATTGAGAAATTTGCTTATAGAAGATAAAAAAAATTTAAATTAACTATGTGGTAATGTATGCATTAAATTATTTTATGAAAAGTATTTTTATTACGGAATAATTAATTATAATTGATTACTGTCATATTAAAATAAAGGGACCGTATTCTTGAAAAATTTAAATAAAATTTATTAAATTTGTTCTGATGTAAGAAATGTATAATAAATCAAATATTAAAAGTATATAATAGTAAAAGTTATTAATTTAAGCAAGTCATGTAATATCTCACAATATTTAAACTTATTTAGAGAAAGTAGCGTCAGAAGCATCTGAATTAAATATTCGTGTATTATCCCACTACACAAAAATAATATTCAAGTTAATGACTTTTTATGTCATTAACTATTCTATAAAATTTCTGAATTTTATTTAAGTGTTGTATTTTCAGTTAGCAATGTTAAAAGCGTGCACAAACTTTCTGTGCATCTTCAAAATACAACGATACAACTTCCAATATACAACGCCTCGTAATTTAAATGATCCACGAGCCTCCCTGATCAACGAGGAGAGCTCATTAGGGATTATAGTAAACTCTTGTCATACTTTCAACTGAAAAAAACCTTGAAGTAGTTTGAAAAAAAAAAATAACATTTTTACTGGAGAATAATCGTAGGGAGATCAGACAAGAAAACTGCAGTCTCTACTATAAAAGGAGAAAAGATGAGATTATCTCAATTAAAAACAATATGGTTTTGTTCTTAAATTTCAATGTCTTCGAAGAGAGTTAAAACTAAATACATCATAGGATGGATGAAATTACTCAGGATTGTACACTGACATACATAATTTTACATATATATATATATATATATATATATATATATATATATATTTATATATATATATATATATATATATATATATATAAATATATGTATATATGTATATATAACAAGATTTAAAGTTCAAGCCATACGTGAGTTGTTTAAAATATAATTAAATAAAACAAACGCAAAACGAAAATAAAACACCTCTAATACAACGCCAAAATAAAAGGGCAACCGACAATAGTTTACGTCGGCAAACCTGTTTAAATCACGATGATATCGTTGCAAAATAACGACTTCACAACGATTCACGACTACCAAGATGTAAGGAGACTGTGCCGAGATAACGAACTCAGGGACAGGTTTATTAAAGTTCCCCGCCGGATTTTCTCAATATTTTCCTCGTGGGGAAAAATTTATTTTACTCCAGATGATAGGATATTTGTATATTTAAAAAAATGAAGTTAATATATTTTGCAAGATAATTCCTGTTTCAAATGTTAATATGCTTATTGTTAAAACATTAACTTCTTCAAGTAATTCCGAATAATAACACGAAATCACTATTTTGAAATGAATAATTTAAATTCTGAAATAAATACTTATAACGCGGAAGGATGAAAATTGGTTTAAATAGGAATTTCAATAAATATAGCCTTATCTAACAAATGAGCGCAATTTCCTAAATTTGTCTTATTGCATCTGTTATGACCCTTCACGTTTTCATGTACATTATAAATCTACGCCGAAGGAACTTTGTACTTTCAATTTAATTAATATTTCAATATCGTGGCCAGTCGTAGTATGAAATCTTCACGAATATAAGTTTTGTATATGGGGACTAATTCGAGTAGTGCGATTCAATTGCGGGCATCAATTATTCGAGAATCATTATCAACACCGCAAACCAAAAATAATCGTTTGTAGGACAGACAGGTATTTTGTTTATAATACTAAACTGTACTGATTATAAATTCAATTTACAATATTATAAAATTTGTATTGTTTTTTACAAATATTTGCCTCTAAAATTTATAGTGTTAACATTAATTTAGTCTGAATTGAGCCTTTTGAAGGGGAAGACACATTTTCTCAAATCAAACTAAAAATGTTTCATAAAGTAACTACGCCGCGTATATTTTTAAAAATATAATGGAAAAATCGAGACCTCAAGTATAAATTTTGTAAACCAAAACTTTGTATGCTATATTAATACCTTCAAATGGACTTCAATAGAATCACAAGTAAATTTTTTGGGAGAAAACAATACTTATTTTTCCTTAGATTGCTGAAAAAACAAATTCTATTAAAAAATGTATTTATTTATATCCTTTATAGTTACCGGGCACGGGTAACGTTTTAAGCTCAAATGATATTTTTTTTTTATTTTAATTGAAATAAATTTTTTTGCCTCAAGCGTATTTAAGCTTAATTAAATATTGTATAGGTTAAGGTCAAGTATTAATTTTAGATATAGCCACTTAATGGAAAGTACAAACATTGTCTTTCACCATATAAGGTACTTGCCACAATATTAAGTAATTCATATTTTTGAAAGAATGTTTATTTATTTTAATTTAAATAAGCATTACAATTCATATGTAGAAATTCGTAACATTTTACTGAATGTACTTTTCCTGTCATTGCATTTTGAAGTAATTTTTTAGCATATGATTTATCATCGAAAATGTGTTAACTTCTAACTTTTATTTCGTAAATAATTTTGTTTTGTTTTATTAAAAAACGAAGAATAAATATATTAATAGTAATAAACCTGTCTTAGTATTTGGAGTCACCACGCTAAAATAACTTTAATTTTTAAAGTTAATTTAATTATAATACTAATTTAGTCTAATTTCGACCAATACTGAAAGTTGCTTAGGTGAAATATGAAACTTTTAATTTACTAGCTTAGCTTCATTTAACAAAACCTGTGTTCACCTTTAACAGACTAGAAAGGAAGGAAACAAATTTATTATTAACAGTGCAAGTTTTAGAGAGGAATAGTAGAAAGGTATTAAAACTGAAAAAAAATCTTTTATCTTGCAAGTCGAAGTAACAGTCGGTGCAGTTTTATAGGAGTGTGTTCGACTGTAACTCACTATTGAACATCTGTCGACGTTAAGCTGTAAGCCGCTTGCTGCGCTCCACTTAACGACGGCATAAATGTCACGCTGTAACCGTTCGCCATTAAAGATGACTGTAAAAAGTTTCATGCTGTCCACGAATCTTAAATAACACGCAATCTTCACCGCGCAATTAATATAGTTTCCAGAAAAGTGAAAAATAGAGATCCAAGATTCGAACCCTGACTGACTCTCGATGGTGCAAGGTAAGTCACGGACGTAAAATTATCAACGCATACTTATTGTTTTCTATCGAAATTGGAAATTCGTATAAGTGAAAAGCAGAAGACATCGTTTTCTACACCATCGAAAGCTTTCTGGTAGGCAAAATGTGTAATATTTACTTGAAATGCGAGGTCAATATGATAAGAAACATAGTCAAGGAAATATAAGTTTCATGACCACGGAACGTCTGACTCGAAACCCATACTATTCACCAAGTTGCGATGTACACAGAGGATAGCGATCAGTCTGAAATTAGATACGTCTGCTGCCCTGCCATCCTTAGATATAGGTGTTATCTGACATCCAAAATAAAATTGCAGATGACATTTCAAATGGCATACAATAATGAAAATTGCCGAATATGAGTGTGGAAAGTAAGACTCTGCAAGCTACCTAACGGATAATTTTTGTTGAAACGATCTTTAAGTATTCAAAGGATGTTATAACTACATACGTTTTCACATTAGTAGTTTCAGAATGTAATTATAGAGAAGCATTTTTGGTTATTTAAAAAAGCATTGCTTGAATGGGAAGGTGGTATAAGTTTATTTGATCTATGAATAATTGTACTAGGTTAATAAACTCATAGACGCTTCATGTTACCAATCTTCAATCGTTGGAAGAAATTATAAATAAATATGCACATAAAACATAGGTACGCATGTTTATTTAAATTCTTCGTTACGAAAGTAAGTTCAAGGTCTGCGAAAGCCGATTCAAGTTCGGTATTAATTTTCAAAAACTATAATCAATCTTTTATCTCGCATCAATGCTCTTGTTATTCATTTTCTGTTATAATTTATGAAACTGTAATCGGTAGGTTTCAAATATATGCAATTAATTTTACATATTTAATTACTATAGTCAACTCGATACTTGAGATTAACCTGCAAGTATTTATATTTTAACGTGTAATTATGAGCAGTTTCTCAACTTCACGAAAAGCGTGAGTTATGTAAGGATGTACTTACCAACTCCCGCTGTGTACAAGAAATGTATAGTATATTCGCATTACCTTGATCGTTGCTAAAATTAAAATATGTGTTTAACATTTGTGTGTTAACCAGATTTATTTATGTCGTATTGTTAAAATTTTGTCAATTACTACTATTACCGCATTAATTACTACTTCAGCCACTGACCAGGTCAGCTAACTAGAATGGCTGTGTCAAAATATAGTAAAATCATTGTATTTTATTTTTTATATGCGGCTTTATCGAGGTAGCAATAACTCGTTACTATTAATTTGAGTTTACTTTTCTTTCACCATTTAACACTGTAAATTAAAAACACGGTTTAAAAATGTAACCACTGGATGTAATATTTTTACGTGAATATAAATTTAAGTACAAAAAAGTGATTTTCTAATACTTTCTAAAGCTTCCTCCGTCCTTTCCAAAATTCCCATAATTTAGAAATATAATATAATAATATTTTCTACCTCTACTACTAATACATCTAATTTAATAGAGTGCCAATCATAAATATGATAATTAAGGGTGCAGTTATTTTATGGCCAGCTTATTGTAAACTAACATGTCCTACAATACAACTACGTTCTTTTAACGAATCGCGACAAACTATCTAAAGAAACTGACATTGTAGGGGTGATAAATATAACATTTGTTGCTTTCATTTGAGTTTACCTCCTTAAAGCCACCTCTTAACTATTTTTAAAATAATACGGCATCGCATATTGAATGTTAGAAAATATCATTGTGCTTTAGTAACTTGCTTTAAATAATAAAACATACAAAAATCTAACTACAGGCCTTTGGATATCTCCTATTCCTTGTTTATGCGTGCAGTTGAAAAAGTAACGAATTTTTTAACTTAATTATCTGCAAATAAAACAAAACGGTTGATTTATTATTTAACTAGCTTTGCTCTGTTTAGAAAACATTATTAAACCTATTAAAAAAAATATAAAAATAACCATTTAAATAAGTGTAGTTTATATTGAAATGTGGCAAAGCAAGAGCTTATTTTTAATTGATCCTTAAACAAAACAAAGCCTACATGTTACCTCAGAGCCAACAGAATCCATCAGTAATATCTTAATCAAAATTATATTAGTTACTTTATACATATAGCAACATTTTTGTGTTCTGTTACATTTGTTATGTTACCCTTAATATTTTTTTGTAAATATTTTTGATGTACAGACAGACTAAATAATGTAATGATAAAGTAGCTTTGTTTATCCTTTTCCCGCATCGCAACGGTGCAAGGAATTGATTTGATTTTTTTACGCAACGATAGCAGGAATAGAGTGTTATTATTTAGGATACTTTCATCACGATGAAAGTCTGATTTAAAACTGAAAAAGTACACAAGGGGAATATGGAAGCAGCGTTGTCACGGAACAACATATCAACGGTATTTTTTATCGTTATATACGCAATTTAAAGGAGCATTACAATTACTACCTATATTATTATAAATGCAAAAGTATGTTTTTGTCCTCTTTTCACGTTACATCTGAA
The DNA here is from genome assembly GCA_039881145.1 of Druceiella hillmani. Classification (NCBI taxonomy): domain Eukaryota; kingdom Metazoa; phylum Arthropoda; class Insecta; order Lepidoptera; family Hepialidae; genus Druceiella; species Druceiella hillmani. The sequence goes on along the minus strand of JAYKKI010000034.1, from coordinate 846,419 downwards.
GAATCTTTCAACGTGATTTTTGGCTTACCGGAAAATAAAATAAGCTACGTTTTGTGACGAGAAACCTCATTCTAATAGATATTATAATAGTAATTGACATTAGAAATGCAAAATTTGTTTGTCTTTCTTTCACGTCGCAACAGAGAAACGGATCGACGTGATTTCCTGCACATAACAGGAAATAGGTTACTTTTAGCCTGGAAAATCTTCCTTACTAACATTATAAATATAATCCTTCTTTCATGTCGCAACGTAGCTACGAATTTCATGATTTTTTGTACCGGGTTGGTAGGCGTGTTCGGATATGACGTAGGTATTTTTCATTGGAGAAATCTCATTACTTCGTAAAAATTATTTGAAACGAAAAAATATACAATGGGAATAAAGAAGCAACGTAGCACGTACCAACGGAGTCATGAATAGACGTGATGTTCGAAGCGCTACATGTGCAATAAAAGATAACAATAGAGTCCCTGTCCCTATATATATATATATATATATATATATATATATATATATATATATATATATATATATATATATATATATATATATATATATATATATACATATATATTCTAACTTCTTACTTGAGGTACAAAAATAATATTTCCCATTCGTGTCAAATACAAAACCTTAAACAAAATCTTCTTTTGGGACCTACTCCAGTCGTGTTCACCGTTTTTACGGTTGCACAGCCAACCTAGGAACCCTCAAGCTTTCGCCGTCTCCGTTTGTACGTCTATCCGCCTGTACATCTTAGCCATTTTATTAGCAACATGGTCGTGCTGTGAGCAGAAATTTGCCATAGTTCAATTGATAAATATTTATAATACCTACAAATTTCTGAAACATCTTCCAAAAATTTTTTTTCGCTGTAGTTCCCTTACGTGTAAATGGGGCGTGTTTTTTTCGCACGCCCTATTGTATAAGTCATCATTAAATAGGTCTTATCAAAATATTAAGAGTAAATCACGAAGTTTTTTTGACGCAGGCATATTAATGTTTAATTTGGAATTTTTTTAACGCTTACCAACTAAACGGTTATTTCCGGACGCCTGAAAAGTATTTACAGTGGTAGTAAACATAACGAAATTAAAAGGATAATCATCACATCTAAGGAGGTACTATTAGTTTACGTGTAATAGTCGACCAACTTAAGACAAGTAGTTGGATCTACAAAAATTCATGGAAATTCTTATAAACCAATTTGTTTATTCCGAAAATGGAAGGTTCTTTAAACTTGATTTAAATAGATCAATGTTATAAAACATCTTTGCTGTCTTCAGCATACAATAATCATTTGTTATTGCCAAATAAACCACATATTTGGAAAAAAATAAATTATTATTGCACGCTGAAACAACATTGTCATAATTTTTATATTTTTTCCCATTCTGTTGTGACCTTTGTTAATACACATTTTCTAACAAATAGTGACTTAGCTGATTATAGGAAGTTTTAAAAAGGTAACTAACAGATATAATTTATTTGGCAATGAAACTCTCAATTTAATACGACACTTGTGTTATAAACCGCACATTTTTTATGTTCTTGTGTACGTAATGTAATATAATGCAATATTCCTATTTTTAGAATTTGGTGCACAATTTAATGTGAAAATTAAGACAAATACCGCATGGCAATACGCTTCTCAGGAAAGAAATTAACTTAGTAATTCAACATTACTTCTCATTATGGTAATCAAAGCAAGAGGCACTCTTGTACTCGAGAATTATAAATTATTTGATAATGTTATTATGCAAAAACCGTATGACAACTACCAAGGAAGCAAACTATGTTAATTTCCCCTAAGTTTTCCTAAAATCTAATAAACATGATATGATTATTTAAGTATAATCCTGGAGGCTTTACTAAATCGTCTTTTGAGAATCAACAAAAGAAAAAATGTGAATTTGAAATCAATTTATATCATTGATTCATTTAAATTTATTTGTCCATATGTTCAAAGATTTCTCTGACAATTTATTTCTAAGTTCATTATCCATCTATGATCGTTTTAGCAGACGTTATGTATTCACACACACATACTGATGTATACATATATATATATATATATATATATATATATATATATATATATATTTATATATATTTGTATATCATAGGACGACCGAAATCCTTGCATATAAATTCTTTAGGGATTTACCTTTAAGGTTTATGCACATTTATTCATGATTTTCATATCTCCCATGGCTCAACGAATATTCATTTCTTCGCTTCCTCCGAAATAATAAATAAATTGAATTTTTTTTTTCTTATTTAATATTTCTATGAATTTATTTCTGCATCATTATCAGGAAATATTTCCGTTAATTTTTAAAAATCACAAATTTCAAAAGTGTTCATATATTGGCTACGTATTTAAAAAAAAAGAAATCGGGACACCTAATATTTCGTTCCTTTTCGACACTTTTTTGGAACCGATTAAAATTAACACGACAACATTATATATTTGTAACCAGTTAGTACTAAGCTACTAATTTCAAATATTTTTCTAATTTAAATGATAGTGTATTTTCTTATATGTTTGAAATTAAATCATTTACATAACATATACATAACTGCGAATAAAATTTCAAAAAAAACTTAATATTTCTATTTAAGTCAAATCAAAATATTCAATTATTTTATCTTATAAAAAATTGTAAAAACTTTATATTCATTAAATTAGTATTTTGTTGAATAGTGGGAATTTGATATTTACTAGAAAATAATTTAAAATAATGTGAATAATATTAGGGAAAAGATGTGAAATATATTTTTATATATTTCCGTATTTCCAAATATATTTCCAGATTAGTTTAATATATTAAAAATGAAATGAACTACTCAGTAGTTCATTTCATTCAGCAGTTCATTTTCATTTAGGTATTAATAATTCACGAGACCAATGTTTTTTGATACCAGGAATGTTCTTTGCTTAAAATATCTTCGAATAAATACGTTTCTCGGTTCGCTAATCACATCAAAGTATATTCTTGATAAAATAAACCCGAATAATATTAATTATACGTAGCTTTTGGGGTAGTTTTAATCAAAATTGAGATGCCTTCATCTTCCAAAGAAATACATCTCTAGCTTTAAGACAAACCACAGTTAACAAGTTTACATATATGCCACTCGTTATCCTCGCAACTGAATTATCTCATTACATTTCCTTCCCACAAATCATTTAATCAATAGCTACTCAGCCTAACCCCCGCAAAACTCGAGAGTTTCATTTTATAAGTAACCCCTTATAATGAAAGAGAAATTAGTACAAAATTCTGAATACATTCAATTGATTCCTTAGGCCGTCTTAATACACTTGAACTCAAATATTCAAAGATAAACTTTGAGTTAACGCACAAATTGAATATTGAACAAATCATTCGAATCATTTCAATTCGAAATCATTGAAAATTGTTAGGAATGATTTGTTCAGATTTAACAAATCATGCATAATGATTTTCGGCATTTTGTTTATAGTATTTCCTGGAATAGGACGTATAATGATAAAACGTCAGTTTTTGGCATGACGTCTCTTGATATATTGCGTATTTTTTGTTTCAAGAGGAATATTGGTGTACAGATATAGTACGTAAAGTTTATAAGTGTAATCAATAGACGAGTGTTTAAAACTTTTCCTTGCAATGTATATATTAATATTTATAGAGCCTGATAGAACATTTCGAGGAAAACTTGCCACGAAAAACCTTTTAATGACAAAAATATCTAACGAGTGACACATAAAATTCATATTTTCGGTTACATTAAACGAATAAAGAATGTTTAGATTTCAATCTGAAATATGATTAAATAAATACATGAAGGTTTTTGATTAAATTGTAGATTAACTTACATGAGGTGAATAGAATTGAAGTTGCTAATGCTTGCAGCGAACAATATTAATGTACATTTCGTTAAACACTTCCCATATACTTTTCCTTTATATCAATTGATCCGCAAAACTCAAACCGTAAACGTGGAAAACGTATAACGGATTAAAATGTACGATCGTCGTGCTTTCAATTAAAAAATACTATAAGTGTGATTGAAAATCGGAAGCTCCGTTTATCAATAGTTTTTCCGGCGAATAACGATAGGGAATTTAGACAACACGTCTGAAGTTTTTATTAATTACAAAGCTCGCGCTCGATTTAATGTTGCAAAATGAACGGAGAAATTACTATTTCTTAAATATATCGGTGGTAAAAAGGAAGTAAAGTTAAACCGGAAGTGAAGTAAAATAGTTTGCCCATAGTAAATGGTGCAAATAAAATTTATATATATATATATATATATATATATATATATATATATCTATCTTTACATATAAAGTAACTAACTGTTGTTAGTTTATAAGGAATGCACTTATAATTTAGGATCATTAAATATGAAAATAAGATCGGCCTTGTTAACAAAGAGACGAGTTTTGTTCTAAAGTCTTAGTGTTTGAAGGGAGTGAGAAATGAATTGACATGTTCTGACATGAGTACTCATAGAATGTAATAATAATATGTCTTGATAATTCTTATCACAGATGCTAACTAAAATGCTTTTCTCTATTCAAAAAAGCATAGCTTAGATCGGAAAGCCCACATTACCTTTTTCTATTTATGATATAATGTACTGTAATTAAAAAACAGACAGACGCTTTAAAATCTGAGAATATGAAAACTGAAATAGTTCGGAGAAAGTTATAATTAAATGACATACATAAAACATAGGTACTTACATATCAATCATACGGCCATTTCAATGTAGATTAGTTAACGTACATAATATTTTCCATAATGGTTTTAATTGGGTTGGTGAAAACCATGCAGTTCATTTCCACGATATGACATTTATCTAGAATTATAATTGATATAAATCAGTGAATTAAATTTACAATAAAAATATATCTCAAATACCAAATATTGGTATATAATGACGTAATTTGTGATAAACCAAAAATTAACTGGGAGTGTACAAAATATCTGCCCTTATACCACGCACTCATTAAATTTATTTTCTTAAAAAACCTTATTAATAATAAAAAAAATAGATAAGTATAAAAAAGTGACATTTATGAACTTAAATAAAACAACTGCAATAGCGTATACATAGGACAAAAAAGAAGAGATTTTACTACCAGATACAAAGAATACATTGTCAGCTCACGATATAACACACCAGACACATCTCACTTTGTAAAATATCTCATTGAAAATAACCATCACCCTCATACCGATAATGCTCCCTATATGTTACAAATAAATACAAAAAGCAAAAAACACAATATCCTACAAAACATTAGAAATAAATAGACATAAAAAAGTCACCATCGTTAATATATTAAATAAACAACTAAATACAATATCATCACCCATACTTAATATCTTCTAGTATAATTAGTTGTATAACCTATTATAACCATCAGATACCCTTGCTATTGTATAAATATATTACTGAGAATAATATCTCTTTAAATTTATTAAATGTCCTTTCAGTTTTATTATATACACAGGAACATTTGTATTATCTAACCCAATAGAACAATATCAATTTAATTTATTACTCTCACTAAAATACTTGTAGATTTGAAAACATTCGAAAATATATTAAAAACTACACCGCTCTCCTACAATAAACACACTAACATAAGCAGTGGGAAAAACCGCACAAACCTGGCTTCCGCTATTGTTTTATATAATATATAAAAGCTGTTGCAAGTTCCTAAGTGTTAATCTTTGCTAATAGCCCACCTAAAGATAAGAGAAGTTAAAGAAAGTAGTAATAATACTACCTCACGCATTAGCTATTAAATAAATAAATTATTTCAATTATTGCACGTAAAATATAAACAATAATCATTTATTTCAGTCATGAGGTTAATTCAGTTGAAAACCTTTAATATTTAAAAATACCTTACATTCACATTTCTTTTTTCCACGCAAAAAAGTATTAAATACCGCCGGCAAGACACCTTAGAAATAAATGGGCAGCCGACGCAACAGTTTACGCCGACAAACCTGTTTAAATCACAATGATACCGCCACAAAATAATGATCTCACGACGAGTCACGACTCCTGAGATGTAAAAAGACTATGCCGAGATAACGAACAACGGGACAGGTATATTAAAGAAAAAAATATCGCAAAACCGCCACGAAAGATTCCTGTCGGATACTCTCGAGGTTTTCATGTCGGGAAAAGATTTATGTTTGCCCGAAGATGTGTGATATGTGTACATTTCAAAACTGAATTGGATTTAATTCTTTTGCATGATGCTGGTCATGTACCTTCTTGAAAGTTAAATGAAATAGTGTATTGTATAGCCATTAACATATTCAAGTAAAGTCAAAATTTGGTATAAAAACACTATTCTTGAAGCAAAACTACTCACCATATAGCAAGGTGAAAATTTGTTCAAACAGGGTCATGAATATCATATTGCATAACAGACGAGCGCGGTTTCATTATTTTGTCCTCATTGCATATCTTGTGTCGCTTAAAGGTTGCATATTGCGTCTTTATGATGAATAAGGTTTGTATATTCAGTATAATTATTATTTCAACATCGTAACTAGTAATATTTCAATATTGTAACTTGAAATCTCATATTTATCAAGTTTTGCATATAGATACAATACTTAGGATGACAATTCGATTGAGAGTATTTGTATATCTTTTTCATCTATCAAAAAATCAGAAATAATCGGTATTATTATAAACAGGTAGTTTGTTGCTAATATAAAATTGCACCGACTAGAACTCAAATTTGCGATGTATGCATTTTTTGTCCATTGATAATATCTTGCAACTGTTCGTCTCAAAAACTTATAGTATTGACATTAAATTAGTCACATTTAACTTTTCGAGAGCGAAGACATGTCTTGTTAAATAAAATGTTTTGTAAATTATATAAAATCTGAAAGTTTCGAGGAAATTAATTTTGTAACGATTATTGGAGATTTCATTTGAATTTTGCTATAAATTTGGTTTGAGTTAATGTTCTTATTAAATTTCGGTTGGAAACGAAAGAAGAAAAGAAATAGGCTTATTGAATTTGAGCATATTATTTTTGTATTTTCTTTATAAGCTAGAAAATTATTTTTCCATAATTAAGGGCTTCTGATTTTTATTGTCAAGTGACATAACAACAGAAGAAAGTATTGGTTTCATCTAAAATTCTATTCTTAGAAATAAAATAGCGTATAAAATCTGAACAAAAAATTTACCCTTTATGTTGTCGGATATTTTGCGAGTTTAGTTGCGTAAGTTTTTCGAATATTAGATAACCGGAATCTATGGAAAATTCAATTTTTCGTTTGGAATAGATTTTAAATATTTTATAATAATTACTTTATTGACATTTTCTCGCAAAAGTAATGGAAAACTACGTATTTTTTAATAACACTAAAAATACTAAACTTTCAATAAAATCAAGATATATTGAATGCGTACGTTATAGTTTTTCAAATATATTTAAATGGTTAATATGCTTAGTAGGAAATAAATATTGCGAAATATTAAATAAAACTGATTTCTTATGAGTAAAACTTGCAATAAAAGGATTTCGTAGATAATTTGGTACATTTAAAAGTATTCTATTCAACTGTTTACAGACATAAATATTATTCTTCGCCACGTAAATAACTGCCTTGTCTACTGTTTACAGGCGTATAAATATAGCAAATTTTTCAAAACTATTTACGGTTATCGGTATACATTTTTCCAATAAACTTTAAACGATTTTCTAATAACGTTTTTTTCATTATCATGACATTAACACTTTTAAAAGAGAGTATATATTATTTGTGGACTTTTTCAACAATACATAATAAAAAATGTATATATTAGAAAGAAAAGACAAAGTCATTTTGTTCGAAACACGTCCAATTAATCGAATAAAAGATTGTAAATCTTCTAAAGATTTTTAAAGTCTATGAATGTTTTATATGCTTGCTCTGTTAGCAACAATGCTAATATCACCCTGACGCAATCGGCTGGTGAAATGCTCAACTGCTGAGATAGCACATTCGTGAGAAACACTTTGTTTTACTCCTGCTCTCTCACCCTAACACAATCAGTTCATAGAATGCTCTAATGCTGAGAGAGGACTTTCATGAGAAAGTCTTTGTTATACTCGTACTCTAGCGTCCTTATGCAATTAATCTGTAGAATGCTCTACTGCTGAGATTGGACTTTCATTAGAAACGCTTTGTTATACTCTTCCTTTAGCGTTCTGACCCAATCAGTTCGTAAAAAGCTTCACTGCTGAGATGGAATTTTCACGACAAATGCTTTGTTATATACCTGCTCTATTGTAATGACAGAAATAGTCCGTAGGATGCTCCACTACTGAGACAGCGCTTTCATATAAAAATGCTTTGTTAAACTCGTACTTTATCGCCCTGATACAACCATTTCGTAGAATGCTCCACTACTGAGCTAGCATTTTTATTTCTACTTAAACAGCTCAATCAGATTCAGTTCAGTTCTAGTTCATTTAATCAAGAGTCAGGTGATCGCAGCCCTGTTTCCGCCTCAGTCCTACTATCTGTAGTGAAGTTAAGTAATTGTATTAAATATATTTTTTTAAATAAATAATTTTTCAGTTGTCATGAAATATTATTCTTATATCTTTTGAGAATTTTAAAAATTGTGAAATCAATTTTAATTTGATTTTAATATTAACAATTAAACTATTTAAATAAAATAATTTCATTTTGTTTACTATGCTTTAAAGTGACTTAACAAACCGTGTACGATTTTCACCTTTATATGAATTGTATGAAATGTGTACATATATGATTTCCAATTAATTGCAACTGGACGTTGACAGGGTTTATTCTTATTAGTTTATTCTTCTGTAATTAAGGTTACAAGTTAGTGGCTTTGTTTATAATCTTGTTTTTAAAACTGTAGTTGATTATTACACTTATTTTATTATTACACATATTTAAGCTTTTTTTAAAAACAAAAATAGAGGATTAGCCTTTTCATAGTAATTTTTATTCCCTGAGAACTCAATAACTACGAAATTTGATAGTTAAAAATTATACTGAGTCAACGCGTAAGAGCATTGAATCAAATTCATTTTTATAAAATTATTGCAACCGTATGGTTAATGTTTACTACTCCAACTTTTACAATAAATTAGTTTTATGACTTTGCATGCGTGATGTTCAATATTTATACTTACAGTAATTCAGTTTTTTTTGCTGGCAAATCTCAATTCAAACCATTAATGTCCATGCTTTATGTATTCAATTCAACCTTCGTCTGGATTTTCTTAGTACATTTCGATACAATTCGCCATTTAATATATGTTTTCATGTATTTTCACTGCGTAAATTTTTTTCGACTGCCTCAGATTAAATTACTAATCAACTGATTACTAATCAGCGACTTTGGAATCGCACGGTATTTCAATATATGTTAATCATACATATAAAATTGATTCGATGTATTTTAAACTTACACATAAAATTGTGAAGACTTTTCTGTCAGTTGTTAAAAAGTTAAGAGTTGGCATATTACTAGAGCACATCGTAAACAGCATACAGCGTATAGCTCAACACAAGCAAACAAACAGCAGTGAGCTCTAGCTAAGCGCGCATTAACATTAAATAGGAACATTTATTTATTTTTTAGTATAATACATATTAAATCTTACGGTTTGGTGCCAAAATATGTTAACAAAAACACAATAATAATTGAAAAACAAATAAATAAACCGAAAAAATGGTTAAAACCAATAAAATATAGAAATAATATAATTCAGTTAGTGAAAATGATTAGCTAGTCATGAACCATCTTCATTCTTTACGATTAAAATTCTAATCGCAGTATTGAGGATATTGCCCCATCTTCACTTGTTCTCTTAGTCGCCAATCGAACAAGAGAACAGGTGAAGATGGGGCAATATCCTCAATACTGGATTTTCCACATTAAGCCATCGAGCATTAAAAGATCACAAATGGCTCTCGATGTGAGCAATAAGCAAACCGAACATATTACAACCATCTTGTACAAAAACGATACACTGACGGGTTGTTAATATGACCATTTATTATTTTTATTAAATGCATAGCCATGTGCAACGATGTTTCTCCTGCCAGGGAGTTAAATCCAACAAACACCAAAATGACAGGTGTTATTTAACTTTTCTGTTCTTGTTAAAATAACAAAAGACCAAGTTACCTCATTCATATACAAGCCAAATAACTGAGTTTACCTCCAATTCACCACCAACGAAAATATTACACAAAGCGTTAATTAAATTGGTATCATTAGATTTTCGGAATTACCGCATAATATATACGAGTATTTCAAATGCAATCTTAGAAGTATCGATAAAATTAAAGTGATGTAATATTAATCGTATGCCATTTTGCTGATTTAATATAATTATAGACTTACGCGATAGGTTCTATTTCACATTACTTTTCGTGGCTTTCAGAGACATTTTAGTATAGTGGAAAATTTAGATTCGTACTGCAATTAACTAGGAATTCGCGACTTCCTTCTTCGGTACACCTATGTTACATGTCATTCAATGTGAGACAAATTGGAAACTTGTATCTAACATGAAACTAAGCAGCGATTCATTTGATTATTAAATATATTAGGTCTTGGAGCATGCATGTATGTTGAAAAACGCATGGTTGTCTCACTGTAAACTAACCTTTTACGCGTTATTGACGCATGTCACCGCAACACTTATAAGTAACGCATACGCCAGAGAGGTTACGAAAACTTACTTTTGTTATATATTCATGACACGTTTTTTTTTATTGAGTTCCGTAATTAAACAAGGAACTTCTATTCTTTTATTATATACTAACAATTTAAAAAAAAATAAGGAGCATTTGTTCAAAACTTTTAAGTAACTCGTTTCAGATTATTTATATAAACAATTTAAATAGATACAGATAATTGCGGAAGCCTATTACGTGCACGTTCCGACACGCACTTAGCTGACTTTTATTTCCTTTTTCCAGAAGGTAGTCAAATTTCCATACCTATTAGTTTTCCGTTTTTGCGGCTCAAAACATTCAAAAGACATTTTTCTTATGAAATTTATTTTTCTATCATTAAAAGAAAATATTATTTCTTTGGTGAAAAAAATTATTTACACAACAAATACTTTAGCTTCTAACGTCATAATTGTTTCTTATGCCAAAATTTAAGATGGAATGAGAATAAATTTGTTTACTTTCTTATGGATGTAAACGGTCAGGTAGTAATATAAAATATTTTACATAACACATGTACGGTATGTGTATATGTAAATATATATATATATATATATATATTTATATATATATATATATATATATACATATGTATATATATATATATATATATATATATATATATATATATGTATATATATATATATATATATATACACATATTAGCTAAACTGTTCGAACTCTTTTATTTTCGAAAGAGTGAGCCGCGCGGGTGGCGGTATCGGAAACAAGCTCAAATTCACGACCTTAGAAAATGTTTTGCGTTGTCGTAATTGTGGGCACCGTGCTTATGGACTTGGCTCCCGATTGACAGAGCGAGGCGATGATCAGCCTTCGCTGCACCGCTGAACACTCCTTTCTCATGGTTGATTGCCACTGAAATAATTTGATTCAAGTACCATCAATACTATTAACTACTTGAAAATATATGAATTCAAATGACTCATGATTGACACTATTACGATAGATAAATACCGAGAAGTTGTAATTGAAGATGAGAAAGAGATGAGAAGTGGTAATACGTCACCAAAAATATATATTGGAAACTCATATATTTGCAAGAAGAGGTCATATATTATATATTACTACATAGTAATTATCTTATATTGTAACATCGAGACTCATACTTCGGCAAGAAGTGGTTATTCAAAAGTTATTACTAAATATTTATATAATTTCTATGGCCTCTTATTGTAATATAAATTTAAAAAAGTTTTGTAGTGTCTTCGTCATCTTCTAGCCTTTTAGTTAATATTTTAATTTTTTTTTTTCAATTTACACGCAATTATTTTTTCTGACGTCCACTTATATATTTATGTATACTGGACAACATGTTTACACATGGGATACTATAATACTAATATATTACTAGAAATAATAAAGCGGAAGTGGTAAGTTCTTAAAACTGTAATTTTCTGTTCATGTTCTCATACCTTTACAAGCTGTATACCTGTAGTTTAAAGCCAATTGCACGGTAAAGGAAACAATAAACATCTGATTGTATCAGCATTGTGGGACGAATTTATACATGTGAGGAAATTGATATAATAGAAGTTGGTTTATAATTAAACTTAACTTACGTAATTTTGTTAATGGTATAAATCAAAGCGTGTATATGTTAGGCAAAATATTACAAGGGACATATATTACTGTCTAAATATTTGTATTTTATAAATAAAAATATTTAGACAACTTTCTTGAATAGATTGCAAAAATAAATTATGTAAACTCACTATGTGTTATAACGAATTGATTGTTGTTAATCTCATACTAATATTAAAGAAATGTATTTTACTTTTTTTTTAAAAATAAACTTTTAAATAACTCGTAGCTATATTTCGTCATCATTGTCATAGTCACAGTGCACTATTTGACATTAAATATAAATAATAAATATAACGTGTTCACTTTAACTTTTAAATTGTTTATGTATACATATCTGGTGAGTTGAAAAATATTTAATTTTTTAATTTTATGAAATTTTAAAACCAGGGCATTTGTTTTCAATCACTATGAAAACTTCAAAATAAAGATCAAATTATTTTAACCACATTCTATTGTTTGACATACATGAACTAATAGGTTTTATGTTATTTAATATTAAAATAAAATTGTCCCTATTTACAAGGAAAATTTGCAAGTTGGATATATGGAGAATATGCTCTTGCTGGTTGGTTATTAATTGTAGAAAAGTCGTCAACATATATAGAGTTATGTGTCACGTAGTATTATCTTTCATTTATGTATGAGAGGAAAATAATATGGATAACTGTTATTATGGAATATGTATATGCAATGTGCATATACGTGAAAAGAATATTGATTTAATTTAAAGAAAAATGTTTGAAAAATATAAAACCGACCAAATGCGTGTTACTAAAGTAAGAGATGTAAATAATCAAGTAAGTAGTCGTCTATGTTACTAGAAATACTGCAAGTCATTTTGAGATTAAATATTTTGCAAACTGGACACAAATATAAAAAAATATATAAAAAGAACTTTGGTTTAACCTACTACAGTGATACTTCGCTCGATAGGGTACATACAAAAAAAGAAAAACTTTTTTAACTTCTATTTAGAGACTTTCATTTGAGGCATATGCTCTTAGATTTCTCGTCCAGAGCTCAAAAACTAAGAAAGTTTGTGGCTACGAGAGGTGGGCGAACAGATGCGCATGATAAAGTTCTAAGGGTTTCTTTTTCCTTTTTCATTAGGAAACTTTGAAAGGGTTTCATGGAATATTTTGGCAACAAACGACGTAACTAACAAGCGGCAACAATGCTTCTTTGCAATCTATTACAAATGTTTTATATATCACTTATAAAAATATGAAATCCTGGATAAGAAAATCGAATGAAAACATTTTAACTATTAGTCTTCCGCTAAAATTGAAAACTATCTCTTGAAATTAACTGAACCAAACGTTTTAAACATCAGCCTGCAGCGAATTCCCTGTGCCAATTTAATTAGTTTCTAAATTCCAACGTTTATTTTACATCATATTAAGTTTTACCCGGACAATGTCAACCGTAAAATAGTTACTAATAATGATTTCATCATAATGCTCAAGACTCAAAAGCCATCTAATGAAAGGCTTCATCGCTCGGACGGTAATTAGCACACGATCGTTAGAATCCATTCAATTATTTGCCTAATCCCTGGAACAGTGACCTAGCACTTTATGAATATAATGAGGCCTCTGTGAGTCAACCGAAGTCCCATCGATTGATAGTTCAATGCGGTAAAACCAGATTAATTTTTACAATTGTGGCTGTATTAGTGTTAATTAAAATAGCTACGTACTTTTGTTATGAGTTTTTTCGATAATTATCATTAAATTTTTATTTAATATAATCTTGTTAAATAAATTGTAAGGTTAACTGACAAAGTGCGACAATTTATGGGCGAAAATTTATTTTCGCCTATAAATTGTTGCACTTTCTTATTACTTTCCACCCATAAATTGTGTTTATTATAAAATACTACTTTGCTCTACAGAATATAAAATGAACGGAACCGATCGAGTGTATATCAAAATACACCGAAAATGAGCTTTCTTGGTTATCCATATTACTTGCAGGCGTCGAGAAAAATAACTGAAGTAATTTTGGTTTAAATTTAAAATTAACTATGCAGAACAAACAATAAGAAGGGAGGATACATTGCGTAACACTTTGAAAATTATTGTTATCGAGCGGGGCTTAAAAATGACAAAAGGACAAATAATAAACTAACGCTATTTGGACGGACCTGTTCAAATTGGACTGAATGTTCTTAGGAAATATTTCTCCATGAATAGCACACACGAGGTTTGTTATGGAGGAAATGTTTTTACTCTGTATTCATTGAGTTTTATACCTGAAATATCTACTTCTAAAATGTAATGCTCATAGGCCTGTAACTCTAAGAACTATGAGTATATGGCATACAAACGGACGAGTGTGTTATAAGGATATCTTGCTTCATTTTAAAATTTCGAAAGTCAAGTTTTAAAAAAATGTTTTCTACGTTATATCGGAAAAAGAAATACTTTTAAAAATTAATTTAATTATTACAAATATGGATTTTTCCAATGAAATTAAGACTTAAACTTATCACATTTCTGCCTAAGAATAATGATATTAATTCTTTATGATTTGGTGACAAATCAAAGTTAGTCTGTTGTTGTGTAATATATTACTGAGTGATGATATGATACTCAAATAGTAAAGTTTGATTTTCGCATCGTAGAGGTATTTTCAAAATTCTCTGTTAAACTTCAGTAAAAATAATACCTCGATAGTAGAAAATGAGCTTTTTATTTCGATTTATGACACTTTTCAAGCCTGAATAAAATCTAAACCCACCTTATAAATTACTAATGTTAGAAAAAAGACGAAATCGTAAAAAAAAAACAAATTATAATAAATGTTAACCGTTAATTATCCAGTGCAAAATATTGATACCCTCATCTCCAAATATAAATGGACACACGATTTCTACTTATTTATAAAGGGTCACAAATTGTATGCGTAATAAACATCAAGACCTACGTCCTTCTTTCAATTAACACAAAAGTAAGTAAACTCTGGTTGGAATTGTTTATTATAGAATATAAAAAAAAATCAAATAAAATAGTGCTTGAAATAATCTGAACCAATGATCAACCGGAATAAGCTAATGTCGATTATATGGTGGTTTTATTCTGATGTTACCCATTAAGGTCTTATATGACGTGAAACGGTAGTTATAATATACATGTACTGCAACAGATTAACTAACTTGCAATATAATAAGTGTAAGTTTTCGGTAGCAATATTCCACAGCTCCACATGAAACACGAAATTGCTGTAATAAAGTTGCAGAAACGTCAGACCTGGAACTACACACGTACGAATTTTACATCAAATATTCTTTTTTTTGAAAATAGACAATTTTTTATACTGGAAATTATCTTCGAAAAATCAATCGATCCCACTCTGTCATTAAAATAGCAATATTCCTTTCACACAAGGGTTTTTACTTCTTTAATAAATATTATTCTTAGGTATTATTTTATAAGCATTTTATAAAATTATAGCAAAAGGTCAAATAAAACAAGGAGGTAAAGTGATTTATTTCTTTTGCCATGGCATTTGAACTACAATGCATGAGTGAGACTATTAAAAAATTAACTTACTGCTGAGGATCTCTACTTAGAGACAGGACTTTATTTTCAACATTTAAAGGGGAAATATTTTTGAGAAATATAGCTGTTTGATTTTAGGAACAAACATCACAACATTTTGCAGGTTGCTAAAGGAGCAGAAACAACAAAAATGCAAATTAATGCCAGGTTATTTTTTAATAAATATAGAGAATCTATACAACAACTTAAGATAATAAAGGCTCTTAAAAAGACTTCTTTCAGCTCACTGTATAAATATTAAACTCTCCAACTATCGATAAAAATATATTTGGAGACGAGAATAAATTAGTAAAGCAGAAAAAAATATTTTAACAATATTACAACCAGTTTAGAAATTTTAATAATAAATTAAATCACATATACGTTAATAAAAAAATATAATTGGCATGAGAGCATACATAGCATTTTGTAGAAAAAATTAAAAATGTCGCAGAGGGATCTTTCATTTCTCAAATGTAGGGAATTTCTTGCTACTGCCCGAAATTATTTTATCTTAATCGTTCGATATCCAGTATTTAGGATCAGAACTTGTAATGAAGTTTTTGTGATAGGAGTAAGGCTTTACACACCCGTCGCCTCCAGTTACGAGTTGAGTGAATAACAGTGTATGTGCTGAATAAAAATATACGTTTTATATTTGTTTAATTATATTAAATATACGTTTTATATTTGTTTATTAGCACGTAATGAAAATATAAAAATAACAGGAAAATAATGTCAAAAAATTAAAAGGAAAAAATCAAAAAGCTCATTATGTTAGATCAGCGGGGTAGTGGGAAGAGGTATATAATTGTACCAAGTTAATTTTTGAAAAAATGTTATCATTCCACAATGTGTTCGAAAAAAATGTGTTTAGTGACAAATTAAACTTAACACACGACATGTATGTACACTCTTGTATGTTATGGTGTATAACATACAAGACATAATACACCATATGAAATACAATACATAGCATACGACAGACGACACAACACAGACACGATACACAATGTACAACAGAAAATACACATATTTATATAAAAAAAGTAAACCCAAAAACCTGAACGTTTAAATAAGTAAAAAGGATTGTAAATATACAAATTAATATATTATTAAATAAAAAACGAAAGGAACAAAACAAAAACCCAAACCCTGAAATATACAAAAAAAATTATAAATACCAACACAAATTTATAAAAATATAAAACAAACCCACAAAACTTAAACATTTATATAAAAAAAAATTTAAATGGAAAATCTAAACTTCAAAATAAAAAAAATTCTAATGTGATAATCCAACAATATTTGAAATTTTTTATATGCTCAGGGCATCTTTTACATTACGTCAACGATTAGTTTGCCAACGACTTCTAGGACGTCTATTTAAAAGAATTATTTTTCATAATTCCATTATAGAATATGAATAACAAATAGACCTTAATAGAATTGTCGTTAAAGGGGAATAACCATTTTCATTTTTTTTGACAAAACTTAATTAAAGGTATCATAATTTCGTAATAGACTTTCTCAAAATGTTGCTGTAATAATACTGAATAATAATATACTTTGATATAAAAATTAGGTAAGACATTTATTAACTGCAAGAAGTCGTCAGGGATGTCATAAAAATTTTCATCGCTTCAGTAAAACGAAAACTCATTCAAAAATATGTCATAAACGCGGAAGCTGCCGTCGAAGGAAATAAAGTATTTTAACGAAGTTAACTCAAAGCCGTACGGCTCTGCGTGAAATGCATTTCATTTTATCGTGAAATTCTTAATCAATCAAATCTTGTAGTTTCACAAAAAAATCTTTCGATGGTCCAGGGAGTTTTATTGTTCTTCAATTATCACAGGTCTCGGAAAACAATAACACGCTACAAAAGAGAACTGAGCCGGTGTCGTGGCTCCACCATATTTTTACTCGATTACGCAAAGGGTAAGATATTGTGGTTAGATTTAACTATACGCTTACATTATCTCCTTTAAATTGCTTCAGATTTATTTACGTCAGTAGACAATTTATACCCGTCGTTCACTATTTATGAGCAGGTTACGATGAAAATACGTACTTTTTAACTATTATAGCTTTGTAGTGTCGGTCTTTTGTTGTCTTCTTATTGCGCAGATTTTTTTAATTATTGCATTTAATTTCATTTATTTATGTCTTTTCCTTCGTTAGATCTGAGCACTATTTTCTGTCTATATGTAAATATAAAAAATTAAAATCATTATTAAAACGGAAACATAAGTACAGCACTAATTTATAAATGCAGACCATAATAACCTTAAAGAGATATCTTTCAACTAACTAAATATTGATGAAAACAAATTTAACAAAGTTAAACTATGCAGTTTGTTATTTATTTGTCGACAGAGCACTTAAAAATTTTAAAAATTCTTCAGCTACTTAGTACAAGATATATACCGGCATTCGCGATATTAAAATTGTAGTGAATTCACGTATTCTATACCACTCGCGAAACTATGACAAAGGCAATGACACACGTACAAGTACATACAACTGTTATGTGATTCAATCTCTTTTGAACGTTTTTCTAAGTGAATGAAATATATATTTATAGGTATATATATATATATATATATATATATATATATATATATATATATTTTTTTTTTTTGTGTGTGTGTATATATATATGTATATATATTCATAACACAGTAAATTGTATAAAAGTATGAGGCAAATATTGAAGAACGATTCGAATTTATTATAAAAAAAATCATTGGTTGTATTTAGAGTTGTTCAAGACTTGCTGGTAATTAACTTGCTATCGCCTTTAAAATTAAATATGCACTCTATAAAGTCGTTAAGAGTAATTTATCTTGGGAATTGAGAAAGTCAACATTACTCATATTTCTCCTTTTTTTCAATTAATATCTTATTTTTTTTTATAACTTTCTTTTTGATCTCAATCAATAACAAAGTTACGATCAACTTCGACCACATGGTGATGCCTTATTCGGCATTGCTATTTAGAACTGGTTTAACGAGTTCATGCGTGGTCATACCAATCTTCAATCAATCAAATTCAGTGAGGCTCATAATAATGATTGTAAAAAAAAGTAACAAAGGGCTTGAGCGAGGTTAGGAATAGTCATAGAATGAGTTAAACACAGAGAATTCTATATAAAAATTTAATCGAGAGAAAGCCTTGTGCTTAATGGATACCCCATGATATTATCGAGGTTCAAAAACACCGCTGCCTTGATTGGAGTAGAGAAATGTTTTAAAAATTCGATGGACTTCACTCAAAGGCTGTATTCGAGCTGAATATACTTTTACGAATCCGAAACTAAGAGGCAGTATGCGCAATGGCTTTTTCCTTCCGAAGAGTTGTTTAGAGAGTAAATTAAAGGGCAAAGGGCTAGATAACCGACATCGCCTTGTTCTTCAGATGGACAGATTACCATGCAATAATTGTTCCGGTAATAAAAATAACAGTTACTACAAACTGGCACACAAGTGGTAGTTTACCTTTTGTTTGGGTTCGAGAGCAACGCTCCCGCAACTACATCCCCCTTCATTATAATAACGCCTCTCTACGTGAACTCAGGCAGACGAACGATCGAATATTTTACTACATCGTGTATATAAATTATGTGTCATCCATCATAAAACCCTAAGCTCTTCTATTTTATTTTAGACTTATATTTAATTTTAAGGATAAAAGTAAACTGCCTTCGAAAAATCCGTGGAAGAGACGTCCAAGGAAAAATGCACTGCTTCCCTCGGTAGTTTCATCGAATGAAACTATACATAGAGTACCACGAAGGCTATTTGGCAAAGTAATAAATAAATTACAACTTTACTTTTTGATACCATTTTTTAATTGAAAACCTCTTTAGGCGCACCATGCGCATTTTTCCTGGGCAGTGAACGAAACTGAGCCGTCATGCCCGGGTCGGTGACATTGAATCGGGTAAACGTGGCTCCCTTCGGCATCGGCCAAGTGAGTTCGCTGTCTAGCACGGAGTGTAACGTTTTATGAATTAAGTTTTACTTTTTGATTAATATTTTGTTTGAATTTAATTTAATATAATACGCACCATTTTTTTATATTCTAAAAACATTCAGTGTTACTGTCATTACGTTTTTTATAAAATTAACTACCAATATTAGCAGAATGATAATTTAGTTACGTGTAAATGTTAAGACTCAAGTCGGCTAAGAATACCAGTTTTTTCATTTGTTAGCATGATCAATGAAAAAAAATTGATCTCAACCTTACCAGGTTTATTTTGTGTGTTTCAATTTTCACGAATAATTTCTGTGTTCAATACATTTTCTTAACACATAGTCACGTAAAGCAATTTTATATTTCTTCAATATGGCTTTATTTTTCACTATTTGCATAAAGTATGATTTATTTTATATGCTGATAATTCAAAGTCTTATTTTTATTATTTATACACATTCTATCTCATTTGTTTTTTTAATAATCATTACTATATGCTTAACTACTAATATCTACATGCATATTTTTCTCCCAATTCCTTTGATATATTCCTAATAATTAATATGGAATTCTCAACATTAATCTTAACATAATTCTTACAAAACAGTAGTATTTGCAAACATTCCACACAATACCAAAGTTATTTCTCTTCACCACACCCTTGGTCAGCCAACTTTCTTATAAAACACTGGTTGCAACTCTTGTACTCTTCACCGGTTTCACAAATAATATAAATTTTACTCGCGAAACATTTAGTTCTACAAGTTTGTAGACCGACAAGTTAGTCAATTTGCATACTGTTATAAATATTTTATATGATTATTGTTTGTGAAGATAGAGCTGATTTTATTATTAGCAAGATGTTAATTCATTGAAAAGTTTCTAATGAAAATTTCATTAGTTCAATTTCATTATTTTTTACTTAAAACTTGTTTTATTTTTTGTAGCAAGATTTTTGCACATTATCGTAAAATATTTTATTGGCTAAAATTTTCCCTGAAAATCACTTATTTTTCTTGTTAAGTCTCTTTAGTCCTCTCATAATCTTTTTTCTCATACAAACATACTGTAACTGCTTAGCGAAATGCTTACCTGTTAATACATTGACCGTAAATTAAAATAGGTTGCAAAATGTTACAGAAGTAAAATACAGTATATGTTTAAAATGAACCTTTTTATGAATGTCTTGAAATTAGTTATCAACAAATATGTTGATAACTAATTTCATAAATTATATGTATAACTTTGCACAATCAATTAAATTGAACTCTTACTAGATTTTATTGTCGATTATTAGTGTAACATTTTCATGATGTTTTCTTTAAATTTCTTTATGCATTGAAAGAGGTGTACATAAAAGAAATTACCTCACTTTATTATCAATCTCAACTACATTTATAAACCTAAAACTCACTTTAGTTAATCGTTATTACATACATAATTAGTTCATTCACAACAATAAAATATTCCGTATATTTCTTGAATAACCAGTGTAATGGTAATGATACCGGAATATTATCTTATGTATGTGGAATTGGTCATAAACTTGAAATGTATACTGAGATATGATCGTCAATTATCATATGATCGTCATGCCTAAGTTTTTATTTGCAAAAGTTATTTAAATGTAAACTTAATGGAAGAAATTCGAAGCTATTTGACATAATTAAAAGTATCATCGATGGCTTAACGTTACGCCACACAGGTATCTCGCAAAAGTTTTACAAAGAGTTTTGTACAAATTTAAATTATTTTATGTGATTAATTAAAAATATATGGGTAAGTGATAATAATTATCAGTTTCATAAAATTATCGGTTTTACGATGTTTTTATAAAAAGTGATATAATAAATAACTTTCATTTTCAATGACGAAAAATTTCTTTGAAAGGCATTTCAAGTCACGAAGTATCAAAAACAAAATTTTAAGCAAAACAAGAACTCGTGGTAAAGGGGCACAACGTCAGATGTATAAACATTTAAGATCATGTAATATTTTTATCGAACTAATTTCGAATTTAATATTATCTAAATATACATGTCCATACATACATAAATATATATATATATATATATATATATGTGTGTGTGTGTGTGTATATATATATATATATCTGTCACGGGCTTGATATTAATATACTCGTACAAAAACTTTGAAATTTAGGATCCCTTCGACTTTGGGTAAACATTTAGTAAAGGGCACTTCGTAAAAAAAGCAGTGTTAATTATAAATTTCAGATATTTGGCCTTGCATTACCTATAACTATATCAACGTATTTTATGCGTTTTCAATAGAACTAAGTCTAAAAGACTTTGTGAAATGATCTTTTATCAGACCAGAATATCTTATTTATGACTAATTTAAATATAATCTCGAAAAATAAGTTTAAAAGAATAAATTAAAGTAATTAATACTTATAATTTTTTAGAGCTTAAATAACATTTCTTTGCAAAGAAAAAACTGTAGTAATGTTAGCAACCCAGTTATCCCTCTTTAGATTTTTTCCCGGCACATTACCTTATTCACTTTCTTATGGTTCTTATATACCTTCTTATGGTTATGACCGTATTAATAAGAAGGTATCTTATATACCTTCTTATGGTTATGAACGGGTTCGCATTCGCACCATCCTTTTCATTAAATCTAACGGTCGGATAGCTGTCATTTGATTCCAAAATGTGACTAGAGCTCATAATGAGTTTTCAAAAAAAATTACTCAAAACATTGAAACCAATATTGTAACGTGATAATCCTATTTTCTCTGCCAAAAATAAATAACATATTTTATTATTTATGAAAATGCAGTTGCTACATTTGCCTGTGAAATTATTATCAAGTTGGAATTTTAGGTCGATTATGGGCATATCTGAATATAATACCGCAAGTGTGCGAAAAAAATTACAATGCAAAGAGAACTAGTAAAAAGACACGAAAGGTTCAATATTTATGCAGTATTTTGTGCTCAGTATCAAGAAAAAAATAATATAAAATGCCAACAAAAATGAAGAGAATAAAATAATTTCTATAAAAAAAATTACCCAAAAATCTCAAAGATTTAAAAAAAAATGTAGCTCCAAAATTTATGCAATTTCACAGAATGAAAACGGAGACAGAAGTAAATACGCAGAGATTCATGGAGTCAAATAATCCTCCTAAAGATGATGCTGAAAATTTCCAAAGAAATAATTAGTAACCCAAAATTATATAGAAAGTCAACTTACCACGCAGACGTGATTCTCCATTAACATAAGGGAATAATAAAGAAAATATAGCAAACAATTTGACGTTTCCAATATTAACAACGAATTTAATATTTACCCGCAATCGCCCTCGAAATTAATTCGAACAATTCTAAATTGAGTGATTTTTAATTAATCAAATCCTCCTTGACGGTTGATTTGAAAGTTTAGACATGAAAAAAATAAAGAAATAATAGCGTTCAGATAGCAATTGGAAGGAGTCGAGTCTAGAAGGTAAGCGAGTCTATCAAGGAGGAAAGGGAAAAGAAATTCGCAAAATATCAATGATGACCTATTGAAGTCAAATAAAGATTTTAAATCTAATAAAGTAAAGCACGATTTTCTAAAATAGTATTTAAATACAAAGAACTACACTAAATAACAGAAAGTGTTTGGTAAATTTGTCAAGTAAATTCAAAATAAGAACAAGTGAGAAAAAAGTTTTAAACTAAAAAAAAAGGATAGACGCAAAGAACTTCTTCCAAGACGATAAAAATAGGAACATAGTCACAGGGAAAAAAGAGTTCGTCAAAAGAATGCAGTTAAAAACAAAGAAATTATTCAATACACATTGCATAATATGTATTAAAAAAATTTGAGAAGAAAATGATATTGTGATATGCGAATTATCGAAGGTTGAGACCGTTCTAGATAATTTCTACATTGCAAAGGTCTAGATAAATGTGCTAAGTGTAATTTTTTTTAAATTTGGAATTATTGTCTGTTTCTTTGTGTAAAAGTAACAACTCCTGATACTCTTATCAGGAGTTGTTATTACCACTTAATTTCTAAAATATATTTGCTGCGATAAGTCAATGTTCAGTATTTTCCCAAGACATATAAAGAGTGTAAGATGATCTAAATAACTAATCAAAAACTATGCGTTCTTTTCTCACTATATCCGGATTTTCAAAAAAATTAATTGGAAAAATTATACAAAAAGTGTGTGAAAAAATATTAGATGATGACAAAAGATAATTGTTAAAAAAAAAGAAGCAAATTACACTTTTGAAAATTTTCTGAATAATTTTTGTAAACGTGGTATATTAAAGACAGCTCAGTATTAAGCTGACAAATTTTTGAAAACACAATTGCAACTAAGTAATGTAGTGATTCAGATTAATTCAGTAAATTATATGCATAATCCACAAAATAGAGAAATTTAGAAGCAAACGTAATATTTATTTGACAGCAATAATACTTAGAAAACGCAATGTTTCGTACCATACGCCATATTGTGATATGGTTCTGCAATCCTTCGAACTCTCAATCGTTTTAATAACAGAATTTCTCAAAGAATTTTTTTAACGACTGCCTTCAAATGGAAGCACTTTCTCCTCCTAGCAAATTTGACCTCGTTTGGCATCGAATTTTGCCGAGTGGGGTTATAGAAAAGACATTGCTGAAGATATGAGTGTTACTCCAAAGCCCACGGCAGATGTGTTGATTTCATATGGTCAAAACATACTTGATTTTATATTAAAATGACATAAATATGCTAAATGTGGTGTTACCGAGTAACGGTGACGCGACCGTGGAGTGATGCTTCCTGCCATTTGTACGCGAGGACCCACATTATTCTGCAATTTTCGTGAGTATCCATACTGAATTATCTCTATTCAGTGCTCAACCATATTCTTAAATTGATCCCTACACCAACTGGAACTTTGAGCAAATTTAATTCTACATTTATAATGTAGAATTGAATTTGAAAATTAACAGTGCATCGTTTTGGTCATATATAAGTGCCCGGAGAGCTACTCGCGGCGCTCGCAACATTGCCTCATGCGATGGCTTGAATGTTCGCAGCACAGCGACGGTAGAAACTTTCGCTAGGCGTTTCCTGTCGGTGTACAGTTCGAATGTTCCTCGACTAGACGTTTCGGCTTGCTTTAACTTGCTTTTCCCAAGCTGAAGAGATAAATCGGACCCGACAGTATACCCAGGTGCATATTTAAAACTTGCGCTGATATTTTTATGAAACTTTTGAAACAATATTTAAAGTTTCACTAAAAAGCACCTAAGAGTGACAAGAGGTCAGATGTAAATTATTTCAGACCGATCGCTACCCTCTCTGCACGGGCTAAATTATTTGACTTGTATTAAATCGCAACATATACACGAGCTTCCGAGGTCAAATCTGTGATGAGCAGCACTGATTTTGAGTCCGACGTTCGGTGGTCACGAAACTTGTATGCGTCCTTGATGTTGCCTATCATGTTGACTTCGGATTCAAGTAGATATTGCATATTTTGGCTATCTGAGAGCTTTGTGTCATGTAGATAAAGATATCTTATTAAATCGCTTTGGCGAGTCAGAGTTTTCCGTTCCACTTTAATATTTTTCTCTCCGTAACTTTCGGATAGACAGCAATACGTATGCCCACTCGTACTTTACATCTGAGACTTATTTTACACGGTCGGGAATGAACCAGGATTCGAATCTGGGACCTCTACTTTTCGTGATTCTGATAAATGGTACTGGTCGTGTGATGAAAACTGCGCGTTGTTTGTTATTCGCGACGGCATGAATTTTTTAACTGTTGTCAAGGATGCAGCAGATGGCGAACGGTTGCAGCACGATATCAGCATCGTCTTTGAGTGGAGTGCAACAAGCGGCTTACAGCTTAACGCAAGCAAATGTCCAGCAGTGAGTTACAGCCGAATACACGCTCCTATTAAATACGAATACACAGTCAACGGAATATTACTTAATCGTATGTATGAGGTCCTTGATTTGGAGTCAGATTTGATTCCCGGTTGACGTTGTGTGGGAACGTGGCGGATGTAGTAAAAATAATTTCGGAAATTTGTATTCGTGTTAAATAATTCAAAGGTTTTTAAATCTAGGTCATCAATTAGTTTGCTGTACACTTCATTGGTGTAGAGCTAATTAGAATCCGGCTCCATTGTTTGGAGCCCACGCAAAGCCAAGTACAGCTTAATGATTGAACGTGTGCTAAAGACGTTCTTTCGATATCTGTATATGAGAGAGTATGACTACTTCTCCTTTCTATTTCCTACCGATTTCCATTTTGGTATGCTAGGTTTCCATTCCTTGCAACTCAGAAGAGATGTTGAAATAATGAAATTTATCGTCCAACTATTCTATACCCTATTGCCTATTCTATTATATATAATAGAAAAAATTCTGTGCCCTGTATTATTCAGTAAATTTTCATTCTTCGTACCTGACAATTTCCTGCGTTCACTCAATTATCAACTGATTATTATACCACACTCTAGAACCGAAGTATATCGAAACTCTCCAGTTCCCTGTTACACCAGAGTGTGATTTATTTATTACGAGTGAAAGTAAATTTGTAGAATTGTGTGGTCGTTATCTTTTGTATTTCTCATGTATTTTTTATTCATGTTTAATCGCAGTTTTCATGTTTTTTGTATTATTGTTAAACCATTCAATTATTATTGCAACGAATAAGTTACATGTAATGTAACAATAAATGTGTGTGTGTATGTATAAATAAATAAACCTATGCAAAGTCTTAAATAACCCGTTTCATTTCTAATTAAACTGTGTCCTAGTTTTTGAAACTTAGTCCAGCGGTATTATTTTCAGTGAATGGTACAAAAAAACATTTCGGAGAATTTTTCGAAAATCGTAAGTTCTATTGTGAAAGGCAAGAAAATTATTTCTTTTTATAATTTTAACTTTGGTAATTTTGGAGATAGAGTCTAGAGAAAAGATATTTTTTATTGAAATTTCGAACAATATGTAATTAAATTAAATATACATTACGTTTAGGTCGAAAAAAGGTGTTTTAGGGTCTTCATAACATGTACTTTTAAGTGACTTCTGAGTAAAAAAAAAATTTGATAAATTTTGTATCCCGATACAAAATTATTTTGATCAACGTGTGCTAATAAACAAAGAAGATACAGGCGTACAAGTTACTGGGTGTGATATGCTTCAAAGTAAGCAACTGTGAAGGTAACGTCATCGCAAAAATTATATATATGTGTGTGTGTATGTATGTATATATAAATATATATATATATATATATGTATATATATATATATATATATATATAAATATATATATATATATATATGTATATATATATATATATATATATTTATATATATATATATATATATATATATATATATATATATATATATATATATATATAACCCGTGCCCGTATTGACTTTATATTTTGTGGCCATACAATATTAAGTCAAATAATTTTGGTGTCATTCTTTTCTCTTACCTACCCATGTACCAATAGAATCATCGAGAGGGGAACAGATGAATACCTTTTGAGCTTTCCGCTGTATTTACCTCGTCGTAGAGCTGCCAATACATATTCATATAAAGTATTAATGATAGCATTGCGAGTTTATCCTACGACTATAACTAAAATTGTGTAGGTGAACGATATATTAAACTTTACGAAAAGTATGTGAAATGCAGTTGGCAATTTCCTCTAGGATCCATTACTCTCATGCATATTTCTCTCCATTTTAAACAGGTTTTGTGTCTGAAACTTATATTCATAAAATCTCACATAACACTTTACATATGTGAATGCATCGGTTGGGTAGAAACTTTCCATGAAAAGTAGGAACACTGGTTATTACTTACATGAATAATACAAACTCTCGCTATACTTTTGAATCTCCTAAACCACTGGTTATTTTATATTTCATTAAATGCAATTGAATACAGATCATGGTTAAATACTACTAAAAAAAATTAAGTGTAGCAGATTCTTAGATGAAACGTTGGACCAGGTAAAATTAGAGTCTGCACGATAATCCCAAGTTATAGAAGTATTTCCTCGTTTTGTAATTGACTTTTTAATAAATCCAAATTAAAAGTAAATTTTAAGAGCTAAAAATTGTTTTGAAGGAAATTTGTTTTTCTGAAAATTTATTACATATATCAAATAGCAGAAGCTATTTGCCGACAATAGTATCATAGGGATACAAAGATAATTAGATTCGAAACTATTTTCTTCAAGTTTGGAAGCATGTTTAGAAAAACAAAAAAAATCATATTTCCTATATTAATCTTGAAAAATTTAAAGTGGTACTTGAAAACAGTAATTAAAAATGAAAAAATCATGCACATATAGCATTACCGCCTTCATTGAATATGTATCGAGCTTTTAAATTTTAAAGATTAAGATACAGTGCAGGTCAGGTCATGCAACTTATATAATGTTTCTGTTCGTACATTACAAAGGTTATCCAAATGTTGTGTGGCACATATACTTTATTTGTGTCAATGAGAATAAAACGTAAATTTGACACTAAAATCTCAACACGTGAACTATACCAGTAAAGCTATCTTCACTGGTTTATTTCTACAGATTCCATAGCATTCACATTACGTGCATATATATATATATATATATATATATATATATATGTATATATATATATATATATATATATATATATATATGTATATATATATATATATATATATATATATATATATATATGTATATATGTATATATATTTATTGGATTATTGAAAAACTTAAAACAATAATTTGGTGAAATTTAATTACATTACAATTTTTCATCCCTTCTCAATTACTTATTAAATTGAAAACAAATTAAATGAAAATTAGAACTATATTCAAGTCGGAAGTTTCACCAAAGATTTAATATAAAACCTTAAATTTACGTAACTCAATTTTAGTGAAAGCATACAAGCACTAATTTACCCAAAATTATAACTTTAAAATATATCGTGTTATTCGTTTTGAAAACTGGCACATAATATATAATTCGTATGTTGTTTCGCATACGTAAATTCGTAATCGGCTTACATGTAATTATATTTATATGGTTGCCTAACTGCTAATTTAATAAAAAGTGAATATTATTACAGGCTATACGGCTGGTTTTATTACGATATTAATCTTAACCGACAACCAATATAGAAATAGGGATAAGTAATATATCGACAAAATAGACACATAGTGTAAAAGTCAAATGATTTCACTTACATCTTTTTTTTTATAACCATTATTGGCTGGGTATCAAATATATTGCAGCTTTATCTTAATTAATAACCTGATTAATAATAAGAAAATACTGAAATCAATACAATAGTTTTTTTTACGTAACAAATAGGTACCTACTTTACAACTATACTGATTTCCTCGACAGAAAAACGACCTATTCGTAGCTATACTTTCAGGTCAACACTCAGTGAAATATTTCACTGGAAAATTATTATGAGCGGAGGTATTACAAATAATCTAAAAAAGAGAGGAGCAAAATCCGTCGTAGATATTAACATTCTCTCAAAATCGAGGACGACTACGGAGACGTGCTTTTACATCTTATGAACAATTTTTCAATAAGTTTCCCCTTAGATTTCATTTTAACGAATTTCTCGTTTTAACAAATAGATATAAATACAATTTATATTAACGATATTTTTCTAGAAAAGCGTGTAATACATATCTTTTCTTCCAAAAAAATGTAATATTTGATTAAGAATTTTGTGATTAATTATATCTTTTACGAAGTCTCTTTCATTAGCCTGTATTTGAAGTGTATTCTTCCAACGTATTTTGAAATTATTCCAAACATTATACTTATGAAAAGTCTCTTCTTGTAGTTAACAGAGAAAAACTTTTTTTTCTGAAAAATAATAGTTGATTTTTTTCCATTTTTGAATTTATCCATGCACTACAAGTTAGTAGATAGTAGTAATGGTAAGAAAAGTAATGACAATAAAAACACGGCGGGAACATAAATAAAAAATACCGGAATTAAATAAATTACATATCTCTTCATTTTCATTTAATATAATTGTTTGTTTGATAAAAAATGTTTCCTCAACAGCTTGAATATGCCATCTATTATTATATATTATTATATGAAAAAAATCGATTGCAATCTTACTTTGGTTGCTTCCTATATTTATCATCTTAAACTTATGAAAATAGATGAAAAATGGATGAATTATCTATAGATAATTAGTTCTGTTGTAATGTATAATATAATAAGGTTTCTTCTCTAACCACTATTACCATTCAGATAAATACTCTGTTAAAAAAAATATTATTGTAAAAAAGTTATTGTAAAAAATAATGAAAACACAAATAAAAAAATCCCCTTTTATATAAGATAAAAGATTCGTAAACGAATAGTTTTTATAAAACATGTTTTTTATTGTCATAAAAATATAAATAATAAATAAATATGATAAAAATATGAACAAACTACAACCTAACAAAATTGTTGACTTATATAAGTCAACATGTGTAATATCAGTGAGCCATCACAAATCCGTCAAAGCAAGACCCGGAAGAAGTTACTGTAAATGAAACATAATACCAGTCGGTAAATACATCTTTACGTAATAAAATATGAAAAAAGTAATACCGTAACACGATCGAAATACTCTAAAAAATTAGAAAAATATAAATAATAGTACTTTCTTCTTTTTGGAAAAATGTTTTTGGGAAATTTTTGGACAATCAAAAATTGTTTATACGCTAAATTCCATAAAAAATTTTAAATATGCATTTAGTTTTAATCTAATTCCACTTTCTACTATATAAATAAACATTATGATAACGCTCTTTATTATATTGCATAACGTGACTGAATTGGACGTTTCATAATTAGATTTAAATTTAAGTCTTTTTATAGGCGATTACTTTTTCGTAGTAGACACACACACGCACGCACGCATGCACGCATGCACGCTCGCACGCACACTAGCACGCAAGCACGCGTGCACGCACACAAGCACACACGCATGCACGTACGCACGCACTCATTGATACACGCACACGCGTACACACGCATACACGCACACACGCCAACGAAAATCTTAAAACTTCCACGGCTTCAAGATAATGAAAATATAAATTCAAGCAAATAGCAATAAAAATAACTTTACATAGGCCAATCCCAGAAAAACTCAACATCCACCAACAACTCAACGTTTACTGCAATGAATATATGGAGCTATCGCAAGGTAAAGGGGAGCTTAACTACTGCTATAACTACAAATACAGCTATCGTGAAAAGGTAGCGCGATCGATAGTTCCATACCATGGGTGACGAACATCGCGACGTCTCTTTCCAAAATTAGATCAAATTAGCAAGACGTTGTTATCGAAGAAGCAATGCCAAGATATCCTGGAAATATGAGAAGAAATACTATAAAAATAAGTTGAGTTGGCCGCTACCCGCACAATCGTTCTGCAAGCAGATACTGATGATGATGAGGATATCGCTTCTTAAATAAGCAACAGCATCCGCCAAACCAGCACCTAGGTTGATGCTTGCGCTACTGAATTACAAGACGATGCAGTACCTCTCCTATGAATTCAAGCTCACGTGACACGCGAGAAATAGTAGGTCACCATATACTTTTCAAAAAGGGTACAGACGGAAAGAAAATACACCCAAGCGTCTCTGTTACTAGAGCGATAGAGTTTGATATATCGCTACGCCTTTCGAACTCGACGATCATCTCAATGGCACAACGACGATCTCAATGTTGAAAATACGTGCAACTGCGGAAGATATTCAGCGGCAATTACATCAGAAGTCGCAGCACGAACTGCACTTATGTGAGGAAGAAATGGCGTCGCCTTTGAATAACTTCCAGGAACCTCTACATAGAAATTACGCTGACCTCGCTTACGCTCTCTAATATGCAAAATTTCTGAGCTGTAAACAATAAATTATTTCACAGAAGATGGAAATTTAGCAAGACTTCGACAGTGTATGAAGGAACCGCCAAGAAAAAAGTTCATTATTCGTGCGTGAAGTTTCTTCAATACAGATTCGGCCGAATAGGAGTTTACTCAAACGACGTATATATACATATATATATATATATATATATATATATATATATATATATATATGTATATATATATATATATATATATATATATATATATATATATATATTTATGTATACGTATATATATATGTACATATATATATATATATATATATATATATATATATATATTTGCATTGAAGGTATTGAATATAACTGTCATCTAGGTGTTAAAGAAGATTCACTAGCTGTACAAACAATAAGTAATTCATACTATCGTTGAGCGACTTCCTCCAACTTTGCGATATAGATATTACAACTACGCAGCAGATAGTGACGAGGATGAACCAGATCTGATGGATATGTTCAGATTCTTTGAGACCATAGCAGAGAAATGTGAGAGTTTTGAGCAAAAAAAGACCATACCTCTTAACTGACTATTACTGTACCAACCAAAGAAGTAGCGAAAATTTATCTTACTCTCAACCATGTGCCATCTTCAACATAGACGGATACCGTTCGCCACACTGTTCAACAATGAAGTTAGCCTAAGTTTAGGAGAGATGTGAGCCAGCAAAGAAGTACCGACTTTATTTTAGAGGTCTTCGAGTTTACAAAATTAAGCACACCTATAAAGCGACTCAGTGCCCTCAGATGGCTGCAGCTGCCTGCTTTTTCCATTGTCACAGCCATCAAAGCAAGCAGACCTTCCGATCATTGTGATGGTCACATCTTTGAGAGAAAATGAGAGTACCACAATACTGCTGAAAATCTCATCTCTTTGTGCCAGATATAAGAGTCTGCTTAGAACCCCGTCGGTCCGTTATTGCATTCTCTCAGATGTTTCACTCGTTGAAAAGATTAGCGTCATTGGAAATATGGATCATATCATATAAAGGAGATATCCATAGCACGCGTAGACTCTGGATAATCAAGATGCGTCCTCTAGATGTGTCATCATATAAACCTTCAACTTAACGTAGCAGCCCGCAGAATGGACGAAATTTCTCCGTTATTTCATAAAGATCTGAAAATTTAAACTTCAGCCACCTACCTAACTCTACGTACAAACTCATTTGCAAATCCAAAATACCGACAAAAAAAGCTGAACCGCAACGAGAATTGAAAAAAAGCGTTACCAAAACCAGATGGAGCATAGTTCTTCAAAATGGGTACGCAAATCTAACGCCTTCCATGCATTCCGAAAAGAGGTGGCGACAAGCACATTTCATGTGATCAATCCCCAGGAAGTAGAAAAGCTACGACATCTAAACGATATGTTTCTGCTGGATCCTGACCTGATTAGATCGCTGCTAGAACTTTTGATGAGATTTAGACAATAATCGATTGCCATTACTGCAGATTTAAAGATATTTATCTGCGTAGCAGTATTCACGCTGAAAACAGGAACGAACAGAGATTGTGGAGAGATTAATCTTATCACCGGTTCTTAACATTAACTAATTATTTCGTATTCCTATTTTAGTGTAAAGAAACAAAGTAGCAACGAATATCGCAAAAAAACGTGATATTCTTTATACTTTATATTATTTATTCTGAAATACTTTATTTCTTTACACTGAAATGCAGAATGTTGTCATGATAAGTAGCCAGAGGCATCGCGAACGGTCGTAGTTAATCAAAGACTAAACGTTTATTTGGCAAACTTTTATAGGAATAAAGATCCATTGAGACAAATCAATTGCATACACCATCAAAACTAACTACCAAACCCGTCGATGGCTTCATACTCTAGTAGGGTACTCACTAAACTAAAAATGTCACATAAAAACAACGAAAATGTAAGAATAATACATGGCATGAAACAACGGTGACGATAAGCTTGCGCATAACACGGATGAGCGTAGAGACTATTCCCTGAACTATCCAGTCATGAGACAATATCCACGAAGTCACTTACAGGGCGATGTCCACGTTTCACTTGTTTGGTATGTCACCGTCAAAAAAAAGAGGATACTTTATGAGGCGTGGTATAACTAATTAAGTTCGGACAATTTACTTCAGTTGCCAGAAGGAACAGCTCGGGCGAAAAGATAGCACAACCCCACAATCTAACACATCTGGACATGTGTTAAAGGATAAGCTTGTGGAACTATACACCTTCATGAATTTGAGCTCATTCGTTTATAGGAAGAGCTTAAGAGCGCTTTATTTGAAGGAAAAAGTGATGGTAGCTGGTAGAAACCGAACACATGATCAACAGTCGACCACTAAATTCTATGTTAACCTCGGACGCACTTGCACTTGACCATTTACTTCTGGACGGCCTGATATGAATGCCTCTATTGGGGAACTTACCAGAAACAGGCTCAGCAGGACATAAAGAATAAAAAGCAAAATAGCGCCTGACCAATATATTCTGATTATTCTGGATAATAAAATATCTTCCTGAGTTGTAGAACTTATGAGAAACTTACGCCCGGGAAGCTACCAAGATGAACGATTTGGTTCTAATCACTGAGGGGACGTTGCCTCGCAAAGTCTGTATGCAGCAGTAAAATTATTGATACATATCCTTGAATAGAGGGGGAAAGGAGAACTGTGGTTGCTCATGCAAATGGAGGGATGGCACCGCCTTAATAAAAACCTTGTTATCCTGTCAACCATTAAGACGACTACGAACTCACTTGGCAATAGATCAAGTGCTGTGCAGGGAGAGGTTCGCAATCGTCAACATATTACGAGTATCAGCTTTTAAAGCAGACTATGAAAGCGGGGTGCCTTAATGAATTATATTCAATTTATTTAAGTCACTGTTTTGTAAAAGTATTGTAAAAGTCTGAATGCTTACGTAAAACGATAACACTTAGGGGAAAATATATGACTTTGTGGTCTTGTATTTTTGTATAGATAGTAATATTACAAGGGAAAGGCATCTACGTGTAGAATCTTATTTTTTAATAGGAGTATGTAAAAATTATGTTAAGTCTGACTGATAAACGTAGAGTTCTCTATATCCTTAACTTGGAAAGTTTTGTCTATGTCCTTTGATGTATGCATATAACTACGTTTTTATCCGTCATTAAATGAAATTGTATTAAAGGAGTAATTGTAGTTCATATTTTAGTTGGCAATTTAATTTAGTTCAGACAGTATTTATCGCTGAAGAATAAATGGATCCTGCGTTTTACTGCAGTTAAAGTGTTTACCATCCTGTGTTTTATTATAGTTCAAACCACCACCGACTTATTTTTCACATCATATTTGTGGTGATTTGTGTATGAGCGATCCCTTATAATAAGTACTGGGATTTTATTTATTATTCCTTTATTTCAAAAAATAATTTAATGACTGTTATTAAACAATATCTTATTGTTTACTTCTTTAATAGTTTAAAAACCTCAAGTTAAAATTTCCTTCATTAAATTACGGATGGGAGAATCAAGCAAATTTTATATTGTTCCTAATTCTGTGATGAACTTACAATTTTTGTTGAGTTTCTTTTGTTGTGATAAGCAAAAAGTTTTTAAAGGTAAAGAAATGGATTTAATATTAGAGAGCGTGACACCTATATTCGACAGCGGGCCGAGTATACCCGAACGAGAGAATAGCCGGGTGAGTTACGTGCATATTACGTGCTTATTGTTCCCCAGGCTCGGGTGTACTAAGAATTTAAAATTTGTATTGAAGACATATCTTTTCTCTTTAGGCCAATATATTTATTTGTAATGGTATTCATCACATTTGTAATTGCATAATATTTATGAATTAAATGAGAATTTTTTTATTTCCGTGAAGGTATAAGTAGTACAAGACTACTATTAATGTAAAGTATTTTTGTTTTTTAATTTTCATTTTCAAAGTTTCAAGTTAAAGAAGAAGAAAGATGTTAAAAAATTATATTATTTACCGAAGTCTTTAATTCTACTGTGACATTACCTGTACTTCTTCTTAACCACTCTGATTTTGTTTTTGTAATATTATCTTATTTTATTACAGTATCAACTTGTGTATGCATGCTACGCAAGATTTGCACTATGTTCCACAACAATTGGATGTCCATTATTTGGTAACTAATACCTAATTGTCTACTGGTAATTAAACAGATAATAACCAAAAATTTTCCTAGCGATATTTATAGGCAAAGACACATAAAAAATTTAAGTTCACATATATATAAATTTACTTGAGTGTAGGAAAAATAAAGCAACAAAATTTGCACTCTTCAGACACAGTACATTCAATATCATTATTAAACATATTATAAATTACTTTTTCAAATGAAATCTTTATTCATAAACAGAAACTTTAGTAAATTAAATAGCTCCGATGTATAATCCTATATATTATACGGAAGTAAAAATATAGCAGTATCCATTTTCTATTAAAATCTTTTTTATTTCTACAAATTTCTACAAAATTTAAATCTTATAAAAATCTAATAAAATTTCCTTGAGTATTATAGTTACCCCTTAAACTAATGTGTAATGCCTTTATTGACGTATATAAATTACCCCTTAAACTAATGTGAAATGCCTTTATTGACGTCTAATATCGGTCGCTCATAGCAAAGTTTCAGCACAAATAAGTCAATGTCAACCCATGTCAAGATACCTTTATTTCATTACCATGCGTTCCCCATGTCATGTGAATGGGGGGAATGAACAGCGAAACTGGGAAGTTAACAAAAAGTTAAATATTTAACGTGGGGTTCTTAACAAAGAACTAGTTTATGTCCGTAACAGGTAAAATGGTCCATAAAATGACGTGCAAGCACACCCACCCCCTTTCTTTCCTTCCAATAGCGTTAAGGTAAGAATTATTTAAAAATAACGTAACTAGAAGATCATTTATAATTTATCGGATAAACTACACCGATAACCTTGAATAGTCTGGAGAAATTCACAATATTTGTATGCTTGTGGAATTGTACCACGCACTATATTTACGTGTCGTAGAATAATTTTCATATTTACTAATATTTGAACATAATACGTATTCATATGCCTAATTGGCTATGGAATCTTCATAATGCGAGTTCTACGCGTAGGAAAGCAGTTTCATTTAATAATAGCTGTGCTCGAGTGAAACACTTGCGTAAAATTACGCTTTCACTGTCGAAAATATTCTGATTATTACTTGATTATTACCATCAGTACTTTTACTAAAAATACTTATAGATATTAGCAATACCAATAGATATTAGCAATACCATACGTAATATTTACAAAGAAAAGGTTTTTTTTAGTCTGTAATACCCAGATAAAAAGTGTCCTATGTATTACTCAAATACGTAAACCATTATCGAACCAAATTTAATTTAAAACCGTCTAATAGATTTCACGTGATTGACAAACAAATTAACGTCCAGACAGACAAAAATATTAAAAACAGGTTTTTTGGCTTCTATTATCATTCTATACGATAAATTCTTCATTGCTCGTATCTAAATCCACTTGAATCTGGTTTTGTAATTGGACGCAGTACCTCAACTACCCCTGTTAATGTTACCGATGTTATACCCTTTGCTATGGATAATACACAAGCCACTATCCTTGTGCTTCTTCATTTCGACAGTGCGTTCAACTCTGTTGAACTCGATTTTCTTCTTGCCCCCTTGAAATATTTTAACGTATCCCAATATTCACTTGAAGGGTTTACAATTCTATGCGCATTCGAACTTCCATTCCTTATCAAAAACCATCGACGTCCTTAATCGAGATCTCGCTTCAAGTGGGCTCATGAAATGGATCTTTCGCTTAACCCAAGCAAGTCTCAAGCTATCATCATTGATAGTCAAAGACTGATTTCTGAAATAAACCTAGGTAGGTTATCAGTTTAACGTAATTATCAATTTAACGAAATTAAACGTACTGAATAGTACAATAATACCATATACGCCAACTGTTAAAAACCTGGGTCTACTGATCGGTCAAAAACCTCGGTCCTCGAGTATATGATGTTAGTCGTCGTGTTTTTAAAAGGATACACTCTTTAAAACTTTGTCGAACTTTCCTGTTACCGCTAATTGATTATAGAGATGTGTCCTATTTTGATCTTAATGAAGAATATTTGTTGTAAGTTGGAACGTCTTCAAAATTTATGCATCCGGTATATCTTCGGCCTCAAAAAATATGATCATATTTCTGAATACAGGTCACTTCTAAAATGGCTGAAGATCCGTGATCGACGCTAACTTCACGTACTTCTTTTTAATATATTAAAAAATCCTCAGAGCCCAAATTATCTTACTGGCAAATGTAAAGATTTGTCTGCTCACGGCCTTGGGATACAATCTGAAAGTTTACTCACCCTACTTATCCCTGAACACTACCACTTAACTTACGAAAAATTCTTCACTGTCCAAGCGCCAAACATTTGGTATCACCTGGATCCTAACATCAGGAAAATCACGTCTCTAAATATTTTCAAAAATCGAGTGAACAAGTTGTTCTCCTCCGGAAACCTTTTTCCTTCGTGCCCTTGTCCTTTCCTGTCTTCTCCATCCCAAATCATGTCAGTAGTTTCTATTACTTATACTTTTGTATTTTTTTTCTGTCTAATGTACTATAAAGAATTTTCGTTGTAAAATCTCTTACAGTCTGCCGACTAAATTTCAACACCAATTGTTATGCTTGGCTGGAAAATATTGCTCATGTAGCAATAAATCCGCCATATGCATAAAATGTGATCACTCTTTTTAAAAGATTTTCTATGTGTTCACTCTGCTATGATTTTATTGTGTGGGTAAATTTCGCAAATGTTTCCCAATAAACATAATCTAAATACATTTAACATAGCTACAGGATATTTATCATTTCTTGTTTTTGTTGACATTTATATTATAGAAAAGTGCATAATTTTGGATTTCTCGTGCTACATATATATGAAAAGATATATATATATATATATATATATATATATATATATGTGTGTGTATATGAGGGTAAGGGGTAGGAGAAGGGAGGGGTGGGAAGGGATAGTTGGAGGGGGGGAAGGGGAGGAGGGGTAAAGGAAAAAGGGAGCGGAAGCGGAAAGAGAAGGAGAAATGAATGGTGAAGAGGAAAAGGATGGGCAAGGGAGAGGGGATTGTGGGGAAGCGGGACAAAAAGGGGAAGTGGAAGGTAAGGAGAAGGGGGAGGGGAAGGGAAGAGGAATGGGGACTAGAAGGAAATGGGAAATAAATGGGAAGGGGGAGAAAGAGGGGAAGGGGGATGGCCAGGGAAAACGGAAGGGGTGGGTTAAGGAAAGGGTCGGGGAAGTGGGAGGGGAAGAGGAAGAGAAAGAGAGGGCGAAGGGTAGAAGGGGAAGGGTATGGTGAGGTTGTGAAGGGCAGAAGGGGAAGGGTATGGTGAGGGTGTGAAGAGGAGGGGAAGGGAAAGGGGACAGGTGAAAATGAAAGGTGTAGAGGGAGGGGGTGGGGAGGTGAGAGGAAGAAGGAAGGTAAGGGTGTGGAAGTGGTATGTGGAGAGGGATGGAGAGGGGTAAAGGGAGATGAAGATGAGGGGAGAGGAAGGGAAATGGTAAGGTGTAATGGAAGGCAAAGGGGAAGTGAAAGGCGAACGCGAGGACGAACATGAAGGCGAACCCAAAGGCGAAAACGCGAAGGTGAGAGCGAACGTGAACGCAAAGGTGAACGGGAAAGCGAGGGCGAACGCGATACCGAAGGTAAAAGGCGAAAGCAAAGGGGAAGGAGAAAGGGACGGGGAAGGGGAAAAAAATCTAACACGAAATCTAACACTATGAAACAATTTAACTTTCCTATGGCAAACTCGAAATAAACCGAGCATCGCTCGGTCACCTAGTACTATATATTTATATATATATATATATATATATATATATATATATATATATATATATATATATATATAATTATGTATGTATGTATATATATATATGTATGTATATATATATATATATATATATATATATATATATATATATATATATATATATATATATATATATATGGTAATTTTTTCAGTGTTCAGAAAATTATAATGATTTTATAATGATTCCAAATTAGATATGGTATCAACATGCAAAACTTAATAAAGATTTAGTGGATAATTAATACTACAACAAGCCACGATATTTACATATAAATTAAACTTTAAGCATATAGCTTATTTATCGTAAAAATAGAACATGCAACCTGTAAGTGACACAAGGGACGAGGAACGACGAAAAGAGTAAGACGAAGCAAATTTACGTAATCACGCTCGTTTTTCTCTTGAAGCGATATTTATAACCCTGTTTGAACTAATAGTGACAAGTAGATTTGTTTCAGAAATAGTAAATTTGTACTAATCATTGACCTTATTGAACAAACAATATATTACACTTAAATTTGAAGAAAGTACGTAGCCAACATCTTGCAAAATAATTTATCCCAACTTCTATTTTTAAATACCATATATCATATCATTGAGGATAACTTAAATTTTTGCCAACATGGAAACATAGAGAACATCTGGCGGGAACCTTCCGTGGAGGTTTCGTTTCATTTTTTTCTTTATTTATATAATAAATATTTAATATAATACATTTTTTCCATTTAATAATTAAATAAAAAATATTTTTTATTAAATAAAAGAAAATATAAACTTTGTATTGCACTCATTAGATATTTTTCTCACTACGAGGAATTTTTCACAATAACTTTTTGTTAAAATTTTCTATCGGACTATAAACTTGTTAACATGTATATTACACATAAAAGTATCAAAAAGTTGTATAAACTAAACTTCACATCCATTTGATATAGAGCAACATGCCTCTTGAGACAAAAGACTCACGATACATCAAAGGACGCCGCGACAACAACTACGCTTTGTTAATATACGCTTTACTCCAGAGGATTTAATTCAAAGGTTGCATGTCCACTCAAGCTCGATATAAATGAAGTGTTTGAGTTGAAGTGCGTTCAGATAGTGCATCTCATAATTTTGTAGCAGCACAGGTAACTTGTGCCTATAAAGCGGAATTAATTGGACGCATTTTGAACTTTGTACTAATTTCTCTCTCGTTAAAATTTGCTATATATTATATGAGACGCTCCAGTTCTGGGGGTCAGATTCAATTCTTCGTTGAGAAAATGATTTATTAGGGATGCAATTTAATGGCTAAATTCAGTTCTGAATATAAGAAGGTACATATTTTTACGCTTGTTAATTGTGGGCAGTGTTTATTAAAATATAATTAATATTGGAAGATATATTTGAAATGTCGTGTAAGAAAATTTAATTAAATGTTGCGTTTTGTAACACATTATCTCATAGGAAGGTTTGAAGTAATTTGGGATTAACTTTAAAGATCAAATAATATTTGTTTATGAGATTACTTATACCTCAATTTCGAGTGAAGGAACCTCTAACAAGCCATTTATAATTAATATTTTTCGTTTTTATTTTATTTAATCTGCGATTTACTTTACGGTAGTTAGCAAACAGAGAAGCGTATTTTATTCGAAGGTATTTGACAAAGAGGACATTCACACACAATCATTTTACAAAATCATGATCATTTTACAAAATCATCATTTTACAAAGTCACGTTACAAAATCATTTGTCTCCTGAATTGTTAATATCCGTCAATAGCTCGTTTAATTTTTGAATATAATAAGCTTCAAATTTTCTTAAATAAAAAAAATATGTATGTAAATGTAATGTCGATATAGCATTGTAGATAATTTTATATTATATTCAATAAAAATGTTTGATATCGAAAAATTATGCGATTCTCTATTTCAGAAAATTAAAAACTATTCAATGTTTTGATATAATTGAATTAGAATAAATAATTTTTTGGATCTTTTTGTACTTGTGTATGTATCATCTACGTAGATAAAAATATAAAATAATACGTAAAAATCATCAATCTAATAATGTGGTATTACCACAAATCAATATTTTTTTCGTATG
Source organism: Druceiella hillmani (assembly GCA_039881145.1). Classification (NCBI taxonomy): domain Eukaryota; kingdom Metazoa; phylum Arthropoda; class Insecta; order Lepidoptera; family Hepialidae; genus Druceiella; species Druceiella hillmani. The sequence goes on along the minus strand of JAYKKI010000034.1, from coordinate 804,616 downwards.
AATTATAGCTGATTTCGAAGTTGAAAAGAGACGAAATATTAAGTGTTTCGACTTTTTCCATTCTTTGAAAATACGAAGTCAAAATATAAATAGGGCTTTTTGTGAATTAACGGAAATGTACACTGGTTACAAAGATTACTTTTTTGGGGGAAGCAATGTTGTTTGATTAATTTTTAGAATGAATTTAAGGTAATATTTTTTGTATTATTTCGTTCCATAAAGGTTTATTTTATTAGAAGTGAATTGAGGCTCACTTGTTAGTTATCCCTATACTATATTAAATATGTATATGAACACAAATGTGTATATTAATACGTCATTGTCTTATACACAAGTGCTAGTATCTGAAAGGAAAATTATTATTATATGACAAGCAAAAACCTAAATTTAAAATTATTATGTTATTTTGCAGGGAGCGGAGAAGTTAAAATAACTCGCTGGAAAATTCAAATAATACAACATATACAGTTGAAATATTACTTACAATATATCCAATCCAATAAGTACTGATATCCCATCCAATGTAAAAGTACATTTGTTTAGACATAACCATTGATCAAGATATTCTACTTTTTAAAGTAAAGTTGTCGGCTAAAAATAAACACTAGGAATTATAATGCAATAAATAGAAATTTCTCTCAGTGTCGTCGAAAATCGATTTACATTAAGATATCTTGAATCTCATACTCTCGCTAAAGAATCCTACAAGCTCGAGAAACTATTTTGAATATTAAATATATTGAATTAGTGAAAGTGGATTTAAGTGTTATATTCAAAATATTCAACTCCATTTCTCAATCTATTGCATAAGAGCGTATTTTCATGTTTTTTTTATAAATAAACAACAAAAATTCGATATAACCTCTTCTATAGAAACAAAGAGATATGTACGAGGAATTGTCGCATAAATCGATTCTGTCTACCTTTTTTTTTGTTCTGGGACTGTAGAATCCATGAATTAATTTGTTTATTGTTTTACTATTTTTATTGTTAACTGAAGTCATTATCAACGTTTTATCTTGTTCAAATATTTATTACACATACCTGCTCTTTAAAAATTATATATTTTTATTTTTGTTAGTCCTTATTTATATTCAAAACGTTCCTTAATATAAAATTATGTTTTTGTTTGTTTTCAAACATTTCCTAAGTTACATATTTTAAACAGGATGCTTGTTAAATTGTTCATAATAATTCCTTTTTCCGCGAAATCATCTATTAAATAATTGTCTGTGCTCACGGAAATGTATATAAGTGTCTGAATGTCCATTTTCTTTTCAAAGATCATGTTAATATTAAAAATGAGCGTCTTAAAACTATATTCCAAAAATAATCGTGATGCACACGATATTCTTTCCTTTCTTACTTTTTACATTACACTAAATAATATCGAAGTCAAGGAGATTATGCACACGAACTCACAATTATTCATTATTCCTCTTTTACATTATATGTACGTAGGGTATCCTGTTAGTAACTTATTATTTGCGCAAATTCGGTTTTATGAGGATAATGAAATTGTGAGTTCGTGTGTAGTATACATTCTAATAATATTTGTCAAATCCACTCTCAAGCTTAAAATTTAAAAAAACCGTTTTTCAAATGCTTTTGGTTAAATTATTTGCGATTGCTTTGATACGTCAGTAATCTACGCTGGCGCGTTTCTTTTGCTATATCTTTCATAATAATCCACATAAACTTAAGAAATCACTGCTACGTCATACGTCCTAAAATAATGAAAAGTTAAACAGTTTTTCACATTCTTTATATAATTCATAAGAAATTTCAAACATACTATACATACATTTATGTTAATATATATATATATATATATATATATATATATATATATATATATATACACATACATATATAGTTTATTCAGGAAGATATACATATAACTACACACAGAACATGCTTTCACTATATATAGTTACATGTATATCTAATATATTTACATAACATATACGTAAAATAATCTACGGAAACAAATACTGCGGATGGAATACGTCGTCCTCCGTTATCCCGTATGATTTTATTTAATTTCACGTTGTTTTTATTTACAATTCCGATTTTTATCTGTATAACATCTTTAATATTGTTTTCGTAATTTATCGTTGCCTGTATTAATTATTACTCCATTCTACTATACTAAGGTTAATCATTTTTATATTGTGGTTAGCTACAAGAGATTGTTTCTCTAGTAACAATTCAATTATCTATGCATATAATTCTCTAATTTTCAGTAAAATTAAAGTAATGAACAATTAACCGACTACGTCATAACAGCTATACGATGAAGTAAATATTACAAGGCCAGAGAATTATCTGGTGGGTAGCTGTACTCTTTGAACTCTGCCTTGAATTATTTGAGTAACTTTTTCCAATTTCTCCTTATACTAATATATGAACCTCAAAAGTATGTCTTTTTTATTTGATTTTTATGCTAAGTTCTGGAAGTACACATTGATTGATTTATTTTGTTTTAGAAAGCCCATACATTGAAGATAATTAGAGGCTATACGTTATTGCACTGTGTTTTACAAGTGCAGAGAGTAATTATAAAAAAACGTAATTGAACTCAAAGAGTACGGTTTAAACGATGCAAAGTAGAGGAAGTAATATTTATAATGTACGGGTGAGCATTATAATTAAAATCATTCTATGCGGACACAACTATTATCTGATATATCTGTATTTATTTATTTTTTGGAGATCTCCTGCTATTTAGATCTGAACATTTTAAAATATTTCATGTTTTAAATTTCTTCATTTGTTTCTTGGGACAAAATTTATTACCGCTGGTACAAAAAAGAAATTTATATCCTGTCTGCAGAGCCTAAATAATTTAAATATTTCACTAAATATTTGGTGTCTACCATATATGCAAATTTACGTCGTTAATTAGTATAAATGGTTGAAAAATATTATCAAAAACATTGTTATATATATGTATACATGAATAACTCCTCTGCTGTAAAATCAATAAAAAAAATTAAGCATGAGTTTCGGATACATATGTAAGAAATCGTATTCATGTTGTGCAATCATATTATAAAATAAAAAATATAAAAGCATGAAACCTCCTAAACAGCCGCTACCAATTCATTCAGTTACTAAAGTCAATTGCGTTCATAAGTCGTCAGTCGAAAATGTTTAACTTACATACATAAGGCGAAGAAATAGAGCCTCGACAACATAGCGCATGAAATTATAATGGAAGCCAACACAGCAGCCTACGCCAGTGGTCCTGTGTAAATTATGAGAATATTATCATGAACTAATGATCTAGGGACGATTCACGACTCCCGTAAAGCGAGGCGACTGTGTTGCGATAACGGAATCCAGGACACGTTTGTCAAAGAAATAATGGTGCGGAAAGTCTGTAAAAGTGTGTCGTCAGATATTAACAATATTTTAATATGGGGAATAAATTTATAATGTACGATTCAAATACAGCAAACGGTTAAAACTTTAATCTAGTAAAATATCTCGCTCTATAGTAACTAACCATTTAAGTTAGAGATATGTTGTTTTTAATATTTAGTAATCGGTAAAATAGATATAATTTCGAAAGTAAATTTTCTTCTCGTATGATGGAGTACAGAGCATGGATATAAACGTGGCGTTTCTCGTACAGTATGTTCTTTCACCTCGAATTCATGTTAATTAAACTGTGCGCAAATAGTATGGCTCCAATGCTTTTTATTCACAACTTAATTGTTTATTCATTTTTTCATGAATTTCGTTAGATGGTTAAAGCAGCTAAAATTGTGCCATTAAGAAGAAAGGCCAAAAATAATAATTTACGGTGATGACAGATATCCAGTACTATTATTTTGAGTATAAAGAAAACAATGAATAAACATTTAGTTTTGTATATAGATATATATATATATATATATATATATATATATATATATGTATATATATATATATATATATATGCATATATATGCGTGTGTTTGTTTGTGTGTATAGAGATATCTGAGTGAAATTTAGTTCGAAAGGTAAATACATTTTTAATCTTTTAAGTATTCAGATTATGATATATAACAAAGGTTTACTAAAAGGATATCAGATGGCTTTCAGTGGATCATAACATATAATCTGATACATAAAATCTGTAATGAACCTAAACAATTTTAAAAAAACCTTGAATATGCTGACAAATAAATTAATTTTTCTTTTGAATCATTTCAAATAAATTTAAATTTATATTTTTGTAGATTTATGAAGATAATTTTTGAAATCCTTCAGGATGTTACTTAAGGTAGTTGCTATGTAAACGTAATCTACGAAATCACTGATTTTTAATATATTATTCAAACTATAAATATGTAACTTATTTCAAAAGCTTCGTTTTGATAAAAATCGCTTTAAAAAATTGTAAAATTAACTTTAAAAAAAAAATAGTAATTATTGGATTAAATTTTATATTTATGCTTGGCTGTTTGCCTGTGCCTAAGTTAAATAGAAAATAAAGTAGTTAATAGGAAATAAAAAATATGAGTTACTAATTTTAACAAGTGTCGTTTAGTAGAGTTACAGATGCGAACTATCGAGTCGTATACTTAGATAGTGTGCAATGTTTGTTTTGTTTGAATAAAGTCTTTTCAATTAGTTTAAACTACATAAATCTTGTTTATTATTTAGATATCAAGGCGCCAAAACCAGAAACACATGCGACTAAGTAGAATAAAGATGACGGAATGGCAGTGTGTATAATACCATCAGCTATGGATCTTAAAAAAGTAGTACTCATCGAGAATTGCAAATCAGCGCTTTAGATGATGACTAAACTTATATTGAATATTTTTGGAGTTAATTTTGTAGAAATTAATTATTCACAATTAAATGAAACTACGTGATGTAGTATTATTTCTGCTTTTGAATCTTTGCTAATATCCCACTTGAAGATGTTGTAATACGACGAAACCTAGGTCCTGGTAAAGAAATTAAAGAAAGTAGAAATAATACTAGATGACGTAGTTTCATTTAATTGTGACTAAACTTATGTCCATCTACGAGCAAAAATCCGAGATGACTAAAACGATGTTACACGAATGTTGTTATCAATATGAAATGCAGATAGCATTGCTCAGCATATGACTAAAGTTGAAAGTTTGGCTATACGATTAAAAGAAATTGGAGGGGATATCAGCGATACTGCAATCATAACTAAGATATTGAGTTCACTGCCTCCCAAGTACAGATTTCTTCGCCAGGCTTGGATGTTACAGGCAGGCTTGGATTGATTCAAAGAAACAAACCATAACTAACTTGACAGCTTGCTCATTAGTTGAGGAAAAGCTTGCCTAGGCCTTGCTAGCCAGCTTGAGAGAAAAAGAGAATGAAACTGCCTTATTGGTGGCAAAACAAAATATATGGTGGTGCCTCAGCTCACGTGTCTTACAAACCCAAAAATTTTGCAAAATTGCACGAGTATACAGGATCTTCACTGAAATTAGGAAACCAAGAAACCAAAGAAGTTGTTGGCCAAGGAAATATTTTGATTAACAAGTGTCTCAATTGACAGTGGGATATAAGTGTTCTAAAAATGCTGTTTGTGTACTTCAATTAAAAAGAAACTTATTCTCAGAAGGTGTAATGACAAAACAAGGTTATAGTATTATAAAGAAACAAGACGATGGTTTAATTTATAAGGACAATTAAATAGTGATATGCGCGCCTTTATAAAGCAGCAATTTATACAAATTAAAAGTGAATACATTTCAAAATCTAGTGTGCAATGTGGCACAAAAATTGACCTTAAAATATACATGAACGATTGGGACACTTGAATATCAAAGACTGAAAATGTAAAAAACAATACGATTACTGGTTACTTATCGCACTGTGACAAGTTTGCATGTGAGGACTGTGGTTATAGCAAGCATGCTCGTCAACCGTCCCATAAATCAAATAGGAGACCATTGCAGCCATGTGATGTTATTTACAATGATGTTTGTGGTCCATTCAATGAGCCATTCTGTACAAGGTATGAAATACTTTATTTTGTTTAAAGACGCTGCTACAAATTTCACATACGGGTACTTTGTAAAAAGCAAATGTGATGTGTTGGATTGTTTTAAGAATATAATGACTAGAAATTATTTTTCTCATGGTGTACGCTTATTACATATTGATAACGAGGGAGAATATATAAGGAAAGACTTGAAAGAATATCTAGATAGTCAGAGTATTTCTCATAAACTTATTGCCCCTTACACACCCGAACAAAATGGTTGGGTTGAAATTTCCAAAATTATTGTAGATTAACTCAAAAATACTTGATGGAGGCTGTCGATTTCTTAACTTAAATCGTTTTTTTTAAACCTTCTCGTTTTGAAAAGATATTATTTATGATAGGCCCCATAAATTTGAAGTCTATAAGCTTTGCAGTTTGTGTGCGAACCTATAAAAATAAATAGTTACTGCGAATTTTCAATTGATTTTATTAGACATTTATTTTCAAATAGTGTTCTAATATTTAAAAAAAAAAAATTTTCATTAAATTTTTGTATCTAATGAAAGAAATACATTTATTTTATGAAAAAATTAACTGATTTATAATTTCTGACTTTGGAAGCGATTATCCCAGAAACGATTCATTTCCACGGATTTTTTTTACATTCAGAATTATGAAAGGAATAAGCTCTTTGAAAAAATGTTAGAAGGAAAAATAAATACTTTACATATACCCGTTGTACAGTACATTTGATTTATTATTCTTAAATTTTATCAACAATATCTAAGTTCTTACATACAGTATTATGTGTAATAGATTATAGATAAAAGCAGCTTTATAATTTTGTGGACTATTTTTACAAATTTTAATTTTTAGCCATTGCACTGATTAATCGAGGTTAAGTTTTTAGTTATTTATTTTATCACATAAAGTTATTAACATAAGAATTTAATCAAAGAAACATTGTCCTAGAAATAACATATTAAATATTAATGACAAATATAAAACAAATCGTTTCAATTTATCGTATTCAAATTCCAGACTTATGCAAAAGCCGAAAACGAAAACTTTATTTATGAATCAATATTATTCAACCATTTGTGTATCTGTGTATTCGACACCACATAAACTCCGCATATTAGTGGCTATTTTTGAGCAGTCGTGTTCATGCACAAACCCTCTTTCGACGTATTTAAAAGCTGTTGGGGTAAATCTGTAACATTGAGCAGCGTAAAGATAAAATATTCTTTAACTTTTTAGGGTTCCTTACTTCAAAAATAAAAGCGGAATTCTTGTAACGTAGACAACAAATATCCGTCTACCCGTGTGGCACATCCGTTTTAGCCGAAAACCGCATGACGTTAAAACTTTAGATATATCTCAGCACAGTAATAATACATGTTAATCTATATATAGCTCAATAGTAAATACTTAAAATATCTGTATGGAAACTTTCTGAGGGTCAAAGAACCGAGGAGTCATAATATCAAATTAAGTACTCAGAAGGAATACTGAAAAACTCTGGCTTTGATAAACAGAAATATTTTATACCATTTACCTCTAATGGAACTATATTAGTTTTATTATAGACGAAATTCTATAAAACATTTCTGTTATAGAATTTTATTTGTCAACATCAACATCTAGCAATTACCGAAACATAACCTATATAATGAATATCCAGATAATGAAACATTAGGTCACAGAAGAAATATTCAATATAAAAGAACGTTTGATTTAAAGTACCTTCAAATGACCTAAAAGTTATACAACAGCACGTCAGTCAGAAGTTACTTGGTATACATCTCTTGAAATGTAAAACAAATTTTGTTTCCTTTTTAAGAGCTGTTCATTAGGCGAGACGATTATACGCCTGAGGTGAAGTGAGTGTATTATGTAGTAGAGACGATGGTAGATACATGACCACTAACTATACCAATGTTAGCAGTATCGATGAAAGCATGGTTAATTACAGAAGATTTTCACTGAATATTACGCGACAATATTGAATATAATAACTGATAGTTAAGTATTTGAAGTACCTTAAACACTACATGAAAATCATGTTAGACGTGAAATTATTTTGACAAAGCGGTAGCTTGAAAATGCTGTTCGCCAAGACTCTTGTCGCTTGCTTCATTTGGTCTTCGGTATGATGATACACTTAAGTGAAGTTATGAACTATAAAGAGTGCCTCTTTAACTAATAAACTATTTGTTTTAAACCCCCAATGAAGGGAATAAAATATTTTTTACCGTTTCACATCCCAAACTATAAAAGATATAATATATATAAAAGATATGAGATTTTATTATTGATCTGGTTTAACTTTATATAATTTGAATCAATTTGCCTAAAAATATGACATTTTTGAATTTTGCATTCTTTGTATAATATTCATTGAAATAATATTTGACAAACACACACAGTTATTAAAAAAATAATTTCGATAACTCATCAAGGACCAAAAGAAAAGGATTACCAGATTCCGTGAATAAATGAATTTATAAAATTTACTTAAACAGTATGTGAGGACCATTAGAAAAAACCGTTAATTATTACATTTCTTAACGATTGAGTTGCTAAAAATTAGGAGCTGATAATAAATCTAATGCATTGGTGGTGACAATAACTTTGAAGATTGATATATAAATATTACAACATTGATAGAAAAGGCACAATATAATGAAAAAAAATATTTTTTTTTGTAAAACATTATTCCTCCTTCCTTATAAACAGTATTGGCAAACCTTAATCTACTCATATTACCTTTTCTAAAAAAAACTATCGTAATAAAAATTGAACACGTATATAAAACTAAATTTGTCTAGTTAATTTATCAATAAACACTAAATTTGTCAATAAACATTCAATATGTTTATCGGTAAAAAAGAAACGCTATAATATGTCACAAAAAGTTCTTAACTTCATAAAAAATTAATAGTCCATAATAAAATGCAGTAACGATTTTAGTACAAATATAAGGCACTACCATAGCAACATAGAATTGTAACCATTGATTCAGTATCGGTAAATGAGATAATTTTTTCATGATAACAGATATTTAGTATAAATTCATTACAAAGCCAAAACAGTCTCGGGTGATACATTTTGCGGTGTGCAGTAAATGCACTAAGTGAAGAAGTTTAGAACTTACAAGATGTTTCTGTTCCTTAGAAAAGCATTTCACACCCTGGAAAATACGAGAATAATGATGAGAGAGGAGAAATTTCTTTTTCAGAAATTATAGAATGTCACTTTTGCCATATATGTTTCGATTTAACGAAACGTAAAACCTTTATTTTTATCCAAAACTTAATTGCTTTTGCTAAAAATTTTAACGTGTGTAAAGTTGTTTATGAGATTCCATTGATGAGGAGCTGAACACGTATATAATATTTTGAGATACAAAATTTTTAGGCTTAAATCATGTTAAATAACGGCAACGATTGAATTAAATTTATACTGAGGATTGAGGATAAATTTAAAATAATTTTCTCGACATTTATCAAAATTATGTCTATTTACTTAGTTCAAAATATATTTACATTATATTTTAAGAGCAGTACTCTTAACGTCATGTTTAAACTTTACATTAGATTCCACGGCATGTGAAACAACATCATTACGGTGGTTAACCCAAATTCTTACAAAATATTTGATTGCACTTGATTAGCAATTAAGCATGCTTATAATTACGCTGAATGTTTGGTTGAGTGTTATGGATAAGATTAACGCATAAGTGGCTAAATATCTATTTGTAATAAATCAATTATTCAGCGCACATGTATTATAGTTATTTACCACTGGGATTGTGCTGCAATATAATCAAATCTGAAGAAATATATGCTCATTGCTAACAATTTTTAATGTTACTTGATTTTGCAAGTTCAATAAAAGTTGGACTCAGCTTCTAGGTTTTACACTAATATTTTTATGGGAGCTAAATGAAAGTGATTTTAATCTCTGTGTAAATGGATATTTTCCCATGTAGATTATAGATTGCTGACAAATTCAGGCCTTTTAGTTCTTATTAGCGACGTTAGTATTTTAGTAAAATTGAAGAAATTGTAAAATTATACATAATCGAGAATTTATACCGCCAACGCAGCAGCGGCAAATGTCGATATTGTAATATTTTGCGAAATTATTTTCGTGGCTGTTGAAATGTTTACACATCTCACGGCTTCATTGTGAATAAAATACCTAGTATTCGGTCCCATTTTTAAAAATTGTTTATTGACCTTTTATGAAGTAAAATTGTATCAAAAAAGTGAAGTATGTATCGGTTATTCCTGTGCGAAATAGCCAACTTTTGATCTAACAATTGATTCGTCATACATTGCAGAACGAAATGTATAGAAAAGTAATTCATACGAATTTCTATATTAAAATTAAAACATATTTAGTTGCTTTAAATCACAATTTTATAAGAACATGAAGCATAAATATATAATATGAAATAAATAAAGGATAGTATTTCTTTTTGTACCAATGTCATGTAGCCAATAATTTAACAGCCTTATTATAAGTGCTTGTTGGTGTATAACCAAAATTTAGACTGTGAATTCGTTGGCTAACGGCGGGTTGATATAAACATCATGAATTGTTGTCCGTTATACAAATGAGTAAAAATTTCCTAAAGTTCGAATTAAATAGATTATTGTAGGGTCATAACAATTTTGTGTGGCTAGTTGACATTAATTTCTGGTTGGTACCTTTAAATAAAGGAAAAGGTGCAAATATTTTATGATTTTATAGAAGAATGTAGAAAATACTCTTCAAAATAAATAGTCTTTAAAAATAAGTCTTCAAAGGGTTGTGGTTATTTGCGTGAATATAAAAAATCATTACGGACATCTCAAGAAGTTGAATAGATGATAGAGATAAGAGGGAATGGAGAAATAGATGAATCACAAGATAAGATAATTTTAGATTAACAATTACTTATTAATATAATGATGACAATAATTATATAAAAAAGGTTAAAGAAAAATTATAAAATTTTGTTGCTGACTGCTGTTGTATATGTTCATATTAACACAAGGGTAGAACTGTTAGTTCTCCGGAGTAACCGTTTATAACAACCGAAAAGTTAATTAAAATTTAATTTTTACTTAAAAACACTTAAGTACTTTGTTTGAATTTATTATTTGTTTTCACAAATTGGCGGCAGTTTGAAAATTGTCTTCATATCACAATTAATTTAACACGTGGAAATTATTAATTCGTTAATGTTTTCGTCGATCAACAACCAAGTTGCGATCGACTTCAATTGGGTTTTAGGGATTTTATGATAAAACCTGACAAGAGTGTAACCTGTCAGCAGATTTGATTCAGGAAGTTGTATTATTCAAATGCAAAATTTTGTTGATCGTTGTCGCAAAATATTAGCAAAATTTAAGAGATGACTGAAATTTTTTATTCGACATCCATACGGACGACTAAAGTTAGATATACTGTTACGAATACGAAATACACAGGTGGTTTGCACAGTGATGCATTCCTTAAAGGTTAAAAATAGGCAAAACTAAAATAAAAATTACCACAAATTGGTATGGCGGTAATGGTTTGTTTTTGAAAAAAATCAAAAGCCACGCCCTCGCACTAGCGTTGAAGAGGATGATGCTAATGATCTCTGTACATTTTGATGGAATAATGTCTCTGTATACTTTGCGAGAAAAACAACAAAATAATTGACCCCGTCCGGTGTAGAAATTATGAACCATACGCTAGAAATCACACGATACCAAAATCAATTTCGTATTTTATATCATATAATTTCTATTTATTCCCAAAATGAACTGAAAAGTATGTCTTTCGGATACTGAAAAAAACAGTGAGAGTCTTGGAAAATGCCGCGAGAGAAACTTCAAAGGGGGAAGCTGCTGACTATTTCTCTCAGGCTATTTTAAAACACATTAAGTAAATGACAAACTTGCTATTTGGCTTCATTTTTGATAGTCCAAAACTTTAAACTTTACACGTTACCTTTTGAATTACAATTACAGTATAATATTAAGGTTAAAACGTTTAATAAAAAATCTGCTTTGCATTTACGAGGCCAGTTGGAAAATCCCAATACACCATTAAAATGTAAATCGCATTTAAATTTATTTTATCAACACAAATTCAACAGAAATTAATATAAAACTCTCACTGCCCGATAAAATCTATTATTCATAAGTCAATCATTTATTCTTCAATTCCCGACGCGCCTATTTAAAAATATACAAGAAACATTGCTACGTAATTATCTGTCGATGCACCGCCAAACCCCAACTGAGTATAGACCATATTTGGTCATAATAAGAAAAAAAGAACGATGTTTGTTTATGCGCCTAACCGTTTCGAGGCAAAAATTCATAAGTGCGAGCAAAATATAGATTTTTCCGCGTTGTCTATTATATAATTATAACATTTTTTTTATGGATATATCTATGCCATTAAAAATATGAAAATTGCCAGAACAATATTAGATTGTCAAATGTTTGCAAAAGATATTGTTCACGATCGATTGATTTCATGATCGTAAGAACTATTACCTCGATATTTGTACAGATATCCTTAAATCCATAGTCACGTAAATCAGCGCGTGCACGGCATGCTTTTATGACCAACAAAGTTTTTAACTTCTTTAACCTTTTTACATAATTATTGTCATTATATTAATAAGCAGTAATTAATCGAAGGTTATCTAATATATTAAATAATCGTATTCATTATATTAATAAGTAATTGTTAATCTAAAGTTATCTTATCTTGGGATTCATCTATTTCTCCATTCCCTCTCATCTATTCAACTTGTTGAGATGTCCACAGTGTTTTTTTTATATTCACGCAATTAACTACAACCCTCTGAAGACTTATTTTTAAACACTATTTATTTGGAAGAGTACAAATATTCAGATGTTATGATTTGTATCGTTTTTTTATTCCAGACTGTTAAACGCGAGTACAAAGAAGATGCTCATTACTTAAATGCACTTGCCAACATTCGTTTGCGAACACCGATTTTCGCACACTAAATTGTTATACTCAGTATTGGGGTTATTTTTTCCATCTAAATTCGTTATTCTCTTCCATTCGCAATTTTATGTGTAGGATTTCAAGATTTTAACTATTTTTGTTTATGTTTTGTATTCATTGTATCTTCAGTCATTACATTTATTAATTTTTTTAAATTTTTTCTTTCCTACTAACTTGATTGACGCATTGACATCAAATTGTAAGTTAGCAAAGATTATACTAAACCTATCGATAAATATTTTCACAAGATTCCGCATATATATATATATATATATATATATATATATATATATATATATATATAAATAAACAATTTTTCCTAAAATGATGATCGGATAACATATATGCATCGAAATTTTATTCTTTTTAACAGGGACTTGGGTTATTTATAAGTTAATTAGTATTTAAAGGCATAATCGATTACTTAGTTATGAATATATGGATAATCTCTACTATGAAACAAAAAAGGTTTGCAAACAAAAAATTCATTCCTTTATAACCTATTTTCTCTAGAAGAGCCTTAACACTAAAAAAACGAGCAGAGGTGTTTTGACCCATTTTGTATTTTAGCGTTTAATAATTCTGAAAATATTGGTTTTTGTATCATATCCTCTTGTGGCTTTTATTTAAAATAGATTTCAATATACAAATGAATTATTGAGACATCACAATTAAATAATGAAAAAAACTGAAACTATGTTTACATGAAACAAAAGTCTTGAAGATAGACAATGAACAATGCTCATTGACAATTTCTAAAGCAAAAAGATGTGTTGTTACTTAGTATACAACATGATACCATTCAAGCAAACGAAAGTACGGTGAAGAAAATAACCAGTGAGCGTTACATTTTATAGCGCAAAAAATTTGGAGTTGATATTGTTGACCAAATAAGCAAAATGTACAGCGTCAAAATAGCATCGAGAAGATGGCCAATACAAGTTTTTCATAACATGGCCAATACAAGTTTTTCATAATATAAAATCCATACACTTTTAGCAGAGTGTATGGATTTTATATCAAGAGGTGACAAACTAAAAAGTACGTCGAGGGGATTTTGTACTCCAAGTAGCTCTAGAACTTTGCATCATACCAGAGGAATCTGGAATCATAGCTTCAATATAACTATGGATAACCACGCAGTCATCAGTTATGGATATAAGAAAGAAAGGTCACTGTTCCATTTGTGGTTGTCAAAATAATTCAATAAAAACTGCATTATTGCCAACCATATTTAACTTTGAAAATTCTTTTACCTATTTGTAAATGTTACACGTTAAGCGTTAACACGAAGCGTCAAAAGATTTAAAAAATTTATATTCAATGTGTGGAGTGAAATCTGGGTAAGCGAATACTCCCGACTTTCTAGTGTGAAACGTTTTTTCAACTCAATTACGACCCTTAAATTCAAATGCATTAACGCAATTTTATTTTTGGTTTATGCTACCACTTACTAACTTTTTGTACTGTGGTAAGTATTAATGAGAATTAACAGTATACATCTCACTATATAAACCTGGGCATAAATAATTATGTTTCATGTATACACCTAATACAAAATGAATTTTCTGGTATTATATCATTTACTACGAACATCACAATATTTTGTTTTAACGGACATATATAACAGAATCGCTATATTATATTAAAAAAAACAGTATACAAAGAACACTTATGAATTTGAACTAACAGTTTTATGAGTGTTTTTTAATTATGATAAGCAATTTGTATATTATATTTAGAAATTTGCGGTTACAACTCTATTAGGATGTGCTAAATCTTTATATGTAGATTGCAACATACGCCGTCGCATTCTACTCGTACACAAAACAATATTTTGATAATTTTGTCCTCAAAAATTAAAAGAACTGAACTTTATAAGATGAAGTGGATGTTTGTCCGTGAGTCCTTTGTCGGCTTAAGAGTTGAAGTTAATATATTATACTGAGATATATCATAGCCGTAAATTAACGTAATAATTTCAATATATTTCATATTTAAATCGTATTCACTCATCAATAAAAGCTATAGGATACCTCTGGTCGACTGATAATAACTTATAGTGGCTGGAATTGTAGTAAAAATGAAAGAAAAAATCCAAGAAAGCAATAATTTCTAACTCTTTGTAGAATTACACATTTTTATAATTAGTTTGTTTTTATGCCTGTGAAAGATATAATAATCAATATATTTATGTCGGGAAAAATGAATATTTGTAAATAGTTTCATTAGAAACCCGAAATGTGTGGAACACTCTTAATGTGGGTTCTACTTGTGCTTGAATAATTTTTTATTTTCATCACTGTAGTAATTAGCGATATTAATGTGGTAGAATAATAGGCTGATCGGTACAATAATAGATCATTTAATAATATAAATAATATAGACATTGTCAACTGAAAATTATTCGAGCTTATTTTTTTTTAACTAATTGTACACTAATGATATACAAAAGAGAAAAAAACGTATATAAAAGAAATTTATGCAAAGAAATGTTGTAGAATGGTTATATGAAGTTTCGTAATCCTATATGTAATTCAAGTTAAAGATATCTAACATGTCACATTCATGTCATATTAAATATCTATGCTAAAGAAAAAATTTGAGGTTACTATTTCCAGAGTGCATCATTGTGTATTTAATAACTATTTTATTCAATGTAAAACTGAATATTTTGGTAATAGATGCTATTTTTAGTAATATGTTATAAAACCAGTTATATTCACATTTTAATAACAAAAACTCCTACTGCAAATTTTCCCTTTAAAATCTAAATATAACTAGTTTCCTAGCATGTTAAAAAGCTACCTTTTTAATTTTTGAAATTACAACGCAGTTTTTAAAGCCAGTATACCTTGAAAAATAAGAATTCATATTTGCTTTATTCTATTTTATTTCTCAAATTTTATTCGAATTCATTATATGAATATGTAATATCGATACTACAGCGTACTTGCAAACAATTTATGAAGAATGTAACTTTGTGATGTAAATTCATGATTTCCCAATTATCCGGTCAATAAAGAAATTTTTGGCGTCCAAACCAAAAAAAATAAGTCTTGCAGAGGGCCACTCTCGCGGGAGATAATGAGACAAAAAGAGGGAAAAGTTTAATAAATCATAAGCAAAATAAATTGAATAACTTTTTGCCAAGATGACATAATTTTAGTAGCAATAACAACAAACGAAAAACTACACACGGTAAGAGAAAACACATCTGAAAATAGGCGGATCCAGCACGGTGTTCATTCTAATTTTCACCTGCTTTTTATATCTCAATTGTCCAAGGTATTTGCTGGTAGTAATTTTTTTTGTTTTGCGTGGAAATAAGAAATGTTAATGTATAATTTTTTAATATTTTTGAAAAGCTTCAATGAACCATCATGATTAAGATCCCGATTAAGAGATATCCAGGTTGTCAGAATATCCATCTGAAACGTATACTTATGACATTTACAAAAGTTGAAAGCTAGAAAATGTGAGGCTATTATAATAGATGAACGAACGAAAGATAACAAAATTCTAACGCTTCCTTCTTTAATAATAAATGTTAGGAAGGTTTCTTGAAATATTTTGGAAACAATGTAAATAACAAACGATGGCAATGCATCTGTTTAAGTTTATGACTTTATAGCTTTATGTAACATGTATAATTAAAAATACTTTAATGAAAAAAATATAAAACATATTTATCTATCCGTTTAACGCTTATATTTAAAACAAATTATTTGAAAGTCATCTAAGTATATATTTAACTTTTTACATATCAGCTCACAACTATTACTCATGACAAATGTTTTAGATGTGACTAATTTCTAAATTCTGTAGTTCATCATCCTATTCATACATCCTATTCCGTTTATCGCGCATAATGTCGACCAATAAATAGTCTTATATTTAATACTTTCTTTATAATGGTCGAGATTCAAAGGTAAATTAATGAAAGGTTTCATCACTCTGACGGTAATTAGCCCACAATCTTCTGAATCCAATTAATTATTTGCGTAATCCCTCAAATTTTTGCCTCGCGCTTTATGAATATAACGAGCCCTCTGTAAGTTTGTGGAAGCCCCGTCTGTTAATAGTTCATTGTGGTGTAGCCAGATTAATTGTGGCAACTGTACCTATGTTATCGTTAATTAGAGCGACCATATGCTTTTTTGCCAGTGTTTTACGATAATGTTCCCATAAATTTTGACGAATTTAGATTTTTATTAAAAATCACTAGGTTAATTTTGCCATTCAATTGACGTCAAAACTTTAGGGACTATATTATGGTGTAATACTTTGGGATGCATATTATAGTGTAATACTTTATTCTTCGACATAGAAATGAAAGGAAAGAAAATTAACCCTAGCAGTTGAAACTTTTTTAATAGAAAATACTAACCAAGTACGTAGATTTTTTTGCTAACATTATTAATTTTAAATCTAATATTTTACAAATGGAGCCGAAAAGGTACAAAGCTGGGTACATTAGATCCTTAATATAATTTCGAAAAACTTGTCCAATAATATCTTATAAAATGTTATCCTACCACTAGCATATATGGTTGGAAAATCAAATCATTTACTTAAATTCTTTGCTGCGTATTGATTGATATTCTTATCTGAAGTGCCTACTTGTAATATGTTATGTACATAAATTTCTAACTGTGATGACTATGAATCTGTGGCATCCAAAGGGAGGGCGGGGGGGGGCGAAGTTGTCTTTTTGCATTTCCAAAAGCAAGCTTTTAACTTTAATTTCTTCGAACTGGAAAAAACAAGAAATAATGCCAATGTTACGTGATAATTAAATGATTGAAAATGTGAGTTGCTCCAATGAACTCAAGAATAAACCTCATCATAATTCTGTGCCTTTAATAAAACGGTGTCTTTATTTTTGGAGTATACTCCTTAAGAATAGATATTGATGTATAGCGCCCGGTATGGGGTTTCATTAGAAGTAAAATCAGAAGTTCAGAGCGTACGGATTTCAGAGCGTAAAAAAGTGTGACCGTCAGTTGTTCTGTACACGCAATATTTCTGCGCATTATAAGAGTGAGATATCAATTATATATTAAATATATTTGGCATTTTCTTCAGAATGACAGAGTGTGACTCACATATTGGATTTTTTTATGGCGTAATCTCAATGACGCAGTGTGACACACATAGTTTACTATCATTCACCTATATCAAGAAGTAACCATTAAATGGGATTATGTATACATATATGATGTCTTCTATCGTATAAATTAAAAAATCTCTTTTAATTTCAGCTTTTAAGTTCGAAGTTACTAAATTTTTTGTATAAATTTGATCTTGTTTATTTGAGTTTTACTTGAATATAATTATGGAAATATAATTATATTTTTTTATTAAAGAGTTAATGATATATAAATATTTATATTTATGTACAGTGTTACCTATTTTATACATTCCAAGACAATCATACTTATGGAGAAACCTCTAATCGCGCGTCGGAGCAATGGTACCATTATTACTCTAAATATCATAGAAATTAATGGAGAGTGGACACTTATCAATGATTTATTTATGAAATTTCTTGGTTAATACTTTTCTCAACCATCAATGAATTCATTCATCCATTTCTTTTTTTTTACATATTTTCCAAATTTTAAAATTGCAAATTATTTAGTAATATATTTTTCTTAAAAATATGTTAGAGGAGCGATTTATTATTTGGATGGAAACGGATGATTAATTTTAAATATATATACATATATATATATATATATATATATATATATATACATATATGTATATATATATATATATATATGTATATATATATATATATGTATTACAAATTTTCTTTTTTTACAAAGACTCATTTTACACTTTTACACATAGCTTTCCCTTAAATCTTTGTTTGAATAATTAAAGCATTCTTGGGAGAAGTTAAAAGGATAGATTAGGAAAGGATTCTGATTTTAGTTTTAATGAAAATTCTAATATTAACCTAACTAATAATAATGAATTTGAACTTGTGAATATTTTAATCCAAACTATAAATTAAAATCATATTCTAGTAATAATTTTGAAAGCTGGCACCTAATATATAATTCGTATATGATTCCGGACACACAGATTCGTAATCGGCTTATACCTACTTGTATCTACGTATGAAGTCACCGACAAAACAGGCGTGGGCACTTAACTCAGCCTGCATATTTCATACGCTTGAGAGGGTGTGACGGGAAAAATTAATATTTGAAACTTTGAGGAAATGAGGTGCTTAAAAGTATTTTTGAGCACATTAACTACGTGTATGCAAATACTGAAAGAGGCACTCTTTAGAAGGCATCATTATCCTAAAACTTGTTATTTATTATACAATACGAAAGTTGTAGTTCATTTCAATGACGTCGCACAAGGCACACATCATTCTACTAAATCTCAAATGAAATTAGCTAAAATATAAATTGGCATTAAAATTATAAAACAAAACAACGGTTTACCTATTAGATAATTACGTCACGCTGAATAAGTTAGATATTAACTTACAAAATATTTTATGCCTACACACTTTGAATGGATAATTTAATAAAGAAAAATACGTTATATTTGTAATAACAAAATAGAAAATTCAGAAATAATATATAATTTTTTTTCCACACACTATAGACTGGTACGAGTAACCTAAATAGCAAATGTGAAGCTAAAGCAATCAAGCTTAAAATTTGGAAAAAAATTAAAAGAAGAAAAATAAATATTACAATACATACAAATAAAATAATACAAATATGATGAAAATGACAAGAATAACTACTGTAATGTAGCAAATTTAATAAAACGATGTTTGAATAAAGAACTAAAACAAGAGAAAACAAAAAATAGATGATTAGTTTAGAAACTACCAAACTTATTTGAGAAACAACCTATCTAAAAGTAAACAATGTATAGCTAAAATGAAGAAAAAAGAGCTAAAAAATTTGCACAAGACATTAAAAAAGATAAATGAAAAACACATGTTGTCAGAGAAAAACTGGAGAAACGTAGTTCCATGAAATGAGAAGAAAAAGTCTGTGAAATATTAAAAAAAGGATTATTTCTCGCGAAGAGTAAAACAGAAACAATTCTACTAATAGAAACGAACTAGTTTAAATTGTTAGGGAATTACATGAACACCCATATGAAAGCTCGACCACACTCAACACTACAGACAGGTTTATTTTTTGTGTTTAAAGGAAATGAAGAAATACCACTTTGTGAGAAAAGCAAAATCAATAAGTAATCATAGAGACCTGAGTAAATATTTTTTAAAGAATGCGTTAAAAGAAAACTTTGTTAAGGAATATAAGAACTCTCACTATGGTGGTTTCGTAAATATTTGGGCAGTTATGAATATTGGCTATTTACTATATCTTACATGGGCTTGAAATCATGATGTATATTTAATGAAAGTGTCAGACAGAATCATCGCTATAATTTTCTTATAATCTTTACGTAAGCTTTTAAAACCATTGTTTTTTCAATAATTTTATTTTGAGTGTTTGCGGAAATTGAGGAGAAAACATACTTTTTGGCATTTTTTTCCGAACATCTTTGTAGATATAATACCTAAAATATAAAAATGTTTTTGAGACCTTTGAAACTAACTCTTTCGTATGATTTACCACAAAATAAAAGGAATTGAAACTTTTTTCCAAAGTTCTTATATATATTCCCCTAAAATTTTAATAAGAATATTTTTGAGCATTACATATTGAGATAAGTGATATAACAACTTTCAGTGTTTCATGCATGTAAACCATACGTATAAATTTCATATTTAAAACCTGCATGTTATATCTTAATGGATAAAAGTTGATAATTAGATATTAAATTATTTAATATTGCCTACATTTTACAAAGGAAAAACTCAAATACTGAGATTTAAATCGATACCCTTAATAATATTTTAATGAAAATTGAATTATGATCAACTTTTATCGGAAACAGTTTGCTTCGACAATAAAACGAAAAGCAAACCGAAAAACTTGCAGAATATATAAAGTAAAAAAACTTGAACTATAAGGTAATACTTATGATTAAATTTTAGGTTCAACTAAAGGTATTATTCAAATCGACTTCGTATTTTTGTGTGATATCAAAATAGACCATAATTGTAAATAAAATTCGCTTTTAGTATCAAAGAATCGTAAATAGTATATTTCCTAATATTTTCAAAGACGTCCTCGATACACCGTCTTATATTATTTTATAATAGTATACGTATATTGGTGTTCCAAGATCTTTAAAAATAATACACGTCCATATTTTCGTGCAATTCAGTAAAGAATTGACCAAAGTTACAAATATAAATGGTTATGTTAATGTTTTTACTAATAATCATTTAGCAAAGGAAATCTATATTCTAGTAATTTTATGTAACATTACAAATACTAATGACCTTTTCGTCTTACCTTAATCTCTTTATCCACCATAATTTAATAATTGGGCTAAAAAGTTCTCTTAAATGAAAATGGATTTCCAGGAAAAAATAAAATACCATTGTTTAATGTTTAATTTTGTAAGTCCTGCTACATAACGAATATATATTTCCGAGAAATCAACTAATTTACTTCAACAAAATACTTCAACAACTGGAAATTTAATGATACATTTTTCGGATAATATGTATTACTACGTTTTTCAAATCAATTATATTATTTGTAAATTAATAAATATGTAAGGAATGTTTGTATAAAGATTTATATAGACAATTTACATGTAAAAAACAATCATTTAATTTAGATTTTACTTACATAGAAGCAAATAATTTTTCGAAATAAATGGTCCTATAAATAGTTTGCCTTAGTTGTAGGTGTAAATAATTGACACTTTTAATTATTTGAATTTTATAAAAACAAATAGACCAAAAAGAGCTAATAAAATAATTTATGAAAATAATATTATTTCTCTTAGAATGAAACTCCTTTTTAACCATGAACTCTTTATGTGAGACATTGGATCAAGAAAAGTAAAGAGAGAATGTTATGAATTGTTTGATTATCAGTGCCATTATTCTTATTTATAATAACAACAAATAAACAAAAATGAGAGCGTCTTATCTTAAACAAGTTAATCGAGATTCATAACCTCCCGTAATTCTTGAAATTTTAGTGTGTATCAAAACACAATATATTAGTGTATACTTTAGCATAGTTTAATATTATAATTATTTGTCTCTATGTTATTTTATTAATTATATCACCAGTACGACTTAATATGTGGTTCGTTTTGTTATTCTTTCGTTCTAAGGAATTATATATGCAATTGTTTTAAAGAACCCTTTCCTTCATTATACAGCCTTATTTCATAGTATTACTTTGATCTGAATACAGCAAGTATTTAAAAATTCTTGCAATATAAACGTTACCTGTGATAGGCATATTATCAAGAACATGTTATAATTGACTTAATGTTTAAATAATAATAAAGCGTTTCTAATCGCCGCTTAGTTTTAATCCTTTTAAGAAAAATTATAATATTACAAATCTATATACTTCTCAGCTTCAACTTTATTAGTCCATTCGCAAAAGCTTCGTAAAATATTCATAGGAAAATATATATCGTTTGCCTTTATTTCAAGTGCATCGTTTACCGCGTCAGAACGACATGCGTATAAGAGAATACAAATTGTAGGAAATGAAAGGAAGAGACGAATCGTATTATCTAATACGTCTTATTACTTTGACTTCATGCCGTGCATGTATTTCATTAGCTTTGAGTATGCTACTTTGAAATTAATTACGCGTTGTTTTGCATGAAGGTGGGTTTGTTTATACGCGACCAAGAAACTTTATACTCAACCTTAGGCCTAAAGTTCATTGAAGCATTCACATACTTGTATTACCTGGAAATTATGAAAATTTATTGAATCTGTTTCAACAATTTGTTGAAGTTAAATATAATCTAAAAATTCGTTAGATAAAAAAAATATCAATATCTGCATTCTTTTAAACATTGAAAGATACGGAAAATTTACCCTTGAAAAAATATGTTAATGTAAGTATTCAGAAGGTGTAACTGAAAGCTTCGTTAAGTTCAACAGAATTTCAATGAAACAGAACGTAATTCTCTCATTAAATAATCATATTTGAATTTAAGATTATCAGTGTGGTACTGTGTATGAATAATATTTTATTTACTATTTTACTTTAATGTAAAAATGACAACCGATGACATTATTTTTTGGGAGTTTTTTTTTCAGTTATTAAAATATATCAGGGGATAACTTAATGTCGAATTTTTCCTTAAGTACATAATAAATTTTAATGTAAATATGTCTTCAAGTTTTGAAATGATACTTATAGTAACACGCAAACAAAACGATTTCAGGATTGTATCTAATTTCAAATAAAAAGAAATTGGCCATACTATTTTGTTCAACAGCTGGCGGACGATGAATTTTTTAAATTATAAAACAGGGATGTTGACTTTTATAGTTGGATGAGATGAAAGATAATCATCTAGGCGTCAAGACCGCAGCCTGCGTATATCAATATATTTCTGGTAAGCATAACATGTCAGATGCGTGTTGTTAGAATGAAATCAGATAAATGCGGTGGTCAGGAAAAGAATTTTAACTTTCCTTCCATGCGTCTCCACATTATTACGAACAATAATAGGAAAGTAATGATCACGTTTTTTTAAGTCTAGGAGTAGCCACATGAAGTGTGACTCAGTTCACCAGATGAATGGACATAAATCATGAGGTTGGCTGGAACCAATCCCCGTACGGTTGATAGCATTATATTAATACATGATGACCTTATAGACTTTAATCCAGATCAGAATTTAGATTAAAATGAAATACATCAAATCACTAAAGTAAATAAATCCAATTTTAAAAAGATAATACACCAATTTCCATCCACGCATTTCATCTGCTTAGAAATTATGTTTGTTATTAAGGTAAGCGAACAAACACAAAAATATAATTATGAGTATATATATACCTATATATATATATATATATATATACATACATATGTACATATATATACATACATATATATATATATATATATATATATATATACATATATATATATATATATATATATATACATATATATATATATATATATATATATATATATATATAAATATAAGTATATATATAGACAGAGAGAAAGAGAGTGAGAGAGAAGCAGTAGTATTATTAAAAGTATGTTAAAAACGTGTTATTTATTTACTATAACACGTTTATATAAATTTGAAAAAGATATTAATTAGGTATATAATTCTAGGTTCTATTAACTAAGACAATGTAATCACAAAACTAAAAAAAGTGCAATTAATTTTTTTCTTCTAAATCAATGTATTAAATAAATTGGTCAAAAAAGTGAACAAAATTAATAATTCATTGCTTTAACGAGAACGGAATCCGCATAATGGATAGGTAGACATAAATACATTCGTATTCACGTCATGCGATGACATGGATGATTGTTAACTATAAAATACAAAATAATTTCTCAGTTTATGGTAAAAGGCTCTTGAGGAAGTGGTAAACTTGATAGTTTGGTGGAGAATTAACCATGGTTGACTAGAGGATACATTTTCTCATAATCGTAATTGTTTTCTTTCTATTTCCAAATATTGTCGTCAAACATCTTGAGGTGTAAGTTTTCCTTCCAATTTTTCTGATGCATTTCCTTTCATACTGCTTTCTTTATCATCATCCCTAAATTTTTCCATTCCATTGTTTTGATTAATATTTTCCTCATTCCCATCTTCACATTTTTTGTCTTAATTAATATTATCACTCGTATCATTTGTTGATGGCATTATTTCATGATATTAAGACTCATTATCGGAAAATATTTCCACGACAATTCAAAGCTTGTTGTGGAAATATTTTCCAAAACCGTGATTATCAGATCGAACAATTGGATATTTTTTTAATCCTCCTCGATAGTTGCCCCGAAGGTTTTCCATTTTTTTAAATCGTTTACGGAAAATTATACAAAAAAGACAACTTTAAATTAATTTATAACCTTTTTTAATTTTTTTTTGACGAGCGTATCTTTTAAATCACTGTTACCTTTTTTCGACTGGGAAAAAGTATGTTGCAAAATATATTTATCAAACATTGAAGAATGTGTGGTTAAAATTACCAATATTGCATTTGGTACATGCAACCTCACATTAATTAAAACAGAGATACTCAAAGTGTGTTGATGCCATAAACGGAAAGCTTTTCAAAATTTTTGAAATAAAACATCGTTAGTAAGCACCTCTGGAGCTAATACTATAATTACAAAAGATTGTTTTTTTGGTATCATAAGCTCTTGCTTATGCTAAATATAAATTTGTAATAATAGAAGTTGACAAAGCAATGGAGGTAGGTGTCATTACTTGAGGCTCAACCACTCATTGCAAGCCCATAACTTTCTGCCGATATAACGTTTGCCTTCTTATAAAAAACCATAGTAATAATATTGAAACTTGTAAAAAAACTATTGCTTGCTAGACATTGTGTGGAATTTACTTTTGGTATTTTGACTAGTAAAAATTGCATATTTTCCAATAAACCTATTGAAACAAATCTAAAACATTGCTCACTGGTAATTAAAGTAGCATGTTTACTATATAATATTGTAAGAAACCGAGATGGCCAAAATGACATGCATTATTAAAGAGCAGTAGAAAATATAAACCATGATAGCGATGATTCCCAGAAGAAACATGGCAAATATTAGATTAACTGGACATAACATACGCATACAAAATAAATTTAAGGATTGTTTTATAAATGAATAAGTTGTGATTTGGAAAATTTGGCTTTTATTTTTTCCACTTATGGCTCACGACATATCATTTTTATAATTCTCACGTTTGCTGCACGATAATTCCGGATGAGTCAATATTTGGCTTATAACATTTTCAGTATTTATATTCATCATGAATATGAATAAGCGCGGAAAAATCAACTAATTTTGATAGAATCGCAGGTCGCGCAAACTAAACCGCAATCGGTCGCTACTCGCGGTCGTCTGACTTGTTTACTGCACGTGCCAACGTGGCGCCAAACAAACGTTCTGCACTATTGTCTATGCGGCTCCCAGTCGCCACTGGCCGCGGTTGCCAGAGTGGCTGAACGCTAAGCGAGCAAGCTAATCGCGTCGGATCAATCACGTCCGACATTCCGTGCGGCATTCGTTTCAATTTCATCAATCCCTAAGGCTGCTGCCTAACTTATAAACGAATAGCATACAGGTTTTATGATTAACATATCCTATACTATTAAACGAGCAATTCTTGTGTGTATATATATATATATATATACACAGAAGGAGTGGGAAAGTTTAGGAGAAGGGTTTAGGGGGAAGGTTTAAGGGGAAGGCTAATGCAAAGGTTAACGTGAACGTATCGCTAAGGCTGACGCGAAGGCGAACACGAAGGTGAACACGAAGGTGAACGAGAACGCAAAGCCGTAACCGAAGCCGAAACCTAGGATGAAGGCAAAGGCGAAATAGAAGAAGATCTAATACTAAATCTAATACCACGAAACCAGTAATTTCAAGTTCCTATTGGAAACTCGAAATACACCGAGTGTTAATTATAAGTTAGAATTGTACATAGGCCTGTTTGTGCATAAATTTATAACGAAGAAGTTTAAAAAATCAGACAATTTTCTGTATTACAGTTTACACACACTTTACATCAATAATAATTAGTGATTAGCCCTTATTGCATTTGAGG
Source organism: Druceiella hillmani (assembly GCA_039881145.1). Lineage (NCBI taxonomy): Eukaryota > Metazoa > Arthropoda > Insecta > Lepidoptera > Hepialidae > Druceiella > Druceiella hillmani. Next base: position 777,912 of record JAYKKI010000034.1, on the reverse strand, counting down.
GTATAAAAATTGTTTTCTTTTTACTTTGCGATATCTAGATGTTACACTTAAAATACCTTTCATTTGCATTTTTCTACATTTATATCATAGTAATTGTTGCTAAGAGGTTAACATTCCTGACTAACATTAGTCAGGAACGATAACCTTAAACAAAAGTATCCCCTAGTTTTTTAAACGGTAATCCATAGGATAAGTAGAAATCAAATGTAATGCGATTTAGATAAAATCCTTGAAATACGTTTGTGCTCCTATAGTATGAGATTTGTTTAGTTAGGTTCGTAGAATTGATTTATCTTAGAGAAAATTGTTGACTCGGCAATTTTACTATTATCCAAATTTGTAACAATATAGTGATATGGTGTATTATTTTTTAGATACAATTTTTAATTTTATACTTTTATTAATACGTGGTATCTGACGTAACGTTACAATTTAAAATTTTATTTTAACACCATGAATAATATCAAAATTGAAAATCCAACAAAAATTTAGAACTCTAAAATAAAGAGGAAATATTATAGAGAAGAAAAAAATAAACGCATAGAAACTTATTAAAATGAAAGGTTTTATTCTATAATCAATGATCTACTAAAAGTTTTTAAAATTATTGAGTGAGCCAATATGTGGTTTTAATCAGGTCAACATAGATGTTTATCTACCGTAAGAAAATATGTGTATCTACCCAAATATAGATATATATACCCAATAATCACTATATTAATTAATGTTATTTTAACGATGAATTAATGATACATTCGATTTTTCAGAGAGAGAAAATGCGAATTTTAATTCTATGTCAAAAAACAAAATAATAACTAATATACAAACCGAATGAAATTATTGTATATTGCTTTATATAGTTTGCGTTAAATTGTTTTTAAATTCTATTTACAACTATATTTGAGAGATTTACAGATCAGTCATAATATGAATCGATCGGTGTTTACAATTTATTTAGAAAATTTTCAGAAAATAAACAGAAGTTAAAAACACAATAATACAGAATGAGTTTTTTTTATTACGAGACAATTATGAATCAAACTATAGTTTGAAACATGGAAAACCCTGGGGTCATTTTATGGTCTTATTTTCTGTTATAAAATATTAGAATGAAAATATTTATGCCACTTTTGGAAGCATATATCGGTAAAGACGTTATTGAGAAATAAGCACAAATTTTGATAATCTCATTGATTATCTATTTCATGATAAAAAAGGTTTAATTTGAATACTATCATCATTTATAAAAAAATTAAAACAAAAAAATTTACTTTATGCAATATTTTTATGGGAAATAATAGCTTATATTTATAAGTTCTTATATATTTTTATAACTTTCGTAGATAACTAACATCACACGAAATGAATTATAGAACTATTTTATTACAATGTGAGTTATATATGTATTTATATTTGAAAAAGTTCTAAATTCTGTGATATAATTTGTTAACTCCTTTGAAAATTGAATGCGGTGGCTATGAGTTTTGTGTATTTTATTTCAATATTATGTGTATTTTATATGTTATACCAAAACCTGTATGTGCTTTATTTGTCAACTAGCAATTTCTACCCTGCACTAAACTGACACCTGATACCCTAACGAATGTATGACACAATGGGTGGAAATGATATATTAATGTCACAAATATACGTATTTATTCGTAATGAGCTCTTAATATCCTTAGATTTTGTGAACTATTTCAAAAGAAAATATTTAATACATCCAGTTACTATATTTACAATATCATATAAAATTATAACTTTATATTCGAAACAGAACACTTGTCATGTAACGTGGAAACAAATTTTTACCTGGTAACAAACACGTGACGTCTTTTTCCATTTTGTGAAGCTCTAGGTGTGAGAAATATTTTATACATTTGTATTATTTAAATTATTGAAATCCTTTACTCAATACTCGATAAAAATACTCCGCATGTTCTTCAATATTAATTGTTCAGTTATGACAAATTTTAAACGATTGAAGAAATTTTTTGGATTCCAGTATATCCTTATAAATTCTAATAATTTGATCCTTTCTTTATATTCTCTTAAAATATCAACATCTGGGAGATTACAAACGCAAAACACTTATATCAGCTTCTTGACTCCCATAATAATGCTCGTGAAGAAGATGAAATTACGCAAAATACAATATATACGAGTATAATGGTTTATAAATTAAATAACTGTAGACAAATAATGCAAGTTTAATGTATTATATATGGCAAGATAATCTGTTTTATTCACGTTAATTTTTCAAAAGAATAAACAAAACAACAGTATGTAAAATAGAACTTAGTAAATTTTTTTATGAAAAAAAACGTTCGAAAAATCATGACCAAAAAGTCAGTCACGAATTAGATTAATAATTCGTCAAGCTATTCCGAAAAGAGTAAATCTCAATTTATATACAATTTTTGCAAATATTTTCAAATATTTTTTAATAATAAAATATTCAAACAATGTTATAAAATTAAAAATGTTATAATTTTTAAAGTTCTTGTTTTTTGACGTTTCCTTAAAGATACTAAATTTTTTTTAAATAATAAGGGATAAAAATACTTGTATTCCGATATTTTCACTGAGAACAAAATTTAAAAAAATTTATGTGACTTAAAAATATCTATTATAAAAATGAAAAATTATAAAAAAATGTTGAAAGAAAATATCACTCTGACACTACTTAGTATGCAAATAGTCTTACAAAAACCGCACAAAATAAAATTAAGTTTAATCATAATTGTCATTGAAAAAATGAACTCACCTCAGACAATTTTCTCCAAAATACCTTTATTATTTTGAAAATCTAAGGCACCGTGTGATTGTGCATAGCAAACATTTTTTGGTTAAACGATTTATATATCTATTTCACACAATATTTAATTATCTCAGAGTGCAATATATTCATATACACAATTTTATTGATGTAACCACTAATAATGTGCATATGAATGTCTTGCACGCAAGTAATGACCACATATGTTTAATAAGATGAGAAATATTAATATGTAAATTATTCAGTTTTAAGTCTTACATATAATGAATGATATTGATGAATAGCAAGTACTAAAGGAAACTTTTTTATAATTTCATTATATTAAATAAAGTTCACTTCAAATTACTCCATACCAAAGAAACCACGTTAAACACGTCAGTTTAATTCAACATACTTTCTACCTTCCTGGAAAAGCTAATATCTCGACAAGAAGACCTTTATTCTTAGAAGAGACGTTTTTAGACAAGATAATATCTTTTACCATTACGTATACTTGAAAAGAGTAGTAAAAGGCAATCCAATTTTTGTGAATAAAATTTCCGTCGAGACATTCTTTGATCTTTAATGATTAATTTTCCATATCCGCGCTATTTGGGTTACTACATATAATTTAATAAAACGTGTCTTTATAACCATATTAGATATATTATATATTAAACGTACATACTGCAAAGAATGTATAATAGTAAACTGCCGGCAAATGTATACATTTTGTCAAATATTTATTATTATTATTATACGAGTTTGAGCCAAATTGATAGAATTTCGTTTACTCGTATCAAGGCTTTTTCAGTTCATTGTCACAGGCAGACCAAGTTAATGGAGGAAAACTCGCGATGGTATGGCAGAAATATCACATCCTGCAATTATTTTGATAACAGTGACCAACAAATTTTGACTCTGAAGAACACCATATTCCGCATTTAAAATAGCTTTTTTTAATTTTCCTGGATTAAATTTTAAAATAATAATAATAATATTTAAGAAGTAAATTGATATCTGAGTTAGTTATTTCATTTCATTACGAAAATAATAGAATCATTTCTTTTTTTCTACTCTGATACTAAATGGCGACTACGTTTTTTCGCTGCTTGCTTATATTCTGATCCTGGAAGATACCTAGTAAAGGGCTAGCAATTATCGACAAAGAATGAAACATTCCAATTGCTCTGAAAATATATTTCTATATTTGCGATGTCTTGAGAGAAGCAAACCTTATATTAGTAGTTTAATCCCTCACAATTGTTTGGAAAGAAGTCAAAAAACTTTCAACGCTACAAAATATTATATTGACATGACGTACGTATGTACTCTAACATTGACGAGATTAAATTTGAATCGTGCGTGATTTCGTGTTCTTTACGAGCATTATTACTGGAGATAAGAAAAGCCCAATTTGGGTAATGATCGCTGTGCAGTAGAGGACGAGTGGCCGATTATATATCTGGATGGACCATAAGAGTTTTCTTCTTTTCAGATACAGCTTTTTCTCGTACAATGAAAGTTATCTGACAAAAATAACAGTCAATCGAGTGGATTCTCATCACTGCATTGGAATCACCAAACGAAATTTTTATTTTTACTTTGACTTCCAGCAAACGGATTGTATTACTGTTGAGCCCAGCTTCTAAACTAATATTAAATTTCAGCATTAAAATATAATTGATACGTTTCCTTTAATGAAGACTTTATACAATACATTGTATTTTAATATCATCTTGCACTAAGTATAAAAAAGTACCCGGGAGTATTTACACATTTTCGGGATGTTTTATTAGAAATGCAAAAATATTATTTTTGTTAAAGGAAAATAACAAGTTCAAATCATTTGATTGTATATTTAGTTTGCAAGAAAATTAGGACCGTGTGATTTATTTATTATTAAAAGAGAAGTAGAAATAGAAGACACTATTCACAAAAAATACGTTCAGTTTGGTAAATTCTAATTCCGGTCTTATATTAATACAGAGTTGGTTAAGTTAGTAATAACGGTTCACTTTTGTTTTTTCATTATGACAAATGAATTGCTCTCAGTTGTTAGCACTGCTCGTTGCGTTATTTTTAAATATAACCAATAGTCAACCCAATATTGAAGTGTCTCAAGGCGTTATCAAGTCAATATTATAAAATAATCCCAGCAACAAGCCACTTATTAAGGTGATTAGAAGTGTAAAAAAATAATTACTCGTGCTTAACTCTTCCCCTTGTACACAGTTATGACCTGGACGGATATACGCTCCAAAATAGTATCGTTAGTGTAATTGTCTAATATTTTCCAGTCATATTTTAAAGACTATCCGAACGTAAGCAAGGCACTAATTAAGTCATTGGTCATTAACACGATTTTCACAACATCGAAATAATTGTACTTTATTCAACTCTTTACTCCGTTGTATTCCTGAAACAAATACCATCATCTCGTCTTCTCATAAGCTACGTATATAATTACGCTGGAGAGAACATTAAGAGTTTAATAGGATTTTTATTAAAGAATTTTCCGTTTATATATATTCTCATTTATACCCTTCAGATTTTATAATGGCTATGACCAGATATAATTTCCTTCAACTCTGACAGGACTTTCCTTTTGAAAATGCATTTTTAAACCGTCATGTTGATAACCCTGTGACCTTAAATTTAGTATTGCTTTATTCTCCTGACTATTTTATAAGAGAACGATGTCATAGTTTATTTCATTTGCCTATAGTGAGCATGAATGTCTTACTTTCACCTATATTTCATGCACACACTATTGAATACAATATTAGGATATCCACCTGACTGAGAGCAAGTGATTTGATATTTCTTGTTGCTCCAATGATCACTTCAAGAATGGAGTTATGAAATTGCTTGGTGGTTCACGACTAATTAAAGTGATTGTTGTTTAAATCAATATGGACTCGCTCCCGTTAATTGCCATTTGTACTATATTTGATTCTTAAAATTCGTTTTTATGTTACTTCCCCAAGTCCAACGTTTTGACTAAATCGGTAAATTGGGTATGACAATTTCAAGAAATAAAAATGTAAGTATTTTTATTAACAAAATAATAAGTTTGCTCCGCCCACTAAACCATGAAAGTAAAATGTCTACGATGGTTTCATTGAGCCTCATTAAACGCAATATAAAACGTTATTGCAGTAACATCATTTAAATAATTACACTTTAAAAGTAATCTCTAACTTTCCAGTGAAAAAAAATTAAATAAAAATTTTATGAAAGGTCGATCGAACGTCTTTCCTCTCAAAATCCCAATTCTACCGTTCCTTAATTTCATCATGCTCTTTTCATAATCATGCCATATCTAAGGTTTACAAATAACATTTTTTTTATTCTCTAATTTTTTACTTATTAATTTCTTGGATAAAAAATTTTCCACTATTTTTTGTTTAAAGAGAGTATATTCTAATTTGTAAATTCCCCTAACATAATAGGTTTTTGAAAATCTTTTACAGACTTCCGTATTACTCAATCATTTCATATATTTAACCATTGCAATTTCATTGAAGAGACAGCTCAGAGCCAACTGTCCGATAAGTGGTGTCAGGATAGAGTTATACATCGGTGGAATACTATCACATTAGCTTTCGCCGTTTAAACTATTAATAAAAAAGAAATTGCATTCCAATAAAAAGGTCAACATTAGGAAAAACACTTTTAATAATTGTTTTCGAAAATACAGCCTTTCATAATATAGATTTCAAATTACATGTAAGAAATCGTGTTGCATATTTGAATGAAAATTTATACTTTTTTAAATAATGTCTATTAGAAATATTGAGTATTTCAATGGACCTTAATTGTAAATTTATATGAAGGTTTACTGTTACTTAATGGATGTATGTTTATTTATTTTGAAATTATGTAACAAAGAGGTCAACAATATTTTTGTCACGAATATAATTCAATGTGTCGATATCTGATTATGCATAACATTTGAAGATCAAATGAATGTGACCTACGTTCAAACTTGGAACAAGACCAGACTGCCTTTTATAGTGACTTTAACTCTGTTATTTTTGTTCTCTACTTTAATAGATGTTATTATAAGGAAATTATGAAATGTTTATACTCAAAATAATATACGTCCAATATTTCCGTAAATATTGAACGTTTATAATTTTTGATGACTTTATTACAGTTCATGCAAGTTACGTTCCATTTTATTATGTCTTTGTTACGTTCGGTAAATTTGTTGCATCAGCATTATAAACAATGACCAATACTTTTCAAAAGTATTTAGAAAATAATGTTTAACTAGAATTATTTGGCGATAAATAAAAATAATTTTAATACGTCTATAAGTAAAGATTCCACTAGCAACATTTGAAAAAAAAAACTACTGACTGACTTAAATTATTAATAACATTTTTTTTTTAATTTACAAAATTTTAAGAATTCTTTCTTCACTGGTGAACTATATTTTATTCGAAGTTGCTCAGGAGCACGTATTTTATATAGGCACATCCTACTTTCATTATTAAATGCTACCATTAATCTCGATAAAAGGCACTCATTGTATAGTCATGTTTATTTTTGTCCTCTCTTTTCTTATCGATGTGTAATTTTTTGAGAATAGTCTTTTCTAAAGAGTTTTATCATACATTGTTAGAAATCATAATTAGGTAACCGAATTCCAAGTATTCTGTTATTACGCAGAGATGCTCTCATTTTTATTCCATTTAATAAATATTCCCTTGAAATTGAATGCACTTTCGTTGTAGAATTTAGCTAATATATTGTCACGACTTTTCTTACAAATGTAACACAGGCGATTACACTGATACAGGTTAGTTTAATATTTAAGACTATAACTGCTGTGTATATGCAAATATGTACATGGTTACTTAGGAGCATATGCATAGACATAAATATCATAAAAGTAAAACGTATATGTATATGTATATATATATATATATATATATATATATATACACACACACACACACATATATATATATATATATATATATATATATATATATATATATATATCACAACATTGATCTTGGATGCAGTGAATAGTTTACAGGTTTTAATAACCAGCGTTAGGTAAAAAAAATAATTTTAATATTTCTATAGAAAGCATCATGTAGCTAATTGGTCACGGTTTTATGGAAAAACAAAATTAAATATTTGGATCGCTATATCATGACAATAAAATATTCTCTCCAGGCTAACAAATAATAACCGATCAATAAAAGTGAAATTAAATGTTTTCTCTCTTAATATTTTTGTGTATATAATGTAAAGACAAGCAGCAAATATCACTATTTTAACTGAACGTTCTACACATTATTCATGACATGGTACCTTTAAAAAACAATGCTGTAATAAACACCTGGTATATATTTTTTTACTTGGTAAAATTACGCACTATCGGAGAACTGGAGACTTAAATTAATTATTATTACATTGATATTGGCATAAACATGTATAACAGGCATAAATGTATCTATATAAGCATGTAGGTTATGAAGAAACACACACACATCAACAATTTATGACCCTAGGAGTGATCATTATGCCATTATGTGAATTGTGAGAAACCATTATGTGAATTGTGAGAAACTATAAAGAAATAAGAATAATTTGAAAATTGTGTAATGAAATCAAATAAAATATAATTATAATAATACATCAGCGGAAGATTAAGAGAATCATTGAATAACATGCGATAATTAATTATATTTAAACTATAAGGGTTCTGTCGACAATCAATATTATCTAAATGCATAATAGATAGCGTGACCAAATTGGAATTAATAAGTATCAATGACTTTTTGAAATAAGAGGTCAAAATAAAATATTAACGTAGATTAAATTGACAACAAAGATTAATCCAATGAGGACCAGGGTAAATATGAACTATTTATTATTCAGCCTTTGCAAGACAGTGATGAGCTCATAAGTTGAACGTCAAGTTTTAATAATTATTTGAGGATTCCATTACGCCAGCTTCGAGTTTTGCCGGTTCTTTCCGAATTAACGCTTACCAATCTCGGTCGCTAACAAACTCCGTTATCAAACGTACAACGTCCTAAACATATTTCAATATAAAAATGTAAAAAAACTTAGGTATTTTACATCAATCAGGCATCCCAAGACGGCTCACTTTTATATTTTTAAAACTTACACTATGTGCAATTTCTGCATAACTAAGAAAGCCACTTTTCATATACGCTTGTATTTTTTCGGAGAATATAAACACTACATGTGATTATTATATGTGCATTCAAATTAGCCAGCATAATTTATCTTTGGCAATCGATCAATTTAAAACACCCTCTTTTTTTACTTTTAAGTAACTAAGTTATCAATTTTAAATATTACTAAGTAAATTATATCTCATTTGTATTCAGCTAACGTATTTTGACAAGTGTTAAGGATTGACAATCTCAAAAATACTATAAATATTGAAAAACCTGCATATTTCAAATTACTTGTCACTAACTTTAACACTTTTTATAGAAATACTATGCTACAATTAATTTATTTCACTGCAATAATAAAATGATCTGCATAGTCAATTAATTACCTTTCATGAAAAAAAACAAGTAGTATATGATTAATCCCCTGTGATTAAAACACATTTCACACTATGAGTAATATATAAGGCTTCGTTTTAAATTTTTTTACAAATTGAGCTTTGTTGTACAGCATGCACCTTTCAACTTTGAGTGTATTTGGAAAAATACTACAATTCGAAGACTTACAGAAAATTTAAGCTATGCCGGGAGCTTTTGCTGTTACGAGAAATCTTACAGATAGGAGAGAAGAAGAAAATTTTACTATCAAACATTTAAAAAACTAACCTATATAATGATCCTTAAGACGCTATATCCATATTGTAAGGAGCCATTATTTACCAAAGCCCCTAAAATTAAATGTCTATAAATGTATTTAGTAATTCATCAAATGTCGCTATTAATATGGTCTATAGAGAAATATCGTGGAGTTTGATGTCAACCCACATCAATCAGACTTTTTATCCTATACGTATTATCTGTCTCGCATCCGTTTTTGCCAAGTCACTTGGTGGAATTTTGAACTGTATAAATAAAAAAGAGGTAACATCTAGGTATGTTTCCACAACATTCCCTGACGCTCTTTGTTGTTGCTATATAACTTATGTATAAGTTATATTCTAGTGCGAAACCATTTTAAGGGCATATTATTATCCTATTCTGGGAAAGTCCGACTTTTAAATCTTCCAATAGTATTAAATATGCGATATTTAATAGCGGTTCTTAAATTAAACATGTACTACAAAAATATAGCTACGTATATTCACTTACATTAAATAATATATATGGGAGAAGTCAGAAATTTCATAAATGAAACTTGGTTTAGAAATTAGTTGGTTAGTCTTCCTCAATTATTTCTCTTTACTGAGATAGGAAATAGGAAAGAATATTAGATAGGAAAAAATACCAGATAGGAAAAAATACTTAACACATTCATTATTCTTAAAAAATTCTTAGGTCAGCTGTTATACCCCTTACACATATGTACGTGTTGCACATTCCATCTAAAATGTCAACTTCTCCATCGGTAAAATTATAATTTATAATCATTTCAGATTTTATCGTTTCAAGTAACATATCGTGAAGCTAAACTCACATTGCACTAGCGTTTCCGGCTAGATAGGAATAAGATCAAAGGGAATTCATTGGACTTAGAGACGCAAGCGCTTGCAAAAGAAGATTATTTCTATATACTATAAATTCGGGAAATCAATAACACGTTCCGTTAGAAACCTTGCTGTCAAAATATATACAAATTTTAATATATTATTAAGTTATCGATCACTGGGTTATAAAATTTTGCTTAAAATCAAAACATAAATAAAATAAGATATGTTCTTATTTCTTATCAAAGATATTAAACCGGTAATTAATTTTTTTATCACTTTTCATTTCAGTTTTGACAGATTGATAATTTATTGTCGAAAAAAATGTTTCCAAATATTTAAATACCAACTTCAATAAAGCCAACATTTGGCGATAGAAACATAAAACACTTGTAAAATATTCATGTCGGCAAAGAACTTCAAATCAAGAAAGCTTTGAAAGTGACGTCACAGCTGCAGACAAAGCATTCTCTATAAAAAGCTAGCTGCGTCAGAAAGGACAACGATTTTTACTTACTCGTATAATGAAAACCCGTGTCACGCGTCAAAGTGTTCCTTTTTTTCTTTCATTTGTGCTTTTTATAACGTTCAATCTTTAATGCTTTTGTGGAAACAATGTCGGCGAAAAGTTTCCGAATTGCAAACTTTCGTTTTATCGGATGTGTTGTTTGCAATTCAGTAGACACAGGTGAGACAGTGGCAGAAAATAATCATCTACTTTAAAATTCCAATCAGAAAGTTTAAAAAATATTTAAAATTACTTTATCATTTAAAAATTCCAAACAACTGACTTCAAACTATGTACTTTGATTGAAAAAGATTTATTTGGTGTGTTGGTTTGATTTGCGAACTTTTTTGAAAAAAAGAAAAACTTGCAGTATATGTATGCTTTCGCAAGCATTTGAATATTTACAAAAATACACACATTTGAAACACTGATTAAAGTCTAAGGAAAAAACCTACAAAAAGACAAACCTTTCACATAGGTATAATTATCTAAGTATGTACGCACAATAATATGCCTAATATTTTAATTTGTAACCAGACAAACCACGTTAAAGCCATGAAAATAATATCAAACGATAATTAAATTTATTAAGGAACAGATTTAAAGTTGATTAATTCCTTAAAAAGCAGTCAAATGGATATCAAAGTACGCATAGATAAAGCCTAATTTTATATATCACATAAGCCAATTAATGCAAATTATTATGCATAATTATAATATTCAATTTTATTTCAAAAATCTTACACGCTCAAAGTTTTGAGTGAAAAAAATTCTTAAAAATAAATATTAATTAAAATCCTTATTTGAAGAATTTAACCGTATACTTTCATGAATATATATGTAAAATATTAAAAACTGTAAAGTGTTTATTTACAGACATCGAGCATAACAAAATTGTAAGGATGCTTTATTTTAATGGGGAACTCTAAAGATAAAAAATACTTTTGAACAATATTTTATAGTTATCTTTTATTATATAACATTCTTAAAGATTTTAACGATTCTTTTTTAATATGTCTTGCTACAAAAATAAAAAATTGTCGTTTACAAGTTTGTTTGTGTATCATAGCCATTTTTGTCAAAAATCTTTTGAAGTAGAAAATTTTTGAGGTGAAAAATTAAAAAAACAGCGTTAATAGAAATTTACTAAAATTTTGTTTTATTCATTAGAAGTTCACTGAAAAACTGTAGTAAGGATTCGGAATTTCTGAGGCTGTGAAATAAATGCTATACTAAAGGAAAATATATCTACGTGCTAAAAATAGGCTTTCAATTTTCAAATAGTTTAAGAAAACATTATACAAATTATGTCACGATATTAATTGAGTCAGATCTCCTAAATTTTGGTATTTTTGGTCTATCATATCAATATTTTGAGGTAGGTATAAATAAAACGGTAAAATATAAATATAAATAAAAAGGTATAATAAAACATGTGTATACAAAGGTAAGTGAAGAATATTACCGAAATGTGCTGTTTATTGAGAGTTATTTTATTCTTAAAAACACTAATACAAAATTAAGATCAAATCGAACATAATAAATATTAAGTTAAAAATTTAGGTTTACAGCTTTTTCTGGAACATTTATTTTGTGGATTATTTTGTCTCTTGCTCCAACAATAGTCACCTTTTATATATGAATTACGAACTGAATTATTTTAAATAACCAAATCTTCATCTTTGCGGTCAATTGATGAAATATGTTCAAAATAATACTGTTCTTCGAAAGATGATAGTTCAAAAAAATGGCTCTGATTCAGTTGAATGAGTCGCCGGACGCATGAATAATGGTAGATTAAGATGCTCTACTTTATATTTCTCTATTTTCTTGTTATATTCTGACGTTTTCGCTTTAAAAAGGATCAACTCCATAGGAGAGCTAATGTGTACTTGGAGCTACTGAGTTCTCATCGTACCAACGAGAAGCCAAAGTTTCTGGTCACAGAAGATAAAAAGTCTGTGGCCTTTATTATTTTTAGAATAAACGCCAGTGACTATGAACTGGAGAAAAAGGTGCCCTAGACCAAAATATACCTTTGGACAAAAGATACTTTTGAGTGGTGGGGTATGAATGAAGCTATGCATTGAGTTATTTATTGGAAACTCTTTCAAGCTAACAGTACAATTACAACTAAGGTCCATTGTGAACAATTGTGCAGTCAAAGCTAAACTTTTTTCAAGTCAAAGCAAAGTTTATTTTTACATGACAATGCTTGACCAAACGTAGTAAATGTAGCACGTGAAAAACTACTTTCACTTGGATTGCAACTTCACCCACCGTACTCTCCAGATCTTTCACCACCTAATTGCTAGCTGTTTTATTTTCTTACGCGATAGAATATTTAAACATGAATCTCGTATCAAAATCAAACTTCACTGGTTTTTCTTTACATTTTGATTATATTGACTATATATATATATATATATATATATATATATATATATATATATATAAATGGCGGTGAATATTTGAAATGTAAGATAGGATACTTATTTGCGCAAAGGGAATATATTTTGTAATATTGAACTGAAATAAATAAAGTAAATAAAAATATCCAAAAATTACAGTTCTAATATTAATAAGCATGGATTAGGTAGTTGTTTTAAAATGAATTTCACAAAACTAAACACTACACGTAAAGGTAATAAGAATATTCTAAAAATGGCACATTTACTTAAACCTGTAATCAAATAATTTTTATAGTTTCAAAATAATCAACATAAAAAATTAAATTTTCAACGAAATCTACATAACTAATTCATTTACATAATAATTAACATAAACAAATCACCTTTCAAAATAATTAACATATATAAATAAAAAAACTGAGTAAGTCTTCAAAACATTCATATTTGTACCAAAACAAAATGCAGAATAAAATGAATTTGTGAATATTCACACTTGTTCGAATATATCTTTCATATTTTAAATATTATACACTTTTATGGTTGGTGTAGGAAGTGCAGTCGCTATTTGATTCATTGTGATTAATAAGACATCACCCTCTTTTAATTTGATTGTGTCGTCAATAAATTTATAAAAAGCCACATTAATTTTTCCATCCTCTTCCAGATTCGCGCATAGAGCCACATAGGCACAACGATACTTGGCCCATTTTTGCTGTGCTTTATAAACATAAAATCGCCATTGTGCATTTTTCATTCAGAAGCAGAAGTAGAAGGATGAATTACTATTTCTTCTGCTTCCAATTCTGTCCTTACTAGAAAAAATTACGAACTTTTAGGGTGCCTTTAAAGACCTTAATACTTTCTTCTTCGCTGTGTAGAAAAGAATCCCTCCCAGCAATTTCCATATCAATAATAATATCAATTAGGATGCTTTAACAATTCTCTTCAATAGCTTTGGACAAATCAGATTGAGAAATATCTGTATCGCTATCAACGACGATCGCCAGTTCGTTTGCATGTTGTACCTACTCTGTAGGAAGTAATTTTTTCCGTGTCTTGTTTCGTGACAGTTTCAAATGAAACTTATTAGAGTTAGGAACCATTTTTGCAAATTCAAGCAAATAAAACATAACTTTGTTGCGGTATTTAGTTAATAGGATGTCAAAGTGCCTAAATAGTAGATGGAGAGTGAGATTAATTTTAAAACAACGTGCAAAAATTGGACCTGGATATTCTAGTCATTCCTTTTGGCGTGCGTAACAACAGTATATAGACCTATTTATTGCCGTACACCCTTGAACATGGCTGTGTATACGTCACTTCGTAAAATTAAACATAAATGTTCCCTTTGTACTTTTTACAGGTCACCATAATGACCAGTCTTCAATTTTTATTTAAATCGACTATGTAAAGTACATAATTAAAAATTTTCGTACCAAATCAAATCCTATTTAAATATTTTGGTGCCTTTATCCTTAGTGATATTTTACTCACTGTTCAAACTGGCGTCTATTACATTCAATACACAAACATGCACGATTTCGTAAATTGTTTTTTCAACAAATTCAACGTTAATTCATCAAATTTGATTTCACCATAATAAGCAAGTATTAATTAAATTTGTGTTCCAGCTTAATGGGTTGAAGGCTTTGGTGATACTGTCTGCTTAAACCATGAGGCTTGAGGATTATTTATTTTAATTACTTTTGTGGGTTTTAAACATAGACTCTGTGATTAAACTTCGGATTCCTTCTCCTTACTTCTCAGGCTGCGGCGGCACTACCTGCTTAAATCATCCTAATTTAGAACCTGCTTTTTTAAATTAGTATTGTAAGTCTCAAGGAGAAAATTTGTCATTAAATTCCACATTGAAATGTCCCAGTCTGCTGCTGCAGTAGTACGGTCTGTTTTGTGCATGTTGGCTCATATTTTTGATATTAATCAAATAATTTGTATGATCCTTTATTATTTAAATAGCCCCTATATAGTGTACTAAAAATGGCAAGAATTTGACTAAGAAAACGAAACTTTACCATATAATTCCTCAACAATTCAAGGAACAGGATCTGTAATCGAGTTAGGATGACACGGATCTAATGGTAATTTTGTAATAGGGTCTCTAATGTTTTGACACGGATTAGGCCGGCATAAGTTGGCTCTATAGCAAAATTAAGGTGCAATGAGAGTGCCGGGAGACGGTGAAAGTAATTCTCATCTAGGGAAATAAACTTATTGATTATGAATTCGTTTCCCTTTTGTAGACGTAATTAATAAAATAATAAAGAACACATACACTCACACACATACATGTGTGTGTGTGTGTTTATACATATACATATATGTATGTAGATGTATAAGAATTTAATTAGATTCATTAAATGTTGCAGACGTCTGTTCCGATTTCATTAATGAGAAATTACTAATATTTCATTCATCGTAAGATCGTGAAATTCCAGGTAAAATGAGATACTATAAATGCTAAAAATGAAACTTTTTCAAAAAATCGAACTGACTTCAAATAAGCCCAGAATAAGGAGGGTACGAGTACTAATAGTAATAGTAGAATACGAGTACTAAATTTGAACTTTGCGGTACAATGTAGTTTTCGTACATTAATAAATTTGCAATATATTTTTTATAATATTTTTGGAGTCAGTACCAATTGAAATGAAACACACTGGTCCACGGGTGTAACTGTACTTGTGAATGTCAAAGAGGAGAGTAGAGTCGTAAATGTCAGAAAGAATCTCAGAAGCGGGTGTGAATATAAAAGAGGAAAGAAGCTCGATGCTTTTCTCCAAAGATTATTGGCAATGATTCAAAAATCTCTAGCAGCAGCAGTATTTTGCACATTATTAATATTCCGAAATAATATTGTACCTTAAAACTTTCAATAGAGTGCTCCTACCTACATTATTTTTAATACTTTTAGTGCAGTGTTTTTATTTAATGAGACAGTGCTTGAGTAATAAAAATAAACCTTTACTATTTCTAATACTCAATTCAAAGTTCTATTTTTCTCAATACTAAACATAATGTTAACCACATGTAATTTTCACCACTAAACCTTACAATAAATCTAATTACTTTCAACTAATTATAAATATTAAACTAATTAGTATTTCATTTTAAGTACTCATAAAAACTTAAGTTCCTAGTATGTCATCAAGTTGCCTTTTGTTCATAGTTAATTTTTTTTACTTTGATCAAAAAATAATAAAAATAAAAAATTTACATCCCTATAATAAATACAAGAAGCTTCGCCCATAATATGAATACCAAATATGTGAAATAATATGTTCTTTTCACCGAATACTTTAATAATCCGAAAGCAAAGTGACAATATCAACATTAAAATGGCAAAAAAAGTAAAATTAATATTTTTCGGCTGACATTTTCCATACAGCCAAATAGTTGCAATTTTTCTTTAAAAGCACATACTTTCATATAACGCATTATGAGAAATGGCTTTCTAATTTGTGTAATGATTTCCCTCCACCTGTTTTAAAAATTATTATATTTAAAATATAATCACCAAATTTATTTATTGGCAACAATTTTTCTTAATATTTATGAAATGTCCTCCAATTCCTTAACTAAAATGCAATTTGTAAATATTATATATGGCATTTTTGTCCGTCATGTCTGTGCGTGACATTCAAATATTGTTAAGATCCGATATTCTTTTGGCTTGAATAGTAAAACAAGAAATTTCTATGTTAATTCCATAAATATTTTACTCGAAACATACTTCTCTATTATGATCAAATAATTCATACGCACTAACCAACAGTCTAACATATTAAATGAAATAATCCAACCGACTAAATGAACCGTATGTATATACGATATTTTTTCATTCTAATTAAATTCAACTTAAATACAGTACCTAAATTAAGCTTTCCTTTACTAAAAGTAATAAAGATATGTGCTCAGATGGTTCTACGCAAACTTTCTCGTTAATTTAAAACAAAGTCAAACAAATATGTTCCATATACAACAAAGCACCTTCTGTCGTGAGAACGCCTTGCTTAATTTACTTGGGCTACCATAAGTATTTGTATTTGTATTTTTCTATTTAGAGTACATATAAGTAAAGCACAATAGAATTAAAGTACAAACTCCAAATTGTCACATATAGCTATCTATTTATTTCCGAAGTCTCGCTAAACGCCACCATTGATACGGTCTATTGATCGTGTTCGCGGGCGGCCAACGTCAACCCGTGTCAGAATTTTTTATTCTTTTATCGCGATCGCATTCAATTTTGTTATGTCATTGGATGAGACCCTAAATTTTCAGGTAGCAAGACAACAATTATATATAAATACATTTATAAATATATTTTCTATAATAATCCAATATATGTAAAAAGTACGGAGCTGGCAGAAGACGTTGTCATCGATATTTTTATCTGGTATACTTTCAGGAAAAAGTTCGATGCGTTGTTCCTTTCAAATTATTTTATACTTGATATTATTAGGGGCTTGGAGTTTCTTTGAATCACTTTAACAAAAATATATTCGAAGGAATCTATTTCCTGCTAGATTTTTTCGTTTCAGGACATTGATTGATTCCAAATTTCTGTGATGATTTCATATAGACCGAATATCACAGCATTTCGTAGAAATGAAACTATACCTCACAAAGTAAAATAGAAATAAAGAAATAAAATACAATAACCTAAATAAATAGTTTTTCATTTAAGTCATCCTCGTGTGCTTTTTCAAACCCGTTTTCTCCACTCCATTTTGCATAATCGTCTTAAATATTACCTTGTATCTTGACTTCAATCGCACTATTTTTTTTTAAGGTTTATGTCCTCCTTTCCTTCTTGCCTCGTCGTTTTACTTTTTTCTCTCGACATATCAAATTTAATGTGATTTAGAGAATAAACAATAATATATATATATGTATATATATGTATATATATATATATATATATATATATATATATGTACATATATATATATATATATATATATATATATATATATATATGTATATATATATATATATATATATATATATAATATACTGTGTTTTATTTATGTAAGTTCATTTGTTTTGGTTGACTGGAAGAAATTGTTCTTGTAACAGTAAATCTGTCATCCATTATCTATATTAAAAACGAAATAAATAGCTAATTATCAAGAACTAGTTAAAAGAAATTCACAAAAAATACGTTTCAGTTCTGAAAAGCAAGAATCCAAATGTACGCCGGGTAAATACATGTTTCCTTCACTGCTTTTAATTTCGATCACGATCACTTACCACACTTATCATCGGCAAAGGGTTAATATTTAGATTTATCTCAATATTCGTCCAATTTCTATCAGATCAAATTTATTTCAAATAATTCATCAGCTTCCCTACAGACACAAACATTTAGTTTCTTTTTCCATTACGAACTATTTACGTGTATTATATTAAGCAAACAATTTGTAAACTTTACCCAGTAGTATATATCCTAAATTGGTCAAAACATCTACACAATGATATTTATGAATTAAAACGTAATTAAAGGTGAAATCTCAGATATTGGCCAAATTTCACGTACAATTTGAAACAAAAAAAACATACGTGCTGGCCTACACTCTTAGACGAAATTGTTCCTTTTGGTAAATAGAAACATTTAAAACTTACAGAAATAAATATAATTTAAATTTAACTTTTTTTTAAACTAGTAGAAAATATTGACAAAATTGTATATGTAATTTCTTATATCAATGTTACTAAAAATTGACAAATTACCAGCCATTTAAGTAGATCAGGTGATACATCCAGTCTCAGATAACCGCACGGGTAGGGTACTCAGGGGAATTCCGAATCCTTTTCTTTTGTCCAATTTTCATCAAGTCAGTAGAGTGAAAAGAAAATGTATTCTAAGTTTCTAAACCCGACACGTGCACGCCGTACGCTATTCCATTGCAACCACTTTTAACACATCTGCCATTTGGAATCGGTTCTGAGCACTATGTATATCTAAATGAAAATCTCGTCGATATATTTAAGTTATCTAAGTAATAACTGAAATTCAGAGGTAATATTTTCCTGGTATTATAAGACATATAAAATTACAGAGAATTCCAAATTTCGTACATGGTTTTATTGGAATGCGAGGTATGGGCCAATCGTTAAAACCTGATAAATCACGAAATCTATCGATGGCTTTCAATGTATGTAGTATTTTTAGATTCAGAACGTAGATATTATTATGTATGTATGTACTAAAAGGAATTAACAAATGGTGAAAGCTTGTCGAATAAGCTGAAAATCGAGAATAAATTTCTAATTGCATTTATTTTCTAAAGGTACTGATACGTATAGTATTGATGGAGGTACTGATAACTTTTTTGATTTATTTCAAACAAACAAGAGCTAAGAACACATAATATTTTATCATTGGTCAAAACCAAAGAAAACGCGGTAGTATAATAAACCAGAATTAGATTTACTTACTACCTGGATACGCAATACGTTGAAAATAATTAAAACAGTTGCAGATAGAGATTAGGTTCAGCGTCCACATATTGTGACCTGACAGATCACCATTGAAAAAATATTGCTGCGAAATAAATAAAAAGTTAAAGTCTTACCAAAATAATAATATAGAAAATGTACCGTGGTTTAATCGAGCTATCCAGACAACGATAAAAATATTGAAAATACAAAACTTGATCAAGTTTCTTTTCTCCCGCAAATTTAGAATTTTAAAAAATATTATATTTTTCTCATTAGAATTTTTAGACGAATATATAATAGTAAATCAACATTTTTTGTTGATTTACTATTATATATTAATTGACGTAATGTCAATTTCGGTTAAATAATACTGTTCTGTTGATTTACTATTATATATTAATTGACATTACGTCAATTAATATATAATAGTAAATCCACATCTTTCATTTATAAAAACATCGAATGGAGCGTTTGGATGGGAGTCAAAATTATCTAATGGCAAGACGCGCCTTGACATTGGACCATCTTTGTGTATTATCGGCTCTTTCCGACTTAATTCAGGTAGCTTCCCGTCTTGTCTGCAGTTTGATCAGCTTCGCGCTTTGTCGACTATTTCCAACTTAATACGGCTAGCTCGTTTATATCGATTAACACGGTTAAATCGGTATGAACTGCCTTAAAATATTAAAAGCGTTACATAAATATGGCTCGTCCGGGATATAAACCTGGGACTTCTCGCACCCTAAGCAAAATAAGCGATAATCATACCCTTAGATCAACGAGCCGTTGTTGTGTTTGTTGAAACTAAATACATCGCTAGACTTATTTTTTCCTAAATAAAATTAATTTTAAGTGTAAAATATTTTCAGCTAAATTTTTGACAGATAGCGCCATACTAAATGCATGGTTCAAATCAATGTTCGCGCTAAATTTATTTGAATATTATAGTGCACATTTTTTCTTTTTTGTGTTTATTTGCAGTCAGTTCCAAACTATAAACAGATTTGTTCTATGTCGTTTTATCATTTCCAAGGAGCTGTTCAGCAGGAGACACCTCATCCTTCACCATCTGTCACCAATTATATCATGGCGTTTCAGTCGTTTATTGTAGGAGATGGTTGCTAACGCAGTAGCTAAATCATTTGGGTGGTTTTCCAGCCGTGTTTTATATTTATGCCCTATTAATTTTAACTCCTCCTTAATTGTTGTTATTTTCAGAGTTTCGTGGATCTCTGTATTGGTGATGAACCATGGTGCATTGGAAATGGTTCTTAGCATACCATTTTTCAGCATTTGCATTATGTTTAAATTGGAGTCGCAAGCACTTCCCCACAGTTGTGCACCATATGTCCATATTTGTTTCAGGATCATTTTGTATATCAGCAATTTATTGTCGATTGACAATTTAGAGTTGCGTGCCATCAACCAGTAGATGTTTCTGAACCGCATGTTCAGCTCGTCTCGTTTTGATTTGACGTGCTTCTTCCAGGTCAACCTTCTGTCCAGATGCATACCGAGATATCGAACAGAGTCAGTCTGTGGCAGACCATTTTTTCCCAGTTTTACTGGAGCACAGCTTCCTTTCCTCAGCGTAAAAGTAACTTGTACGGATTTGGTTGTGCTGGCTTTGATTCTCCATTTCTGGATCCACTCGTTGACCTTATCGAGGCTTTTCTGCAAGACGGCAGATGCTACAATTGGATCTTTGTTGCTCGCGAGAATTGCACTGTCGTCAGCAAAAGTAGCAGTAGTTACCTCTTTTGTTTCTGGGAGGTTTGAGGTGTAATAGTGCACATGATATTTTTTCTTGATGATGCATGGTTCGAACATATGCTTTTTATTTTTATTCTGTGGATCTGGTGAATATTGTACTTACGTGATTTCGTGATCGCAGTAACACACATTTCGTAAGAAACAGTCACTACCTGCTAAAAAACAGTACACGCGATCACAATTTATCGTTGAATTAAATTAATATCATATATGTACCCCGGACCTCTTATTTGTAATAAAAAGCAAATGATTATTAATGTAATTTTTACTAATTTTTATTTTTATATTTTCAATGAAGTTAATACGTTCATTTGATTAATATATATTCTCCAGAGAATATATATTAATCGTACGAACTTGAAATTTTCATTAAAATAAAGTTTAGAAATCCGATAGGTCACGAAATTTACCACCGAACAGCAGTTAAATAAAAATGAGGTGTCTTTTTATACTTCGTAATATCTATTTTATATTGACATTAATGTATCATCCTATTTGAGCAAATCAAAGGGCCGACTAGTCTTAAAGTAATTAAATAATCTATATCTGGGCAATATATAAAGAAAAAAATTTAATTGAAAAGATATAAAATTAATCTTAAATGATTAAGTTTATATCTTTTCAAATAAAACGTTCAACTTCTAAAAGCTTCTGAAGGAATAAAGTATGGGGTATATAAAACTTTCATCCATATAAATCTTGCGAAGCAAGGGCGGGAAAAACGTTTACTTACTTTGATATTAAAAACCAACCCGCGTGCCAAATAGCTTTTTTTTTAACACTAATTCTTCGATATCAATATTATATTACGTTAATTATTCGTGTTTTTTTATAAAACAAGAAAAAATTCACTGACGACACTTGCATTTCATCGAATATGTTGTTCGAAATTCAATAGAAATATGTAAACAATCTTTTCTACCAATGCTTCTCTCGTATCAAGATCTATAAACATACTTTAAATATTAAAATATTAATCAACTATTTTTCAAAATTTTCTCATTCTCACCTATTTAAAAAAAGTTATGTGAACAGATTTTGTACAAACAAAATATAAATGAAATACAATAAATACATCCCATTTACTGCATTAATCTAGTATAAAAAAACAATATTTTATTCAGGCCGCTGAACGAAAAATTTATTACACAATTTCTGTAAATTAAGACGTGCAGTATCTCAATATAATAAGGTCAAATTAATATCAGTATTTTTATGTTTTTTTGAAAATATATATGGTCTATTTTATCAGTAATATAATATTTCACTTTTCATTACAAGAAAATAATCTGTTCATTAAATGAAATTTGAGATGAAAATATATTTAATTTAGTACGATGTAGAGGAAAATGATAGTAGGAAAAGTATTAAGCACTTCAGCATTATTTTAGACAAATATGTATATATTGAAGGTTGGATAAAAAGACCGTTCATAAATGTTATAATTTTTACTATGTATCTAATTTCAAATTAATTAATAGTCCATAATTTTTTACTACATGCTTCCAATGCACTGGCAGGGAGTGGATAGCATCTGCGTAAAATTCAAGTGGTTTGGAACGAATAAAATTGGCCAATGAACTATCGTAGGTGTTCTTCATCATCAAAGTTTTTTTCGTGTAAGGCGTTGCTGAAGCTAAAGCAAAACTATAGCTAAACAAAATATTATAATCAGTGGACGCAAAGTCTCGCGAACGTTGCGGGTGGAGGATCCGTGTCTAATCAAAATCCTAAACTTTAAGGCGGGTCTGTTTACCTATATGACAGAGCCACGGCTACGACTGGTCCAGGCTAATTTCATGTCGTGTTCGCGCACCGCACATAAAACTTTTATCCCGAGCGGTGTAAATGAATCTCTATAGTTCCGTCATGTCATTAATCGAAATTTTCAACTTGTCGCTATCTAAATCTATCGGTCAACCAGATCGTGATTGATCGCTCAGAGTATAATCCCGTTTTTCGGGTATATTTCCATGCATCATAATGTAGTCCACATTTCATGCAGCTTCTTAGGTACTACCGAATCATTG
Source organism: Druceiella hillmani (assembly GCA_039881145.1). Lineage (NCBI taxonomy): Eukaryota > Metazoa > Arthropoda > Insecta > Lepidoptera > Hepialidae > Druceiella > Druceiella hillmani. Next base: position 754,313 of record JAYKKI010000034.1, on the reverse strand, counting down.
AGAGCGTGCTCCGCCCTTTATATATCTTCGATCATGGAAGTTTCTAGAACGTTCCCATATTTTCTAGATAATTTTCGATAAAACACTCATTACTTTTTAACCAACCCAATATATGTATATATATATATATATATATATAAATATATATATATACACATGCATGTATATTTATATACATCATATATCTTTTAATTTCATCATATTCATGCAAAAAACTGTCCGCCAAATAAGTACATGCCATGCTTTAAATAAAGATCTCAATTAATGTCCAACAAAGAAGGTTTTTATTCCACATCTCATTTAAAAATAATACAGTAAATGAATCATAATAACAGGTTCGACTCTCGGAGTAATAAAATCCTTACCCGGCTATATCTATAGTGTTATGTCTACCTTTTTCCAACACATAAGAATAGACCCATGTACTATCCCATTATTAAACGTGATAGTTAAAAGAACACGTGTGGTATCTATGGTATATTTCACGAAGACAGGTTTAATTTTATCTAGTTCTGAACCTTTAAGTCTAATGACGTAAGTATTTTGAAAACATGTGTTCCACCAAACTGCATGGAAAAAATATAATATTAAAATAGCTAGAAGATATATTTTCAACATTTTTGACCAAATGATTTATGCTTGGAACAGTGAGCTTGAATGTTGACTCAAAGATCTCTAAGAAAATTTGACAAATGTCGGTCGCTGTAGTGTCGGTATTTTCACCGGTGACCTATTTAATTGACATCGCTTTATCTCAGGTAACAAAGATACATATGACTAGTAATTTCTAATGTTTTTTTTAATACTTTTCCGTGTTTGTAACAAATATTCTGAAAAATCGTTATAAGTAGAAACGCTGCCATAATTTCCATTTCGTTCACTTCTTCATTACATTTAGAATCTTATGAGTTTACGAGTAAATCAGATGGAATACGTTGTGTTACGAACAGCCTTTTTCATTAAAAAAAGTTATTAACTCATACTTGCCCTTGTGAAATTTAATTTTTTTCGGTATTAAATATAGTGATAAAAACGGAAGCGGGTTGGTTACGATCCACATTTAATGGTGGGTGAGCTGCAATAATAATGTAGTCCATATTAGTCAGAACTATATCTAAGATTCTATCTTTGTAATTTTACATATTGCTTACAATTAATTGGAGAAGTACATGTGATTAACGGGATGGAGTAACCTGCCTGAAGATCATGGCAGGTTACCCCATCAGTAAATGTGCTGGCCAAAAATAAGAAAAAAAAAGATGTGATATGATATATATATATATATATATATATATATATATATATATATATATATATATATATATATATATGTATATATATATATATATATACATATATATATTTTTTTAAATCTTGCATATAAAATCTCAATCTGAGCGACAGTAGTGTTCAAAATAAAATAAAACAGAACAAACGTAGTAAAACAGACAAGCAGAGAAAATTAAAATATTTAGATAGAAAAAAGCATAACATGCAAATATAAGCTTTCGAGAAATTAATTGAAAAAGACTTGCCTGAAATGTTAGTAAAATCCCACTCCATGCAAAATTTGCAATGTTCCGTAGTGTAACAAAGAACCCTTTGTAAGATCCGTTCGTACACCAGTCCATTATTTATCGTGGTCTTGCCAAGTCTACGCTTGCAGGTCTATATAATTTCGCAAAGAGATGCTTTAGATAGATCTTAATTAGTATGTAGCAAAATATTTAACAAAAAATTAAGCAATACGCCACACATCTTTAAAATGGAGACTAAAAACTTCTTTTTCGTGTACCCCATATAGTTTGATAGTCGAAATAAAGTTGAGGTTTCATTAACTATTTTTCATTGTAAGACTGCTCGTTAAATATTTATCTTCCAATTGAGATGCAATGCGTGATACTTTCCTTCTAATATTTCAACCACGAAGTTGAACATGCAAACAAATTAAAACTTTTAATTACAAGTGTTTCAGTCGATTCTATTAACTATTTCAGTTTAATTTGCATTAAACATTATTTAATGCGTGTTCTGACACGCACTTGACCGGTTTTTATAGCTGGGGATGATTAGTATGTAAATGTTTTGTGACTACTAAAAAGGATGTATCACAGGGATTCGATAAGTATCCGGTAGCAATTTAAATAGCGTAAATGGGTAAGTCTGCATTCTTCATGAAATTTCTTTGCCTTGGTCCCTTATTTTATTTGTTTACTATTATGCTTACATAGTAAATAAACTTCTCAGCTTTGTTTCTTTTTTAATTGTTATTGTAAATATTTAACAGGAAACGTTTGCTTTTTTTAGCATTCCTGTGAACGGCAGATCTGTTTTTAACTTAAAATATTACATTAATTTTAACAAAATAGGAAATTATTGTAAATATATGTGTGACTGTGAAAGTTATTATATTTTCATGAAAGTGTAACATAATAAATTGTTTTTTAACTACAATCACTTTCTCTCTTAAATATGGAAATATATACTTACATAGACGCCCAAAAATCCTTTAATATTAATTATTAAGCCAAAAGTAAACTACGAGTCATCTAATTTAGACTGACATCTTAATAAAAGTAAGCAATAGTGTAAGGTACTATTGTGATCTAGCATATTGATGGACTATTAATATAATATTACTACTTCAATATATTTCGTAATAAAATATATGGTATTGGGAATAAAAGTATGCAAATTTTCATATAGTATTTACTACCATTATGAGGCATCACATTTGATGTAAGTTATAAACATAGATGCATATATAAATGTATTTTCCATTTTACGAAATTGAGGTCCAGGAAAAGGTACCGGCCTAATATAGACGAAACCTTGATAATGTTCATAACTTTATCTACATTTTTGAAGTATCGGAATCCTTACTTTGTAATATTGGTGAAAACCTTTAAAGAAAACTTTTTGTGCGTAATGTGAGAATGGAATTTATGAGCCTAAGTATCCTCGTTTACTTTATCCAATTTTATTAACACTTAATTTGTCATGTATTTTTTCAAAATGACTACTTCAAAGATACTAGTGTGAATATGTGCTACTCAAAATCAAAGGCCAGCCACGTTCTTTTGGGAATCTTAGGAAAACAAGATTAATATTTGGTTTGCTTGGAAATTGTTCTAAGTCGCGCTCTCTCATTTTCATTAGATAAAATATTGTCATCGTTAGCAAATCCATCACAATACGACTACATAAAATAATTTAAACTGACCAAGCTACATGCTGACAAGTGTTTTTACTTAGTATTATATTACTGAAAAACGTATAAAAAATAATAATGAGGTATTTGCCTTTTTTTATTTACTGTTACATCATGGGGTATATATAAAGATAGGACAACGGCAATATTATCAAGTTAGTAGTAAAGAAATTTGGAAAAGGCAAATGAAGTGAAAAACGGTGTTGTTCTTGTATTAGGCTACTATACAAGAGGGTAAATCGGAAAATGATTTTGAATAAGAAAAATAAAGTGCAATAAATGCAATGCAAATGACATTGTTATATATGAATGTATTCTGGAACAGAGGAGTATGCATATATATATATATATGTGTATATATATATATATATATATATATATATATATATATATATATGTATATAATACATCGTCCGTGGGATTCGAACGCGAACCAGATACGGTATGTAAATTGAACAAATCACTTTATGTATTAAGACGAAGAAAACGAACACCTGGAGACTCGAATTTCTTCGAAGTGATTTTGAAAACTAGGACGAGGACGGCACAGAGAGGTGACTTCCAAGGAAAAAATCCGTTGTTGCGAAGTGGCTTTAAGAGGTAAGATCAAACATCTCAAAATCACCTCTCTGCGTACGCGTTCATATTCTTTTCAGAAACGGATTCCTTTTATCATTGAGAAAATAAAATTTTATTGGTGAATGAAAAACGTGACTAATTTTTGTATTAAAATTTTATTTAACAATAATATCATATGAATTCGTTTGTGATATCAAATCCTGCTATTCCTAGAAGAGCAAAAGCTCTCAGAAAACTTTTTTCTAAATTAAATATCAGTGATAAATCATCAGATAAAACACGAATCGTCATTTGTGCATTTATTTTATATCGAAAAAATGGAATTTAAAATATTGTAGGAAAATACATATTTTTCTCAATAAAAAATATAGTCAAAGTATATGTAAGTTTCCTGTGCGCTAAAAATACCAATATTTTTCAATATCTTATAATTTATGAATATGTGATAGATATATTGCGATATTTAAAAATGAAATTCATCAACCTAGCAAAAACTACCACGAATAAATAAAAACGCTACTGATGACAATTTTTATCACATAGTAATAAGCGATATCTTGAAATATTTTAATTTAACAAATATATTATTGCTGGTGCCCTAAAATTTGTAAATGTGATTAGAGAAAGAAAGAATAAATTATACAAAGTTTGCTGCATAAGATCGAATGAAAGTAGTGAAAATGTCGAAGTAAGCATAAAATACCTATGAAATGGAACATATAGTAGCGCTAGTTACTAAAACGATGAAAAAAGTGTTTCTACTAGATGATAGAAATATATTGGCAATAGGAATATATGGCTTGACATTCCGTAAATGTTAACATTATAAAGTTACTATGGGTAAGTTAACTAATCCTGGTTCAACAAACTTCCTAATATAAATACATATTGAATCTAAATATAAATGCGTAACGCGTTTTATCAAGCTAAAAACGTTATCTGATGGTTACCATTATGTACAGCTGAATAACCTTTCCGTGATATTACGACCAGAAACGATATTTGTTATCCTGGTTATATGATAAAACGATGTAACCTTAAATAAAACCGCGGATAAACTTGAACTTTTTGCGCTAATTTTAGAAAATAATCCATTAAAAATTGTATTTATAGTTTATACAATATTATAGAAGTATAGGTAAAGCATTCTGATTTACACTCTATTTTTGTATAACTAGTGTGGACTAAAATTTGAAGGAGGAATGTAACGTTCCGGTAGACATATTTCTGGGACAACTTAATTAAATTGGTTTATTTTCCGCGTTGCAAGTAACTATATTGCATTTTGTTAATATTGCTTATGACTAAATGTTAAAATTATAAGTTATAAATTTTACAAAAGAAATAGATGGTGAGAATTAACAACTTGATTTAATGATCAATTAGAGCAATAATAGCAATTTTCAATTAAACAGATGGAGAATGCATTTATACAACAGATTTAATCTTTATTTACAAAACAGATATAATCTTTATTAAATAATAGTCCCTATAATGGTAGAAACCTGTTAAGCATTAATAGAATTTGCACTACAAGGATTTTGCATAAATATAGATGCGTATATGCATTTATGGATATATAATATTTCTAATGAAATATTAACAAATAATAGTTTTTTGCAATAAAATTTTTTCTACTATATCTTTCATAGGCATAAAAACATGGTGCGTGTTTACAAAATATGCACAATATTTTTTTAAGATCTAAAATAATCGCCACAGTTTTCCTATAATATTCTAATCTGATTTTATCAACCCTGTTTTTTCGTGATTTTTGGCTCAACAGTTTCAAAAATGGGAGAGGAAAGGGAACGCACAATTTCCGCATAGTTTTCAAATACCTTCTTAAATTTAAATTTGAAATTATGAAAAAATATTTTGCCATTCTTCATAAGAAGCCCTTTGAAATGATATTATACAGGAAATATAAAATTTAAAAAAAATAACTTCATTTACAACCCTTATATGATAGCTTGTTAAAAGTGTATGATTGCATCACAACTGCATTTTCTAAAGTAAAATTAGAAAGTACCTCAGTTTTTCGATCCGCCGTTTTAAAATTTAGTTCGATTGCCTTTTTTTCGAAAGAAAAATATCATTTGCATTTCTAAAGATTACAATTCTTGCAGGATATCGTCATTTTGGACCTAAGAAATCGAAATGACACGTATCCTGTATTTAGACAAGAAATACTAAAATTGAATTCAATTCGTTATTTATTATATATTCGTTATTTATTATAATAAATATAGTTATATTTTCTGCATTTGCTTCAATATACTGCCGTATATTTTTTTAGTGTATTTTTAATACATAACTATAGGGTTTTCTAATAAAATAGTTACTAACTTTCTTTTAAAATAAAGTGTAAGCGAACAAATTTTATACAAATGTCATACAATTTTGTAGGTCCATCTGGCCGTCAATAAATCGTAACATCATAGCTCTTTTAGTTTAAGAGAAAATGTGGTAAAATTTTACAGAAAAACGTAATTGAATTAGGTTAATGCATAACACTGAAGATCTATCTAAATCTCACTGAACTTTGTAGCGAATTTTTTTTGTAAATACCATCAAGCGTATTAAAAGGTCTTTTAAAATATAGATGGTGTTAAAAGTAGGAAAATTATTTGAATATTTTAAAAGTTTCTTTAAAATTAGAATAATTTTAGTATAAAAAAGATTAATTCTGGGATTTCTAGCTTTTTCGATCTCAAACTGTAATAATTGACCTCTGTACCAATGACACTTAGAGAAATGTCAAACGTGTATCTTTACACTTGTTTTTCATATTTTTCAGTTATTTCAATTTTTTTTATGATATACCTAATTTCAAGCTCAACTGAAAGTACTCAAACGAAATGATTATGTGATTGCGCAAAATATCCCCATAAACATATCCAACATTAAAAGAAGGTATGATCTAAAACAACTCCATAAATTATTTTAATAATATTTCAAAAATTGAATGACGAATAATAATATGACAATTGAAATAATTGCGCAAAATGTCCCAAAAACCATCTCCAACGTGAAAGGAAGGTACACAAAGTATTTTTAAGAAAAATTGTAATATTATTTTATAAATCCTACAACACAAATTGATGTGAGATACCCAAAATTGTTAACATCTGAGTATTTACTTCAGTTACACATAATGGCGCAAAGTATCGCATGAACTTTTACCTCCAACGTTAAAAAAAGGTGTGTACATATAAAACAATTTTACAAACAACTGTAATATTATTTCAGAAATTCGACGATGCAAATTGACAAGGAAATGTCCGAAATTGTTAAAAATCTGTGTGTTTACTATAGCTGCACATAATTGCGCAGAACGTCTGCACAAATATTTATAAAACCAAGAGAAGGTGTTAGTATACAAAATACTTTTACAAATAATACAAAATCATTAAATTCTGAATATTTATTATAGCTACACATAATTGTGCAAAACTCCCTATAACCATTCCTAGCTTTAAAAGAAGGTGTATGCAAGTGAAATACTTTTACGAATAATTGTAACGATATTTCACAAATTCGATATGACAATATCCAAAATTATTAAAATCTCTATATATCCTATAGCTTAATATAATTATGCAAAACACCCCATAACTCTTTCTAAATTTAAAGGAAGGTGTATGAATGTGAAATACTTTTACGAATAATTGTAACGTTATTCACTTTAATAAGGTAATACCCCAAATCTTTAAATACATAGTATTTACTGTAACTACACATAATGGCCATAACGGTCCAAAACAAATTTTATACCTAAAATAGATCGGATAACGTCGGTAGTGCATTATAACCTTATTGTCGAATTATTATGTGAGCTATCCTACTTTCATTAGTTAAATTTTCCATTTTATCTGCTTATTTTGGTAAATATGTACACTGATCTAAGTTGCCAAGCGTGTCGTATTTATGACTGTGCATGTACATTATATATATGTGAAAATATGATACGATCGATATGCTTATGTGTTTTAAGGATATATAAATTACAACTTTATTTAAAATTGCAATGTAAAATATATTATAAACTCTTATTTTAGTTCTTACTTGATAATGTATAAATACATCAAAATATATATGAACAAGTATCCCCGCGCGTGATTGTTTGCAACTCATGCAGATGTTTAACGCGCAGAAACGCTTGGCGGTGAACTATGCTCTTTACGATAAATCAAAGGACCGTACTGTCAAATACAATATTCATAGTAAGTGGTTTGGTGTATTAATTTATTGCTGGTCATTACAGGTAAAGAATTACTAAATTTTAAAACTGTGGAAAGGTGAGAATATTCCTTATTTAAAACAATTCAAACTGTATTTCTTTGTTTACGACTAAACCTAAGACATTACATCGTGGGCTATCTAATCTTACAACTAAATTTTCTGTAAAAATGCACTTTCCATTATTTATTCTCCCTCTTTACAGTATTATTTATGTATATATTATTTTCTGCAATTTAATGGCTATATATGCCTTGGTTTAACCTCGTGACAACTAATCGTGGTTATAAATTGAAACCTGTCTGAATTAATTATGTTTATGTTAATTAAGATGTGACCAATTAATTGACGTTTTGGTGAAGAGATATATAGATAGCTTCCTGCAATATCATAATCGCATAAATATTATTTAAAATTGAAAATATGGGATGCACAATTTTTTTGAAACTTTAGAGTTCATATTAAATTTGAAAGGTATAATCAATTTATATTCGTATAAAACGATCTATGTTCACGTAATATATATAAAATATCCTAAGTATTGTATTATATTATAATAATGTTCAAAAAGGTTAAACCAATTTCTATGTCTTTCAAAATAAAATGTTTTATTTAAATTTCGAAGTTAAGAATTTTCAATGGATTTCACTTTACAGTTTGTTTTTATTCCTTCACTGAGTCGCCTATTTTTGTTATCCATATATTATTATATGTACACAAACGTAAAATGCGTACGAACACAATAATGTAAATTGACTTACATCACCGTGATATCGCGTTCAATGTTACGTACCGGGACTGGGAAAGGGAAGCATTTTACGACACCGCCAGAATTTACACGATTTTCTTTTTTTTATTTATGTAATTGAACTGGTCGTAAAGAGACTTGGAATGAAAAAGGTATTTACTGTTAAAAAATCTGGTTGAAACACATTTAATTTTAATAGTTAACAAGGTTTATTACAGAGAAAAATTATAGGCATAACGAAGAATACACAAGCACACAATATGTTATCTCAATAAATTTGTTCTTTTACATGAATAACATGTGTTGAACATTATATTTAAATTAATATTTGGATATGACATACATTAAATGGGTAAAAATCAGATCATATGAAGACTGTCGTCAGGTTTCTTAAGTACAAATTTTCAACAGTATATTAAATTCTTTCAGACACAACATATCACAAAATGAGTGACATTATCGCTCGTGTTAAGGGGTATATTTGATATGACATTTATTATGGGCTTATCTGCGTAAACATTGTATTAGATACGGGTCAATATTATAATAACCACAAAGTTTAGTTGACTCTAATTAAAGAATACAATCAATAGAGTTATTTGAAATGAATTGCGATCCCGTGTAGTATCGAAGTTGACTAAGAGAAGTAAGTTTTGGTCAATATATAGCTCACAACGTTGAAACTAATAGCTTAACTGGAACAATGAAGTTCACTGTTTTAAATTATGTAGCAATAATCATTATATTTTTAATTTTTTTTCCGATTCCAAATATTTTCGCTGCAATAGTACAAATATTGTGTGTAGGAAACACAAAGCCTTTACACGCCTATTGCTTTTAAAGGTAATACTTGAGATTTAAAACAGCTTTGGAAATATTTCGGATCCGAAAAAACTGCCTTGTGATTAAAAAAATTTTTTTTCTCAATTTCCTTTTACTTAGTTCTTGCAATTTTTTCAACTGGAGAAGAAATTAGTTTTATTTTCTGAAATTACAAATGTATTTTTATGGAATTACAAAACTTTAAAATGTTAATCCCATTTATTTCCAAAAGTTTAACTTCTTATAATTGGTGCGTTCCTTTGTAAAATAGTCTTAAGTCCTCTCATCTTCATTAATTTGTAATCAATTAAAATGATCGCATGAACTTTTCAATTTTGTTTATTTCACCATTTGCACTTCAAATTTGTTGATCAGATTTAAATTATAGAAAATTAATTTAAATACTTTTTTAAGTTTAATAAAAGTGAAGTTTGTTTTACCTGATGATTTAATTTTATCTTTAATTTTTTTTTAATATTACTGTCATTTGGCATTATTTCAATTTCCCTAAATTATTGTATTGGCTTTACCTAAAATTAACATTATGTTTGCTGACATCTGAAGTGTGATTTGTAATCATGAAGAAAAGAAGTATCCAAAATTTTCCTTAATCATATCTATACGCGTAAATGAACAGAAATGTTAAAATCATATATTAAATGCGACATAGATTTAATGAAATATAGTAAAAATTATGAATAACTTAGACTGGCTGTTTACATTGTACATACGTTGTCAGTTTTTGGATTTCGTTGCCCAATTAGGAAACCTTACTTTCGTCCACCAAATTAGGAACCCTTATATGCCATATACTCTCGTCTGTCTGTCCATCTGTTTGTCGAAATTTCTGTACATTCAAACTATTAGTACTATAAAATTGAAATTTGGTAAATTTTTGCATATTTATAACACTTGAAATGAAATATACAAAAAATATATTAGTTTACCCCGCCTACATAGGGTGGGGTGATTTTTTTTCGTACATCCCATATTGAAGGATATCGTTGAATAAGGTAATGATAAGTTTGCAATAAGCGGTAGTATATCGTCAACACTTTTTCAATACAGGTATCCGATTACGAAATAATAAGTTCCAGAATGTTACTTTTTGTTCTAGTTGGATGTTCCTGTCCCTTATTTCGACATTTTTGAACATTTGAAAAGTATTCACAATAGTAATAAAGTTAAAATAATCACAGCTGAGTAGACTTATTTACAAGTCATAGTCAATCAACTTATAACATGTAGTTGGCTACATAAAAATTCATAAAAAGTCTATAGGAACGACTTAAGCAAACTGCAAAAATAACTTTGTATTTTAAAATGGTTACTTATTTTGTATGTGAAAAATTTACAAGGTAACATATTTATATATTGACATCGTGAAATAAAATATTATTTAATTATGCATATATCTTTACGCCTAATAAATATTTAGTAGGCAGTACATTTACTTTGTGAACAATTAATATTTGTAAATAGTTTAATAGAAATAATCTTTAATACATCGTCACATGTTTATAAGTACCTAAATGTATTTAAAACCCTTATAATAGGGATTCTAATCATACTTGACAGGCTTTTAAGCATATTGTAATTTATTTTCAAACAGTTCAAAAAGTCTTTCTTTATAAACGGAAACTTATGTTAAATTAAATAGCTCCGAAAATATAATACTGTCTGTATTGTGATCAAATCCTTCACTTATTCATTATATATTATAAGACTTGAACAACATTGTGAATGATACTGTTATGAACAAGGCTAAACATAGAAATATCTGGGTCTCTATATACTTATGTACCTATATGTATCCATAAATCAGCCCTCAAACTAGAGCAAAATTATTGGTATTTACTATCGGTCGCTCATCACAAAGTTTCAGTACAAGAGATTCGATATCAACCCACGTCAGAATACCTTTATTTCATTACCACAAGTTCCCCTTCTGATGTTAATGAGAAAACTAACAGAGAAACAAGGAAGTTAACGAAAAGTTGAATATTGAACGTGGATTACTTAACAAAGTACTAGTTTAAGTCCACTTCGTTTGTATGAATAGCAATTTGCTTTAAGTGGCCCAATATTATTATTGAACTTACCATATGTGCGTTATTGCACGACATATATCTTAAAGTGTATTCAAAAAAAGTTCACGCGTCCAATGGTGGGTCAAATCTCTACGCAAGAAACAGTTATTAAAACTTCGAAATAATTATAATAGTGCACTTATTAAGTTTACAGTTTGGATATACTACGCCACAAAATTTCTTAAGGGTAAACACTTTTAGGAGTTGACTGATCTTTTTTCTCCATAAACATTGTTTTTTCTTTTAAATCACTAGCATTTAATTAGAACTTTGAATAAATGTTTCGATTAATTTACTAAGCAACTTCAAAAGATGCGGACAGGTGAAGCAACTATATTTAATTTTTTTTTTTTAAATTTCAATTTTAAATTTGAATTTGAATAAATTTTATTTGAATAAAATTTATCTTAAAGAAATAAACTCACATTTTCAGTGTCTCAAAAATATGAAAATGTTAATCATTTTTATTAAAAATATAAACTCACAAAGACCATAATAAATTTGTCTGTTTTTTTATAAATCAAAATTAGAAATTTATTTGCCTAATAACACAAATCACGGAATGATTCAAGCAGTTCAAAGAAAACCGATAGCAACAATCAAAGATCAAAATATGATTAAACGAAACAAAATACACTTTATAATCATCGATGGAAAAACCATTATTTTCCGGAAATATAATCTTAATTAATCTTTTACGGATAGAGTATGAGAAAAAGCATACTCGTAACCAGCTCCGTTTCATGTCACAGTGGCACAACTTACAAATAATTATATATTGCAGTTTGCAACATACGTAGTTTTATGCATATAAATATGTCCTTTATAACCTGAAAATAATTAAACCATTTTCATGCATAATAATTAAATTAGGCAGGATTTGTAATAATTATATTACTACATTTTATAGTTTTGAACAGTTTTGAGTAAGTTAAGCCTCCATCGACTGCCATGTAAGCAAATATTTGAAAACACGTTAAACACAGGTACCATTGACTCATATGTTGTGTTTGTAGCTTCCTGTTATTAGAAAAAGTCCTACTTCCATTAGAAAAACTTTTTGTTTACCGTTAAGTGTCTATCACAAGGTTTCAATTTATTCCTAATTAACGAGGCGTCAACGTAACTTTCAGTTCAGTTATAAGACGAACAAAATTGTATTCGAGGAAAACTTAATAAATGTAAAATGAGTCACTACAAAACATCATCTGAAAATTTAATTGTATCAAAGTATTCCAAAATTATTCTGCCATTCCAAAAAGTTTTGTTGAAAAGTTAAAGTTTCTAATTTAGTTTACAATTATATATTTCATTGCAAGGTTTCTTTACGCTTTAACTATGCTTTGCATTGAAGCTGTACATGATTTTTAATGTGAAAATTCTCTTATATTAAGTAATATAATTAAACGAAAAAATGTAGAAATAAAATTTAATTTGAAGCTTATAATTTATAAAGAAATAAATCTGGCAGTATCCTTGCATTGTGCTAGTTTAAATAAATTATTCTTCACAAATAATAAGTTAAAAGAAAAACATTAGCTTTCCTACGAAGAGCATAAAATGTACTGTGAAGCGCTTAATATAAATGTTATTTTGATATTATTTTGACTATTTTAAGATTTGGTTACTTTAAATCAAGTAAATCGTTATTAAATAAAATTGATGAACCTATAATTTAAGTATAGAAAACTTGATTTCAAGCCCTTTAAAAATCCTACGACTGCGCCGTCTCCTTGTGGGTCTATTTTGTATTAGTAATTTAATCACATAAATAACTGAAAGTGCATTAGAGTTATAGCTGCTATCAAAATCTTTATTTTAGAAATATTTTGTAATTTTTTTTTTATATCTACCGGATAAAGAAGCCTGGTCATTTCGACAAGTCCTACGTTCATCTGACTGTTCGCTTGTTGATGCCTACCATTTTTAAAATTTATTTGATGCCTACCATTTTTTAAATTTTTAGGAGATAGTTATCTCATCTATCTGTTGGTATATCCTATCTATCTGCTTAAATAGTTTGTTATAAAACAAGTGAAAAGGTTTTAAAAATATAATTATTATACCATTTACATTTTGTTTATTTTAAATATATTTTACGAAGTATCAAATTTTAATTTACCTTCAAAAATCTTTAGAAAGAAGCCTTTTCAATCTTTTAAAAGAATTGAAAAATTTTAAAATATCTCCTAGCCCTTATGATTAGGATATTTGTCAATTGAACCCAATTATTTGATAAAAACTGCAAATTAAAATTATGTTGTTTAAATGTCATCAATAATGTCGATATAAAATTCAAATATTTATCAAAAAAAAAATATTATCACCATAATTAGTGAATTACAAACAGTGTAGACAAAAAAACTATTTTGATAACGGAATCCGTACATTTCCAAAACGTCTCACTCTATCGAAGTGACATGAAAAGAAAAGATAAACATGATAATAAAAAACACCTAAAAAGAACAGAAGAAAAATTAACATAAGTTGACATCAATGCGTGTCTGTATCATTAACTGTATATTATAAAGGTGAAGAGAGAGTCCATGAGTATTTACCTATTTATATATTCACTACAGAACTAAAATACAAAATTTGATACCGCTGACGTTGAAAGTTTACTGGGTCGTCTCACAATTAGTTATTGCGCTGTAATAACCAAATTATAATTGTAATAACGAAATTGTATTCCCTCAGTATACAGACCTACAACTTTATATAATTGCTGTATGTAGAATAAATAAAGTGGAATATACTTTAGTAAAACGCTCAGTCTATTATAGTGTGCTCGCGATCTTATGGCGATATTTTATTGCCGCTGATTTCTTCATGTTATTTGCATCACACCCAAAAGAAAAAAAGAGAAATAGTAAATCTAAAAAAACAGAGAGGGGTTTTAGGCTTTACTGATAAAACGGTTGACATCTGAATGAATACAAAGTTATTTTCATTGTAATGAAAAATCATTCAAACTTGTTCAATTATTTATACATATAAACAATATAAGAAGTTGAATCGATTTAATTTTTTTAATGATACATAAATTATTATCAAATCATAGTATCAAACATAGTCTTCAATTCATTTATCATATAGGTTAACATACGTTCAAATAACAAATAGTATCAATAATGTAAACAATTTTAAAGTGAATCGACTGTCTTTATCTGTGGAATCTGATCGATAAATTCAATTTAAAAACTGTTAAATATTCGATAATTTACTACTCCCCTAAACACTCTCCCTTTACCCGGGTACACCAAGTTTCGAGCCGTACTACCTGCACCCATTTCTCGAAGTCTTTTGCATATATTTTGATATCCCTAACTCGTCTCTACTGAATGGAGGAAATTTTTTTTAGCATTTTGGAAGGCTAATACACGATTAATTTATTCTAAATTTACTATGTTAGTGTAATAATCAAGCTTCATAGATTAGTTAAATATTAAATAAAAAAATAAACCAATTGTTTACTAATCAGGATTATAAATTCGTTTAGTACTTCAATTTATCACGGAAGGTGCTGACTTTTTTTAAGCTCCCTTTGTATTTTTCTTTATTTACATTACTACATATAGACGACTTTCTTATGTGTATCAGTCTTCTTGTTAGTTATGAAATTTTATAACTGCGATAACAATTAGATATCAAAAATTTTATTTTTCAATTGTCATATTGATTAACAATATGACAATTGAATTCGAATTATGATTTGAAAGTAATTGGCAAATTGATATTTGTTTGATTAGTTTGCAACAAATTATTTGGTTTCATTGAACGAATTTATATATTTAAAAAAGCAATTTATTTAATACTAACTTCTGTCTATAGCTTTGCTCACGTGACTTTTTTATTTTCTTTGGGAAGATACTTTTTTTATTTACTTTGGGTCGATAATTTCAAAATTTTCAGAAATGCTATTACAAAATTCCTTGCTAATTCAGGATCGACTACTTGTTATTGGATTCAAATTGTTTTGTCTGTCACTTCATTGTCCGAGGTGTAATGATTACCATTATGATATCTCTTGAGTAGAAGAAAAAAAAATTAAATCAGAAGGCCCAAGATCAAAGGAATAAGAGGGTGTAGAATCGACCCAAACTTCAGGTGTCGCGGAACCTTTCCAATTGTGTGTAAGCGTTGTCATGTTGCAACATTATTGGCAACAGGCTGCCTATAATACGACGAACTCGACGTGGGAGATGTTTTAGAGTCTATATATAGTGAAAAGAGTTTACCTTCCCTCGTTCTAGAAAATCGGCCTCATAAACTCGGCGAGCATTCAAAAACACAATCAAAAGACATTTTTTTGGAGGTGGTTGTGTTTTGTACTTTTTTGCCTGAGGAGGAGACAGACGTTGGAATTCATTGCTCTGTACTTTCTCTTCCGGGTAGTAATAATGGACTCAATCTTCGAAAGAAAGTCGTTTTCTTTGCCACAGTAATGCAAAAGTTGCTTTCAGCATTCCAATCGACTCTCTTTGTTCTCATCTATGAGACGGCGTGGTACCCATCGTATCCAGATTTTCGCTCAAATCTGCGCATTGGTATTGGGAGGGACTTTTACTTACATATTGAAAGTCTTTCTGTCGCGCCCTAGAAGGATGTTTTCATTAATCTTTAGCTCACCTCGTATATTTTGATTTTATGTAAGAAAAGTAATCTTGTAATAATGTACCATCATCGACTGCATTAATAAGTACGATGAACATTCAGTAATCAATCTAATTCTCCGCACTAAGCAATTTTAATCATTTTTTAAACTTTTTACTTTAGTTCTAACAATTTAATTTCACTTTTAAATATTTTTTTTTTCCAAAAGTGAAATTCTAATTAATTTAAAAAAAACCTGGAAAGTTATCCTGACAATAAGTCTAACATATATCCGTCCAACCTGGCTTCTAATAAAACTGTATCTTATGGCAGATAGATATCCACGTACTTTTAGTTTTTTCAGAGTTAAAAAAGTGGTTTAAAAAAAAGACAGCGTAAAGAACATCACAAATCGCAATAGAAAAAAAAATACGAAAGACAATGAATACTGAAGCTAACCAACCAAATACTGAGGCTAAAATGGAAGTGGACTTATCTTATCGAGACGGCAGAATGTGTCAAGAAAATAATAAATTGGTACTCCAAAATAAATTGGTACCCCCAAAATAAACAATGAGGAATGACCATGTAGATCAAGAAAGTTATAGAGCTACGATATGAATAATTTAGCTTTAAAATTGTGGTACATAATAATAAAAGACAGAAAAAATTAAAATTACACAACCATACGGCAACGAGTCATCAAAACTAAGAAAAATAAATTTAAGTTTTATTAGAACCTATGAACAAGTAAAAACGTAATGTGTAGTTTTTAACTGGAATGAAAATATATGAAATTATTGACACGGTCTACATAAAAAAATTTATAAATTAATCACATTTTACTAATCCAATATTTCATATATAAAAGGACTCTCCACGACATAAATGACATTGTTACAAAAGTTCAAACGAGATCAAATGTAGATATTTTTGAATGTCTACTTATAAGTTATTCTTCTAGTCAGTTTTAAGCAAGTCTGGGTACAAGTGATGAAATGTCAACCCGTGTCAAGATATCTTTATTTCTTAATCGCATACTCTCCTTTGTATGCCAATGGGAAAAACTAACCTTAACAAAAAAGTGAGTATGTAATT
Organism: Druceiella hillmani; assembly: GCA_039881145.1. Taxonomy (NCBI): domain Eukaryota; kingdom Metazoa; phylum Arthropoda; class Insecta; order Lepidoptera; family Hepialidae; genus Druceiella; species Druceiella hillmani. The sequence goes on along the minus strand of JAYKKI010000034.1, from coordinate 736,930 downwards.
TAAAATATTTTCTAAAAAAGTAGTTCAAGTCTACGTGATTTGACTTTCATATCAGTTGTCAAATCCTAATATTACTCGCGACATATATACTAAAACGATTTTATTGGGATGGCATATTTATTATTAAATTACCTAAATTGCATGCATGATTCTAACTACAAAATATGTCAAAAATTTTATGTAATTAATAAAGTACTAGATTTTACAGATTAGTCTAGTTTTTTTAAAATTCTTAACAAAACTACATGCTTTTATTAAATTTTTTTTAATCGGAATGAAATTCTTTTACGCGACTTACAGTAGAGCGAATTGGAGAAATCGTCACGTAAGGAAAGAGCGTTATGCCCTCTCCAGGCGACTTTTACCTCTCTTTCTCTCTGTATATTTTTATTATATTCGGTTGTATGTGAATGTGTTCGTGCGAGTATCGACATTCGAGCAGCAAACATTGTGCGCAGTTAGCTGTATAACCTCAATTCCAAACACGTTTTAATATTATTGAATTATTGTTTTCATTCTACTGGCTTTCTATTGCTAGCCAATCATCTGCCGGATCGTTTCCAATTCGGTATGTATTTATTTGCATTATAAATTTTAAATTATTGCGATATACTTTATTAAATATTAAAAAATTATGAATAACAAAAAAAATTTCGGCAAATTCATTTATATTGCCCGTTAGAAGTGTGGGATCTTCTTTGGGTAATGATATTAATTTGTCGATATCAAGTCTGATCTGGGACCCTTAAGGTGAAATCCCCTCTGTTAATAGCTGGAAAAGTCAACTTGTATTTAGAAACTGCGTCGAGAGATACACTCTAACATATGTTAGGTATTGCTTAGACTGGAGTTTTTTTTAAATTCATGGAGCAAGCAATAAGGCGTATGGGTTTTAATGTCGTTCACATTGTTCTGATGTTGACATGTCAATCGTCAAACTAGAAATTAATTTAAAGAACATGGCGATATATATATATATATATATATATATATATATATATATATATATATATATATATATGTATATATGTATATATATATATATATATATATATATGTATATATAGGGTATCCAAGAAATGGCACCCCAAAAGCAACACTGAGATAGAGGGTCTTATATGAGTCAATTTTTTGTATGGGGTACACCTCTAGCCCACAAAGTTAAAAAGACTTTATTGTGTTTCTTTAAAATAATATTGAAATGTGTTAGAAATAAAAATAGTCATCCAAAGTAAATATCCGTTTTTTAATTTTTTTGGATCCTTACGTACCCAAAGCCTTTAGGTAAGGTAGATGAGCCTTTAGGACTAAAACACGGACACTTAATTAACTCTCATGGGGTAGGCACAAAAAACGAAGTTTTCAAAGAATTACATTTGGCAAATAATTTTTGTCCGACTTTAAACAGCACTGGTAAAAAAAGTACTGAAAGTTAAGTGCTATTTAATGCAGATTCTATTAATATAAAAAAATTAATTTTTTTGATAGTTTTATTTCTTTTAAACTTTTTCCTACGTAAGGTCTCTTTTTCGAAACTGCTTTTTTCTTCCAAAATTCAAATAAAACTGAAACGTAATTAGCGATGACCAAAAAGTATACAAATAAATGGGTAAACATTGTAAATAAAAATTGTTTTTCAAAATTAGCATTTATTAAAAATTATGCTAATTAAGTGTTGAAAATGTCGGCATTGAAAAGTTTCCTTTTAAAAACCTTAACGAACGGTGATTTATTACGTATTCTACCATCATATTTATACTTCTTCATAATTGTGCTTCGTAATTGTTCATAATTGTTCTTCGTAATTATATTAAAATCTTCTTGATGTAGAACTCTTTAAAAAAAAGTTTACAGAAAATAATCAATAGAGTTAAAGTCTGGGGAACGCACCGGCCGTGGCATTGTACCACCTCGACCAATACAGCAAATAAAAAATTTACCTGGAATCGGTCAGCTCTTTTAGCGTAAGGATTTTTGTGCTTCCAAAATGTAGGTTGTGGTTATTGAAAATACCACAATTTTTAATTGTGCTTTCTTCAGACGAAAGGACTTGGTTTAAAAAATCAAAGTCTTAGCGATGCCGCTGTTACATTGTTCTGTAGAATCGCAATCTTGAAATGTGCTCTTGTTGCATAACCGCTTGGACGTGTGAATGTGGAATGTATGCAATTTTTTACGTCCCAACATCAGATGAACAATTGACCGTGGAATACCGGTACGTCATTCCATATCTCGTATGCTGTCCCTCCGTACCAGCCGCATCACTTCATTATCGACACGCACTGGAGGCCGTCCCGGTCTCTCCGATTGACCAGGAACTTAGCCTGCTAAGCAAGCGTTATGGGTACGCAAAATCACCTTATGATCCGGATATTAATCACGATTGGGAAATTTTCTGCGATACTCCAAATCCGCCGCTCGAGCATTTCTATTTGGGAATCCGTGGCAAAAATGCATTTCGACGTATTCACGGGAAGTATATGTGCATTATTCAACTGGTAGTCTAAATCAAAAGCAATACCAAATCCAGTTCACAGCAAAGGTCACAAGTAAAACATCCACGTCAAAAGTTCAGAAGCACAAAGCGCAAGTCGTAGGTATTATACAAGCAGAAAGCGGGTACGTGATAACGAGATAGTAACAAACAAGTCACTGCGTGCGCTCGCTCGCTCAGCTTATGACGATCCTGGAAATGGGAAAGGAAGTGAGCGTAGACAATAACATAAAAATAATAAATATACGACGGTGCGGAAACACAATAAGAAATACCCATGAATTTCGGTTCTCAGAATTTCCGAACAAAACATTGCAAAACCTACTTAAATTGTTTATTTATCCAGTTCGTGTTTCTTGTTCATTATCGCTAATTACGTTTTAATTTTATTTGAAGTTTGGATGAAAAAAATAGTTTCTAAAAACTGACTTCTTTTATGATACCGAGGCACTTAACTTTCAGTACATTTTTTTTCACCAGCGCTGGTTCAGGCAAAAATTATCTGCCAAATGTAATTCTTATAAAAATTGATTTTTTATGATTGCCCCATAAGAGTTAATTAAGCATCCGTATTTTAGTTATAAAGGCGGATGCTTAATTAACTCTTATGGGGCAATCACACATTCAATAAAATTTAAAAAAACGACTCCGTCAGTTTACTTTTGACGATATATATATATATATATATATATACATATATATATATATATATATATGTATATATATATATATATGTACATATATATATATATATATATATATATATATATATATATATATATATATATAAACTCACATGGGTTAATGTGTTTTGTGGCCATATTAATATTTCAAATTTATACTAAAATCAGGTGAATTCAGAAGAATTTTCTATCATTTACAATCAAGTTTGAAAGTGAAGGAGACCACTCGATTAGTACCGATGTAGTCGCATCAGTTACTTTGTATATGTAAAGAGACTTCTTGTACTAAAATCGCGTTAATCAGTCATAATAAAATCTTGGAACGGTCGTTAATATTTCATTTCTATATTAACGATCTGTGTTTATATCATAACGTATTTAAAATGTATCTATGACATGGAAAACAATTGTATCTTTGTTGTTAGATGCAACAAAAAAAAATATAACAAATATGTAATATAAAAAGTATTTTTAATTAATCTTATTTATTAATTTTTTTTATTTATTTATTTCTACTGAATTGGCCAGCGAATGAAAAGCAAATATTACAGTCATTCACATGCCAAAGAAAAGTATAAAATAGCTACTGAATAAATAAGCTACAAACTTCCATCCTTTGCCCCTAGCGATCAACAAACTTAGTTTATTCCCCGCCGCCAAACACAATTCTCTCTAACAAAAACTTGACATATCTAAAAGGAAATAAACTTGCGCATAGTTTCGATAACTAGAAGAAAAGTGTGGGTGTAAAATTATACAAACTCGTCGTTTGCCGTTATCCTAAAGAAAATATGTACTAATTGGTGCCATGTTTTTGCAAATAAATTAAACAATAATGCAAACCCAAAAATTTTTGAAGTGTTATTATTTGATAGTATATTAGTGTAAAATTATAACTAATAATGCTTTGAAGTAAAAAATAACACTTTAACGTTAAAACCAAAGATGAGTTTAGTCTTAGCAAATGAAAATAAAATTAAATCGTATAAAAACTAAATACTCATTTATGTTTGTACCAGCAAACAAAGTAAGAATTATATTTACTTCGATTAATTCAATTTATAAAAAAAATCAAAAACGAAAACCTCACTCACTAATCGCTATATCAGATTTTAATTATACTGACCATAAGCTGGCAAACAAATCAATACATAAATGCTCTAGTCTGTGTATTTTGAAATATGATACTTTTCGAGTAAGTACTTATAGAAAGTACTAAAACATATCGGCACAATATGAAGAGCTCATCTAATGAAATTTGATGAGTGTGTCTAAGTGCATGTTGACATTATATTGAATTTATTAACGTCAAGAAACCAAGATATCTTTCTACAACAGATTGAAGAAGAATTCATGGATATGTGCTAAAGTCTAAATATTAATAAAGTATATCGGAACGTTTTTAGAAACAATTAAAAGTTGATGGACTTATGAAAGCTATTAATATATTATTTAAGTCGAGAATGTGTAAAGATAGGCTTGTGCAAACTTTGTAAATGTGCCTTTTTTAATATTAAATATTTCTTCCATATATCCTGAAAACTCGTTTATTTACATTATAATAAATATATAAAGTCTCAAATTTGGAAGCTGACTATAGTAAACTATTGTAGTAATAGTAGAACCCATTTTCCCAATGCCTTTTGATGCAACCACTGGTATTTACCAGTGGTAAGGTCGTTAGCTTACTTTCACGTAGATTGTAAAGATAAAAATTGTCTACATATATCTGCACGGCAATTTGAGTTGATACTCATCCCACTCATTTAGTATCAAAAAATATATTTGTAGACTTTTATACTTGTGTTGCCAAAACCCTCGTTGAAGATTTGGGGTAGTGATATTAATTTGTCGTTATCAAAATCAACCGTGTAGCTTTGAAATAGTCTTCTTGCTAATTAGAACTCTAAAATACAGTTCATGTTACTTCTTTTCCAGAATAATCGAATTAAATTTCACGAAGAAAGCAGTAACACACAAGAATTGTAATATCGTCCAAATTGTTTATGTTGACTCGACAATAGTAATAACAATAGTCACTACAATCAAAACAATAGTCACGACAATAATAACATTGTAAAAAGCGCTGGTTTCTATAAATATAATCGTTCTTAGAATATTTCATAAATTCCCCTAAAATTATAGATATTTCTAAAAACGTTTAGTAGCATCGTGTTATCATTATGTCCATACAGCATAGTATGATATTTTCACAAAATATTTTTCAAAATTTTTTTCAAAAAATTCATTACACATAACAAACGTGTCGTCTTAAGGAGGCATTTTTTTAAATAGAGAAAAGTAACAATAAACCATTATTAAGGTATTCAAATACTCGTATTAGGTATGATATTCCGTGTGCGGTGAATATCTCATAACTTTGAAATATGTTTGTCTCAAAATTGAAGTTTTGTGAATTAAGATCGAATTCCGCACATGTAAACAAATTATAAAATTTTATATCTTCAACAAAACGCAACACGCGTAAACACTTGATTAAACTTAGAAATAATGGTAGACCGAGTTTGTTCTCGATCTAGGCTGTTTCTAATATTCTCCGAACTTTAATTTTAAACTTCATGCTTTGTTACATCGCTCAATATACCTGACGTTTTCTCCAAAATTTAGTTTGAAAACGAAACTATTATTCTATTCTAGGAATTTATAATTGCAAGCTCAGCGTTTAAAAAACTAGATTTGAAAAAAACATTTATTAAAATATTTAAGTCCTAAGTAAGTCGTTTTTCAATTCAACTATCATAAACTGAATAAAGAAACAAATAAAATGTTTAATAAGATGTGCCAGAATATTGTACATTTTTTAAATACTTTTCAATAACCTTAAATATTTGAAGAAAAATTCCATCCCATAAATTTTATTTGTGTACACTATTTATAGTTCTAATTTCAATGAATGGTTTACTAAGTTTGGAAATGAATGATTTCAGAATTTATTAAGATAGGAACTTAATTTTAATAGCTAGCTTTTCTTACTTTGCCCTTAATTATTCACTGACATTACAAATTTTCAAAATATAGAGCCGGCAAAATATAAAAAGGTTGGTATAACACCTGTCAAATGCAAGAAGAACTCAGACTTCCAGGGATCCATCACATATATTAGCATTAACGTGTACAAAATATGATATATCTATTAAACTATTACATATAAACAAATGTATGTACATATAAACAAATGTTTACTTCTGGAAAAAATACAGATCTTTCCCACACATAAAAATATCATTTTTCAGAAATTTAAATTTTATAATAATAACTATAGTCCTCTAGTAAACGTTAGGTAAACTTCTAGCTTACCTAAAGTTTACTGGATATTTTCATAACTTGAGCTTTACCAGTTTTGTAGAAAGCGGGCGGTAATATTATTTGTTAAGATCTTTACAAAGCGTACTGCGTAAACCGTTGAAGATAATTGTTTAAAAATCCTCGTAACTTGCACTGTATATACCATAATAAGTTATATATATATATATATATATATATATATATATATATATATAAGTTACAATGTATACACCACACGGTACGGAAGAGTAAAAAAATTGGTTACATTATTTGCCCCTAGTCAATCATTGCGATATATGCAGCTTAATATGCTTTATCACTATTCGCGACAGACGACAGATTATTCTCTCTAATAGGTACTCAGTGTTATATAATGTTCCTTATAGCCCAAGATGCCAAGTCCCATTTTCTTACGTTTATTTAATTCAACAATAACATGAAAAAATTAAAACTGACAATGAATTTTACCAAAAAATAAATAAAAGCTGCAGTCGCGTTTTTTTTTATTAAAAGTCACTAACATTAAATTTAAATTGTCATATATATGTCAGGAAATTAAGGCAAACAACACACACCAATGACGTAGTTGTAGGCGCTCTCAGCTGGCGTAATAAAATAAAATTAAAAAGTATATATAAAATAATATATATACTTTTTGACCAAAAAATGTGAATAACTTTCAGGCTTACAAATTCGACGTTTGCCCTGATTCCAAAAAAATATGTACGAACTTGCCAATAATACAAATCAAATGTTTTTTGAAGCATTATTTTGATATGGCAGTATAATCATGTTAAATTAAAACTATTAACGCTTTGAGATATAACTATTAACGCTCATTTTTTAATATTTATTTATTAATATTTGTTATCTAGTACACAGTAAAGTTATTACAAGTAACACTTTTAACAAAAATAAAACAGACTATAACGTTAAAATCAAAAATAATTATATACTTAACAAATGATAATAAAATGAGATTGTATGACAACTAAATACTCATTTACGTTTGTACCAGCAAACAAAGTAACTCTAAGTTCTATTTTACGTTTTTACCAGCAAACAATTCACTTATAAATTGTATGCAACAAATATTTCAAAAACTGAATACCTCCCCCACTCATCGCTATATCATGTTTTGATTATATTCACAGTAAGCCGGCGTCCAAATCAATTAACAAAAGATCTGGCTGACGTGTTTTCAATTACGATACGTTTCGACTAAACACAGATGGGAAGTACTACAGAATATCGCCACTACGTGAAAAGCGAATCTAAATAAAGAGAAGTGTAAAGTTCGATGTGTGTATCTAAATGCGTGTCGACATTATGTTATGTATTATCGACAAGAAACCAATACATCTTAGCCTGTAGGAGATTAGTGAAAAATTCACGTATTTATGTTAGAGTCTAAATAATGTATTACAATTAATAACGTGTAACAATATGTTTTTAGAAAAAAATAAGAAATTTATATACTTACGAAAGCAAATAATATATAACTAAACTCTAAAACGTGTAAATATAAGCTCTTGTAAACTTTGTAAATGTGCAGATTTGTTTTATCACAATCGACCACCTAAAAGGAGGATATGGAAATTTCACATTCCAATACAAATTATACTACTTGAAAAAAGTTTGCTTTTATAATGTTTATGATAGGTTTAGATATATATTTATAATAAAATCAGCTACGATAGTATTTTTATGATAGGTTTATTTTTATGATAGGCATTACGTGTGTTAATACAACAATTAACTTAATAATATTTTCTAAAGAGGGCCAAACTAGCTAGAAAATCTATCGTTAACCGCTTTGTTTTATTTACAAATCATTAATTTTAAAAATTTGCGACTCTTTTAACTGCACCTATGAATAAGGAATAGGAGATATCCAAAGGCATATAAATATTTTATTGTAGGTTTTATTATTTATGGGTAATCACTATAGTACAATGATATTTTCCAACAATCGATATATGATGCTTTATTATTTTAAAGACAGCCGGAAGATGACTATAAGGCATTAACCACAAATGAAAGCACTAAATGTGGTATTTGTCTCCCATACAATGTCGGTTTGCTGAGATAGTTTGTTACGATTCATTAAAATGTTCATTCAAAGTTTCATTCTAGGATATGTTAGTTTACAACGGGGTAGTCATAATATTACTGGACCCTTAATTGTCATATAAATCAATGGTACTCAATTCAATTATTTAATTTAAATAGATAATAAATCGTTTACTTCTAGACTACGCGCATTTTGGGAAAGACGGATGAATCAAGTACGTCAGCAGTTTTATAAAGTAATAAAGAAGTCACTTTTTTAATTTAAATTCCTATTAATGTGAGATTATGACATTTAGTGAATTTTTTTAGCCGTATTTTTAATTCAGCTTCAAATACAAATTGATCCCAGCAAAGCGCATATCAAAAGGTAATAAAATAGTAGACACTAATTACCAGTCACAACTTTTAACTACCTCGATAAAGCCATTCGGCGTGGAAAATAAAATCACTGTACACAGCCACACTAGTTATCTGATCTGGCCAGTGGATGAAATCTTAATTAATACTGTGAAAATACTAATATATGTAATTGTATCGACGTAATTTTAATAATATAAAAATAAATAGAACTAATCACCACAAGAAACATTGAAAATATATTTTGATTTCAATTAAAATGTCGGCGATCAAGGTAATGCGAATAGACTATAAATTTGTTGCATACCACCTGCATTTGTAGCTACGCGTGATTTGTGATTTTACAACTAGTAAATATGTGTTTTCTTTAAAATTGGACGTTGGAGTAATTGGGATAAATTATATCTGATATTTAGAATTGGAAAATGTTGATCATGAAAAGCATAATTAAGTATCATTACTCAGTAGAGTTAAAGAATTCACTGAAAAATGAGAATAAATCCAAGTAATTTAACTTCACTAATGTAATTAGTCTAAAGAAGCTCATCTTACGCGCGGAGCTAAAAATTATTTCTACATACGCATGTGGGATATCGTTGAGTGAGATACATCATATTATTAACATTTCTTCATATATGGACATATCTAACTACTGTGTTACCAGGTTTGCCATGACTACCTATGCCAGTTTACAATAGTCTATACATAGTTATGAGTCAAGCAATTAATAATTTTTGATAATTCTTGAATTTTTTATTTTAAATTTTAGTTACCACAATTTTTTTACGATATTGAGTGCTACGGTGAATAAATGTGGTAACCTGCATTGCATTGTATTATAGTGTACCTACTATAAACGTACATAATGTTTAATTGCTTTTAAAATTTAATTCTAAAAAATATGTCTATTTTACCAAAATACTATATAATGTAGGTATGGAAGTCCTGGAAAGCAAGTCCAACTTGCACTCAGACACAAAAAAGGAGTTTAGCTCCTACAATGTGATAAAAAAATTATTTCAAAACCAACCTATGTGTTTATTCGCGTCATTTCCCTAAAACGACTATTTTTTATAATCTCTTTTACCTTGTAACATTTTAAAAACATAGCTGTCGTTGCTAACCTTCTTTTGATGTAAAACTTGAAGACGTAGTAAAATTTTAAACTAATTATCTCCCTCTTTACATATTTAAAGGAAAAATTGGAAGCACATTATGACACACATAGGTGGCGCATTATGTAGCGTTAAGAGTAATTATGGTAGAACTTAAATTGGTTTTTCAAAAACTATTTTAACTACACAATATCATCTGATAAAGATTTTTGCTTTAATATTTCAGTCAAAATTACGAAACACGCAAAACTATAAACATTAACGCTAAGTATTTAAGTACATGTTATACAAAACAAATATTCACATATTTATTTATTCGCTGGTTTAAATGAAAACTTGGATGTAAACTAAAACACCTCATACAAATTTACTCGAAATACACTTCTTAATATATTCCAGTCGAACAAAGTACAAACCGCACGAAGTGTAACAAATGGTGATGGCGCGTTACGATGGTTTTCAATAAGCGAGACGAACTAAGAGAGAAACATTTCTGAAATACTTTCGCCGCTTGTGAAACGGTTTGATTAACATCAGCCACGATCATTGTTGAGAGTAACGCGAGTACAAATTACAGAACGGTTTTCAACAACTTGCACTTTATTGTTCTGTTGGATTTAATTTTAGGGAACGAAGTTTTTTTTCATTCATTTCATCATTACTCTAGTTATGATGTCCTTATTGGCTTCACCGTACTCAATTTTGTGCAGGGATTTTTCCCAGTTTGCTTGGGGAGGTCCCTGCATTTAAATAATAATGCGATTTAGGTAGCATTACGAAAATCACATTATCATGTAAAGTTGAAAAAACGTAAATTTTAAATTTAAAAAAGAATATTTAAATTTAAAAAAAATTAAAAGAAAATTAAGATTTTAACTGGACCAACAAAATATTTTTTAGATTTACTTTAATGTTTTTCATGTCTCCTCTCCGTTTGAAACAATTTGTTTTAAAAATGATTCCCGTCGTTCACGATTTAGAGTTTCTGGTTAAATTTCACAGGTTCATATTGCGTTTTGTTGCAATATAAGAATAAAGTAATATTGAATATAAAAAGAAATATGTAAATAGTTGGATCGTCTATCAAAAATTAATTAAAAAAAACTTTTGGGTTGTAAAAACAAATATATCTTATGGTATATTACTAATGGAATGAGGTGCAGAACCTTTAATTTTATTATTTCCAGAATAAGAAAAACAATGATTCAATTAAGGTAAAATTATTTTTAAAACGACAAATTTTTAAATGAAATGCAAATTTTAAATACCGCACTCTACTGAACTTACGACCATATCTAAACGCTTTATTCCCATTTTTTTAAATAATTATTTTTACATAAATTAAAACATTGGATAGGCATATAAAAATTACTAAATAATTTTTAATTTTTATTAGATATATTGGAGTGTTATTATTAGAACCAAATGTTATGATTGTTATTTTTTAAATTTAATGAACATTCTGCCCCAAACTTGTTATTGAAAGCATCCCAATTGAAAAACTAAATTTAAAAAAAAATTATGTAAATATTTAAGTCCTAAATAAGTTATTTTTCAATTAACTCAATAAATATGCCAGTATATTGCACATTTTTGAAATATATGTGAATAAACTTTTCTCCTTAAATAATTGAAAAGAAAAGTCCATTTACAAATTTCAATTTTAAAGTTTCATGATATAAAGATTTTTGAACTTTTGGAATTATATAAAATTAAGTACTGTAGTATTATTTTTATTTCATTTAAATTCTTCACGACCTAGGTTTCATTGTATTACAACATACTCAGTTGGGTAATTGAAAAAGATAAAATTTTAAATAAAAAAATTAAATTAAAGAATCTTTGCTAATTGCCCACCTGAAGCTGTCGAAATATAATGAAACCTAGGTCATCGTAAAAATTTAAATTATCATTGAAATCAATCAATTTATTTAATTTTGAATAACAAACTTCCACGAAAATAATGCCAAATATATTCAATAAGGTTTGGAAATTAGTGATTTCAGAATTTAATTTATACTTAATTTAATTTATACAGCACATAGTTTATCTAAAACTGCTAGCTTTCTTTATTTATTTACTTAATATCGAAGGAGACATGACAGGTTTCCAAAATATAAACATTAAGTAAGCTAACAAGCAAAACTCGTTAGCTTATTTAATGTTTATATATCATTTCCAGGGCTCCACATACGTATATTAATATTAGCGGGTACAACGTATTAGGTCTCTACTTAACTACTCAAATAAAAATATACATATATTCAAAGTTTTTACGTCTGGAAAAGATATATCTTTTCCACACATAAAAATGGAGTAACTTTTTCAGAAACTTTTAAGTTTTATAATGATTTCTATAGCTATCCAGTAAACGTTAGGAAAACTTCTAGTTTACCTAAGTTTAACTGGATATTTTCATAATTTTACCTTTATCAGTTTTAAAGATAAGGGGCGGTAATATTATTGGTCAATATGTCGTCAATATTTATAAGGCCTATGGTATAAAATATTCAATAAAATGGTTCAGGGCCATCTAACTTGCATTCTGTCCTTAGGATTTGCAATATATATATCACACGACATAAGAACGCAAAAAAAAATCGGACATATTATGTACACCCTCAAAAATCTTGTCATTCATACTTTTCAGTACCAATCATTGATATACATGCGGATTAATATAGTTCATCACTATATCAAAATTATTTTCTACATTAAATAGTTTCCGAAAAAACGACTACGACACACGACAGATGGATGAAAACAGGAGTGGCATGAAAACAGGAGTGGCATTGTAAGTATGTAATGTTCAATTATTGTTGTGAGGAAAATATCACCCACTTCATATACAAAATATTCACCAACGTCATACACATCTCTTTCTATCAACAATTTTGCTTGATATTTACCTTCATAAACTGGATTAAACAGAAATTCTAGTAGCTGAAAACCTGCCGCACTCATCGCCGTATCAAGTTTTAATTATACAGTAAGCTAGCAGCCATATTAATGAACAAAAGATCTGGTCAGCTCATTTTTAAATACTACAACTCTCGAACTAAATACAGATGAGATGGGAATAATTTTTTTTTCTCATAAAAAACCTAAAGCTCGTGAAAGCTACATTAGAGATTTCAAATAGTACTTGGATGCAACGTAACAAGATAATATTTTTTTAAATATTCTTGCTCATTCTGTATTGCTCACGTTTTATTATTTATTCTTGAATGCACACAATATTCTAAAACATAGAAAATGAAGCTGGAAATGTAGCTTCGTTTTTTTAAATACCACTTAGTTCTCAACACGGCAGAAATTAAATCGTTTCATGACGGTTATTGCAAATAATCCTTTCCTTCAATATTGTCAATGATCTTTTCATTCTAAATTATATATTATACATTTTTTTATTTATTTTTTATTATATATTATATACTCGGTCTCAATTAATGTGATATTCTTATAAATTCAGTATTTCGAATTATAATCAACGCAAAACCGTTGTAAAGGGAAATCAAATAAATAGTCAACATATTACAGTCGAACAAAACTCAAAGGGAATTGATTAAAAACGAATTGATTTTAAACGTTGCCATTGTTTCATATAGAGTATCACAAAGCATTTCGAATATCTTAGAATAAATGCGTCTTGTAAGCTGTAATTTGCAGCTGAACTATGCTTTTATTGAATGAATTGATAACATGTTTTTGTCACGTGTTTATACCGATAAACTTTCCAATGGGATGAAACTTAGAAATAATAGAATATTAACATATATGCGAACATATTTAGCAGTACTTGACACTGGTTTGATAATATGTATATTTTGTAAACGATCTAGGTATGTGTATTTTCAGAATTTAAACCAAGAGATTTTGAGCTTATAAATGTTGCAGGTATTCTGTAAATTTCTAAGTCTACCTCTGTTCTATAATATACTAATGAACTAAATTGCCTAGACTTTCGCGAAACTCTAATTTTGTAGATCCCCTCTAAGTAAACTTGTTCGGAATATAAATTTAGTTTTGCTAAACATAAACTTTAAATGTTATATAACCATAGTCTATTATTATATTAATTTATAGTAAATATTTAGCAATGCGCGTAAGTGATAATATACTATAAGAATTTTAACCTAAAATTTACGTAAAGCAGGTTGATTATTTCTCTTTCAATATTTGTCTTAAAACAATTTCACGGCGACTGAATGAAATAATGTTGGGTACGATAGTTCATTGGTTGTAAAGAAAGGTTGGGATAATAGATCCAAATTTAAAGATTTTTACACCATGTTTCTCTTTAACGTTAACCAAACTTGCTCATACGTTCCAATTTTTAATTTATTTCAGAGCAGTTATTACAGAGACTCTCAGGAAGTCATTAATTTCTTAAGTTAATTGAATTATTCGTTGGTTTGATGTTTCTTACGATAATCTTATTGCAATTTTTGCCCAATATATATTTTACCCAATGCATAGAATTAGCATCATTTTTAGTTCAAAATTTGATTTCGCACCACATCTCAGAGACAGTATACACTGGGAAATATATTTTTCTCTCGCTAATGTTCCCTTGTACACATACTCGTGACAAAACGTTTAACGGATTATGGTTATTATATTCAATATTATTTAAAACTAAAATTTAAGTCATAACGATGAGGAATCACGTTATCTGCGATATGCAGTTTAAATTTCAATATCCGTTTCGATAAATATAACAGAAAACATTTTAGACAAGCTTATGTAAACCGACAGATAAATGGCCTTATAGCCAGTAAAATATTTCGCAATTTCTCCTCGGGGTTTTATCAATAAATAGGATAAATTCCACAAATAGAAATAAAAAAAAATAAAATCTATGTTTTATAATCTCATAATCGTGGTCATTATATATATATATATATATATATATATATATATATATATATATATATATATATATATACAGATACATAACATGCGTAGTCATTTAGCTTGCCACTAATAAATATTGTCCTTGAGGGTAACACTAAAATTAACTTTTCATATGTCTGAGCAATGGAGGGTTTAATGGCATCCTGGGCTTATCCTATTGATGAATACCTTAATACGTATACTAGTATTTTCCTCAGCAGCTAGTTATAATAAAGCTCGTGAACTACTTGAAATAGTTACCATTATCTGGAGTTTAGGGGAGTATGATTACAATATATTTATATTCGCTCAAGACTACACAGGGTAAGTAATAATGATGTAATATCATAAATCCTATATTGACACATTTCTTCTATTTCAGCCGCAATGAATATCCTTACACGTACTTCTTTATTTTCGGAAGTCCTTACATTTCCTTATTTTGTTAGCGTGTTTAGCGCACCCTAATAAGCGTTTTAAAATGCCAAATATTTTTTAAAAAAATTAATTTACAACAATAAATTGACACAAAAATTAACAATTTTTAAGTCAATTTTATTTAAAAAAAAAAAGAAAAACATCATAGTGCAATACTGTATTATGTGAATAGTTGTGTCTGCAATATTAAAGATTAAAAACAAAATATTTCGGCCTTATATTTTGAATACTCATTTATTTACATTATAATACTGTTTTCAAATCTCCAGTTTTGAAGTTGACTGTAGTACACTATTGTCATAATAGTTGTAGAAGAAAGTATATCCCGCTTTGAGATTTCAAGAAAATCCCTCAAAACAGACAACGTTAGCTTTTTGTAATAGGGCTCCTTACTTTGGAATCGATTTTGACTCTAGTACTGGCGCTAGCGGGTGTTATTCCCCTTTTATCCCACTTTAGTATTATCCCACTTTTCACACCATTAGCAAGGTAGTTAGACTATTTGCATATACGTTGAAACGACGGAAGTTGTTTAGATGTGTCTGGATGACAAATTATATTGAATCTGAATCAAGTCGTGTGGTATCTAAAGCCATATTTTTAAACTTTCAAGTGGCGTAGCCAAACCCTGGTTTGAAAGTCTGCTATCTTCTTTGATTGATGATGTATATTTATCCACATCAAATACGACTGATCGGCCCGACTTGGACCCTTAACCTCTGGATTAATCGGATGCATAACGCGATGCCGGCCGTTTCACCGTTTCCGACAGAATAATAAATTACTGAAAATTTTTGTATTCGAATGTAACAATATTTGTTCATAAAACAGTGTAGTTATAAAATATTCATAATATACATAAAACAGTGTAGTTTTGAATGTAAAAAATAACGAAATAAATAAAAACAGAAAATTTACCCGCTTCTAGAAGAAAAAGGCTTAGAAATGAAAATTCTTTATAAAATACCAGTTTCATTATAACTATGAAAAATTACTAAATGTGAATAAAAAACTATCTTATCCTAATAAAAAATTATGTTATTGTTAAGTTTTTGATACGTTATCTTAATATTATTGGCCAAATAAAATAATTTAAAACAACAAAAAAAGAAGCTACTACAAATTTTTTTTTATAACAATTTTGAGTTTTTTATACAATTTAGGGATGATTAAAAAGAATAATGCCACAACAAATAGAAATTATTATATGTTTTGAAATTACCCATTTTGCCTATTATGAAAGAGAATATATAAAAATATTGTAATTATATGAATTGTAAAATATTAATTAGCATAAAATGGCGTTTCCGACCAAAATAAAAAATTAAATTGTTTGCATAGAAATAATGAATAAAATAACAAATCTAAAATTGATAAAAATTTAATTGATAATGGTGACCAAATTTTGCGTGCGTCAAGTGAAAATACAACAGCATAGATAATTACTTTCACAAATGATAAATAAATTGTTTTTCCCTCTTTATACTGAATACTTTTGTTCAAATACACATAACACAATAAGTCTCGCGCATCCCCACTTTGTCAGTTTTAGGAAAAAATATTTTTCATTAGAAAAATGAGCCATTGAATATAAAATAGATATAATGGCAATAATAACTATGCACCAAGTAACACGACACAACATAATTACAAACAAAAAAAAATTAAGACGATCATAGAAAGTTTCCAGAAAAATGACAGAAGCAAAAATAATTACTCCAAACGATTCTATTACTGTTTGATTCAACATTTTGTTCTCTTTCCTATGACATATAATTACTCACATGTTTATTTCATTTTAACCTGACTATATACTTTTGAGTGGCGTTAGTCGCAAACGAGATATTGGCCTGAGATGCCTAAGAAATTAATACATAATCACCACTCCGGAATCGCTGAAACCCTTGTCTTGCAATCACTTCAGAAAAGACATAAGGAGCGCTTTCTAAAATATGGTACGTATTGCATCTGTTGAAGAATAATTAGAATGAAATTTGAGAAGCAAGGATGAATTCACATAGGTTTAATGCGTTCATGATTTTCTCGATGTTAACTCATCAATAGTCAGACTGTAAATGACGTTGATTAATACGGCGAGCTCTACATGTGTGCACACGCACACATACAAAAGTGCGTGCGCCTTTGTGTGTAACAAGAGCTTAGAACGCTCGCGAAAATTGTTAAAAATTATAATATATTTTGAAAAGGCTAATTACTTATTAATATCAATAACGAAACTCAACATGCATAAACACTTGATAAATGCATTATGACAAAACCGAGTTTGTACCTCGTCTTGACTATTTCAAATATTCTCCGAACCGCAACATTAAACTTTCAGCTCGCTTATGATATTCGAAGTTATCTTTCCAATTTCGATTTGAAAACTAAATTGTCATAATTTTTATAAATAAATGGTAAAAACAAGTTTATTTTGCGACAAAAGCAGAGAATTTCGAAATTACTTTGTCAACTTCAATATAGTATTTATGTATTACTGAAACTTGAAGTAAACATTTTGCATTCAATTTTTTGCATTTTTAACCTTCAAAAAAAGAGAATGCCTCATATCACCGGTATTCATCAACCAATTTCGATAGTTATTTTTTTATCTGGAAAGGTATACGAATATTATCGATATAGTTCCATGAACATTTTGATAGAATGTGCTCATGTAATTGGTTTCCTTAACACTGAAGAGCACAAGTACCGTACTTAAGTTTGGATGTCACATGTCTAATGATAGTATAATAAGATATGACTAAGGGCGATATAAATTTGTTCTTTAACAAATTGGGGATACAATAATGGAGATGGAATGTGATGACAGGAGCTTTTCAGTCACGAAGTTTTAATTTAACAAATTTGGACTCGTTGGACTTCCTTAAGGTAGAAAAAAGTAACAAAGTTAATATGAAGATAAATAATACACGGACATGTAAAAAAGTCATGAAGTCAAGTTATTAAACGATTTTATTTATATTTCCGTCTCTTATGTCGTTGTTTTTGATAGGAGCTCTTCACTAATGAGGAGTAAGCTCATAATGTTTGCGTTCATTTCATTTGTCTTGACGTAAGAAAGAAAATAACAAAACACAAATAAGTAAGTGTTCTTATAGGTAAGTACACATAGGTTACTACGTCGCATAATTCTAACAATTATACTTTATTTAAACTCAAGATATACAGTTTTTAAAAAAGGTGCTGCTTAGATTCGATTGAAAGTTTCTACAGTTTAATGTCTCCGCGTAAAGCGGTTAAGAAAATATGCAAAAAATGAATGACGTCTTGCGGCGTAATCTTTTGCCATTACTATTCTTCATATTTATCCCGTGTACATTAATTTTTTTTCTAATTTTAAGTTAATGAGTGACGAATAACTGTGATATTAATTGAAAATAATCATTTATAAAATATGACATAAATAAATATTTCCACGTCACAAAAATTAGACAGTAATTATCGACGGTTCTAGTACATGATCGTGCTAATCTGGTAAATATTTTTTTCTCGACATACTAAAATATTTTGTTGAATAAAATATGCTTCAAAATTAGGCAAATATGTTTCAAAATTACTACGATAAGCAATCGCGGAATTTAATAAAACTTGTGGATTCAATCAAAGCAATTTATCTCTGACTAATGTCTGTGAAGGTGCAATGTGAATTTCCGAAAAGTGCACTAGAAAAGCTTCTTCAGTTTTAAAGTAAACTAATAAGCGTTCTTAAATTTACACGTGTTGTGTAAATATTAATTCCTAAACTATGTATAGTATTTAAAACTTGCGCACGTGGCTTTCTTCTGGTATACATAATATTACACTTGGTTTATAATATTAATAAATTAACTGTAAGGTTGAAACTTAATTTACAAACTAGCACTTTTCAGTGAAATCATTGGGATAATAAATTGTGTATATTAAATCATGCTCTATAGAACGCATCAATTAAAACCTCATCAGAATACTTCCAGTGGTTCATGCGTGACGCACAGACAAATAAATAGACTCGAAAAGAAGTAATTATTTAAAAAACAATATGTTTACATTCTAATATCTTTAATACGTATACCTAATTTTTTTCGTGAATGTCACCAATATTTCTGCACGTTGGAGATTTATAGAATGTGCCAATTCTATGCATTAGATACATTTCAAAGGAGATTATGGGCGTGAAGGAAAAACTATTTTCTACATAGGCATTTATGTGGAAAGGCAATTAAATATTTTATTACAACTGCATCTTGATAATATGTCTTGATAACGTAGAATTCCTGCCTAATCTTTTTTAATATTGTTTATAAAAAAGAAAATTCATTTCAACTACAGTAAGTGTGTAGGCTAGGAATAGCACAAATATTTATGTTCCATAATTTATCTAATATTAAATTTTATACTTTAGTTAGCACCATTCTTACCGGTATCGCTTTATAATATAGAGCGTGCAGTAGACGTCATTCTTCTAACGTGGCTAAGTTAATCGTTTTCTTTCTCCTTCAATAATTTATGTGCTCTTTATATTCTCTCTGGTTTTATAACATTAACTTGAAAATAAATTACCATTTTAACACATTTTTCTTGTTAGATTTAATCGAAAAATTGGCAGTATATTTTGACCAGCATATTTGGTATATAAATAGTGTTAAAAGGAATTATGTTAAAACATTGTTTTTCAGAAACTAATTTAACTGCATAACATCATCTCTTCAAAATATTTCATTAAATATTTAATAAAACAGTAAAATATGTGAACATTACATTAGATAAAAAACATTACATTAATTTATCCGTTGGTTTAAAATAAAACTTTTTAAATAATTAAAACGCCTCAAACGAAAATTCGAATCGAAATTAACTTCGCAGAATATCTCAGTCAAATAAATTACAAGCACGATCTGGAAACAAATTGTGACGGCATATTGCGATGGTTTGCGACCAGGTGAAGTAAACTAGCAGAGAGAAATTTCTGGAATATTTTGCCGCTTGCGAAACGGTTCAATTAAGGTCAGTCAGCAGTGAGAGTAATATGAGTGTGTACAAATTGTTGAAATATTTTCAGAAATTTGCAGTTTACTGTTTTGTTGAACTCAAAGAATTACAACCGTCTCACCAGTGCATTTCGGGCTTACTGGAAACGAATCGACAAATCTTTTATAGTTATCACAGTGACAGTTCAATGGTAAAATGATGTTAGCGGGGAGTAAAAATTATTCACGTTTATTTCTCTTGATCATTTGACTTATCCGAATGTGAATAAGAAACAAATTGACGCAAGTATAATTTGAATTTTGAATTATCGCCACATTGCATAGGGATGTGATAAAAGTGTTTTTTTTTCTTTCACTACCCACCGCTGACATAGATGCCAGCTGACTTTACCATCTCCATTAAAGGAAATTTGTTAGCAACATAGTTGAACTAAATATTATGGAAAATTATATTTTTCAATTTATTTTCGATGTCAAATTATTTCATTACCCTAGCTAAGAACTCCATATTAGCTTATTCATATTCAATTGTATACACGGATTGTTCCCAGTAGCCTTCATATTTTTGATTATTGTGACTATAAAAATCACATTATTATACAAATTTCTCGAGACTACAATTTTACACGTAACCATAATTGGTTTCAAAAATTGACAAGATGGAAAAGTGCTTAAAATTTTAACGAATATATGTTGACTATGTAGACCAAAGACAATATTTTCTAACGTAACTTTAACGTTTTTTTTTTTAATTTGAATCTTCATTGAAAAATAAAATCTTTCAAAAAATTATGTAAATTTACGAGATCTATACTTCCTTTTATTATATCGTAAAAATAAAGTAGTTTTAAATATATATGTAAAATATGTAAATAATTAAGTAGAATAACAACATTAAACTAAGGAGTCTTTTGGGTTATAAGCATGAGTAAATCTTATGGCATAGAACTAATGAAATAAGATAGAGAAGGAAAGATTAAGTATATTAGTACCTGAATAAGAATAACAGTGATCCAATTGTAGTCAACTTACATTTAAAACTACAAAATTTCGGAATATAATAGAAATTTGGTTCACTGCTTCCCCCCTGAGCCTAGAAACAAAATGTATCGCCCTATTAACATTTTTTGCATTAAATATTTACTTCATCACTTTCGTAAATAAAACTATGGCATATTTGTACAAAATATTACTGTAACATAGTAAATAGTTTTCGAATATATTAGAATATAGTTATTAGATTATGACTATAACTATTGAGTTAATTTGAGCCATGAGCTTCAAAATTTTAATTTTAATCTATGGATTCAAAAGCTAGATTAGAAAAATTAATATATCTTAAGTCTTAACTAAGCTATGTTTTAATTCACCTGTCACAAACTTGATGTTGAAAGAAATGAACGAAATGTTTAATGTAACATACCAGATTATCGAATTGTATAGAAGTACAATTTCAAATAATTATGAATAAGCTTTTTCTTTAGGTAATTTAGGAGAAAAGCATATTTATGAGCTTTTGTTGTGAGACTATATTAAATTATAAATAAAATAAATGGATCCATCAATTTATCCAATTTTGAACTTAGTGTCCTTAGAAATAAGATACGGACTTGATTTATTTTGCAATTAATTTATTAACCTTGTTACCGAAATATGGTAGCGAAAATATTTTTTTATTGTTCTTAGATATGATTGATAAAAATTTTATAATAAGAAAATAATATGAAATTAATTGTTATTTGTTTGTATAATTATGAGATTGATCAGGAAATAGTGAAATCGTTCACAAGTAATAAAAAACTTATAAACCGATAGATACTGAATAAATAAACCACGAACTTCCGTCCCCAGCCAGTCCGTCCCAGTTGGCACGTCTGTAAATTAGTAAACTAACGCATTTTTCTATTATTGCTTTAAATTTTTTTTTTCATTTGTATTGATTTTATCGTCTAGTATATAGCAGAATTGGTATAAGTAATACTTACAACCAAAAATGATACCACTATAATCTTAAAATTTAAAATAATTTTAAACTTAAAGAAAAATAGTAAATGAATACAATCAATGCTTGAATAAAAGACTAAATACTCATTTATCTTTGTACCGGCAAAGAAATAAATCATATTCAACTTTATTGATTGGAGACGGGTCCCCAAAGAAAACTCCGCACTCGACGCCATTTCAACTTTAATTATATTCACAATAAGCTGACATCCAACTGAATTAATAGAAGCCCTGGTCGGGGCATTTTGAAATACGATACCTCTCGACTAAATATAGATAGGAAATATTGATACAGCCTATCACCACAATGCGAAGAGTGCATTTAGAAGCTTTATCGAGCTTTGGTTAACTACTACTTCCTGTTTGAGCTCTTCATATGGAAATATGTAACTTACCTTTTAAAAATTGCAATGTACTATTATTTATAACATGCACATTTTCAATTAATAGACTATATAATAATCACAAATGTACTATTTGGTAGTAACCAATATTTAGCTTCTTACATACTTTTAAATGAACTATGTAAATCAAATGCAAGAATAAAGTCATATTTTCTTGAATCATCATCAGTAAGATCTCCATTAGATATTGATGTAGAATCTCAATTTTCTTACGTTTTTGATTCACAAGCTACAAGAATAACTTTATTTCTTTATACTTTACTAGCAACTTTGGACGATGCATTATTTTACCGCAATATTTTTGCAAGAATGTAATTTTTAATACGTAAATGCAACTAAATATTCCAAAAATATTTATTTTTTCAAAATTAAACAATTTATTTTTATTTGTTTTCACATAGTATGTTACGTACATTCTGTTACTTTCTACTAAAAATACTTGTGTATTGTTGATATGTTTGAAGATTGTGCTGTATTTGTATAGTGTAAGTCAATTTTAAATTATACCTTTAATTTATGGTTAACGGAAAGAACTGTTAAATGTGTTGATATAACAGTAAAAGTAGTAAGCTCGCTGTACAGAAGTATGTCGATCAGACAATAACTGATAATATTGTATATACTTTTTAATGGGATTATTAGCAGTATGTTTCTTGAAAACAGCATTAACATTAATATAATTATTTGTCTTAACTCTTAATATTAAATGTACATAGGGAGAGGTCCCGTAAGCCTAGATGGCTCCTAAAGACGGACAGGATTTAAATTTGTTGAAGAAAGTGTGCCATTTTGTTACTTTTGCCGCGGTTAGAAATTTCTTCCGAAGGGAAATGAGGGTGGTGATGCTCGCGAGTCAGTGCCGCTTCATTCGTCGTGGTGACTAGTGCAAATTTAGAGGTTAGTTAAAATTTGTTGGTGTCTGTGAACAGTAATTAAAGTAACTGATGATAGTGATTATTGTTAATTATTATTGCCATACTTCTAATCTGTCATAAGGCACACGATTTTAATGTTTATAACACACAATGTGAACAACGATTTTTTCCATGTACCTAAGGGTCCTTAAAATCGGACAGGTCCCTAACCTCGACACCTTAAAAGTCCCCTAATGGCGGACAGTTTTACAATTAGGTTTATCTTGTTGTTGTAATTAATTTCATGTTTTGTTGTTTAGATTCAACATTGATAAATACAAACCAAGCTGTAAGAATATTTTGAAATGCAAAAAATAAAAAAAACAAATTCTCTGTAAGAAAATCATCTAAAGTTTATAATGTACCAAAAATTACTCTATTCAACTACATTAAAATGAAGATAAGAAATAAAAATTCCATTAAAAAAAACCGATTTGACCTAACTTTGCTCGAGGTGTACGAGGAAGCTTTAATTGCGGGTGTGGTGGATATGTCAAATAAGTGCATGCCTTTAAATAAAAAGGATTTTCTAAAATTGGCATTAGATCTCACTGAGCAATTAAAATAAACTATCAATTCAACAGGCCAAACAAATCTGCTGGTAAGAATTTTACTATGACTTTATCAAACGCCATCCTGAACTCAGCTTAGAAGGCCAGAGTCAACGAGTCTGATGAAAGCAGTTGATTTTAATAGGCCACAAGTTGACCGTTTCTTTAACAATTTGAAAGATATTTGTGAAAAATATCATTTTGACCCACCAAACATGTATAACTGCGATGAGACAGGGATCCGCACTGTCCAGAAGCAAGCTAAAATAATGACACTCAAAAGTAATTGCCAAGTTGTCAAGTTGACCTTTGCAAAGAGTGGTAAAAATGTCACAGTTATGTTCTGTATGAGTGCTGCTGGATATTTTATTCCACCACTATTTATTTTTCCGAGGCAAAGTGTTAATGAAAGATTAATGATTGGTGCACCATTTGAAAGTGTAGCCGTAGCACAGCTGAACGGAGAGATAAACGCTGAAATCTTCTTAAAGTGGCTTCAACACTTTGTAGTATTTCCAAAGCCTACTAAAGAGAAACCATTGCTTTTGATCCTAGATGGTCATTAGAGTTATACAGATCCTGCTGTCATAACTTACGCAAAATAAAACCACGTGCACCTGTTATGTAATCCACTCCGCATGACCCACAAACTATATCCCTTAAACCGGGTTTTTATGAAAACATTAAAAATGCATATTTTGACACCTGTGTATCATGGATGAGGGCTAACTCCGGTGTAAAAATAATAGAATTTGAAATAGCTGCAGTTATGACACAAGCTTTCACTCGCCTTGTACGTTTGGATTTAGCAAATTCTGCATTTCAGTGCACTGGAATTCTTCCTTTGAATCCAAATATTTACACAGATTTGGATTTGTTACCATTACCAGTAATCGACGTACCCATGCACGGAAACACGTCAATATTTGCCTCTAGAGACTTTGTACGTTAATGAAAAGGAAAATCTTTAGACACAACAATCGTTAAACAAAGTCGAAAAGCTAAGAAAAACAAAGTTTTGACATCCTCTCTCTATAAAAATACGCTCCTTGAAAACAAAGCATTCAAAACAAAGTCTGTCGTGGTGAAAATACAACATTTTAAAGACAAGGAAACTAACGACCCAAAAAAAAATTACCTCGACATTAACGACAACGGCGATTTCGTCATCAACATTAATGATGGAAAATGTAACAACTTGTTTATTTGCCAAGAAAATATCGATAAAGATTGAATACGTTACCAAGCTTGCAACCAGTGGGCACATGAAGTACGTGTTGACGTTGAAGAAGGCTCAGAGAGCTATGTCTTTGAGTTTTGCTAAGCATACAATTAACATTTTTAAATTTCTCAGAAAACATTCCTAGTTATTACCAAAGTTGATTCACATTAAGTTTAATTTCCTTTATTAATGGTTCATAAGTTCTATTAAAATTATAGTTTTTCGAATTTCTTGTTAAAATATATTTTAATTTCAAATAATAAATAAAAAGTCGATTGTCCTGTATTAGGGGACGTTTCTTCAAATGTTATTGTAACTATGTAAGTTGATACTTACTAGTTACTAGATCTAAAGTAATATTTGAGACTGATTACATATTTATTTTGAATAAGTATATAATTGAGAGTAATTTTATCATAAATAACCGAAATAAACATTCACGTGTATTTTGTTGTTACTAATATTCCTTAAGTGTTCGGTACTCGGGGACTTCCTCCTAACATGAACATTGATACAATATTTAGTAATAAATATTGTAAAAAAGTAGAAAACTATATTCCTCCACTAATTTTTCTTTAGTTTTATAGTTTTACTGAATGTAAAAACAAGTTTTCTAGTTTAAATGTTCTATAAGTTTTCATATTTATATAAACAACAAAAGGAAACCAATGTGTTTGAATCCACAAATGTAACAAAAACTTAATTAAAATTATAAAATTGAATGGAAAAGTAAGGAACCTTCTGTGTATACCACAACTGAAAATTTTAAAATAGCCGCGTTGATTTTCTGTACCTTCCAAATTTCATTTCACAAGTCCTTTCTCTATCGGATGTGTAAAAAAAAATTACCTTCCGCGTCACAACCACGTAAACGATTGAATAAAAAATTATTTTATTTCTGGTTCATTATAAGCGATTGAAAAAATTCGTCTCGTAATATATATAAAAGTAAAGGAATTGGAAATAAGTATATATTATTAGTAAAACTATTTTCTGTATCAACGTAACATCTTTTTGTACATAAAGCCTAGAAACCGATACCACCGCAATATGTAAACAATTTTTTCTAAAAAAATCAAGTCCAAAAAAAAACAAAATTAATATGCCGATAAATTTCTATAACTCCCAATTTTGAACACAAAATGTACATTGTTACGGAAGGAATGTGTTATACGATAATTTTAACAATAGTACTATTTGTAATAAACAGAATCATTTGTGATTTGTACTTTATATTAACACTAAATTTAATAAACTGCGCAGATAGCACTACAGAAATCATTGACGTAACTTATATTTCATTACATAAGTATACTGTAGTCGATTTACTAAGTGAAAGATTTAGTTATTCCATAAAAATAAAGCAAAATACCTATCGGCTTACACGATTACCAATATTTCGCAATACGTATATAAATATGTATATATATATATATATATATATATATATGTATGTATGTATGTATCTATATATATACATATATATATATATATATATATATATATATATATATATATATATATATATATATATATATATATATATATATATATATATATTTATATAATCGTTAAGGTAAATTTTCCTGACAAAAATGTTAGCAAAAGTAATTATTACAATTGGTTCTATAGTGAAAGTTTATCCCAAATCACATTAAACATCATTATCTGTAATTTAGAGTTTACATGTTAACGCTAATTTACTGAACAGGTAGCACTATAGAACTCAATAATTTAACTTATATTTCACTAATTAAAGGTAAATCAACCAATGTCGGTTTTTCTATTATAAGTATCGCCAATCGTAATTATTTCTATGTATAAAAAAATGTGTTCTGAAACTTTGGAAAAAGTGTAGTCTATAAAAACAAATACTAATTTATACGTCTTGTAATATTACGGACAAAATTTTGGCGTGTTTACATAAACTTTCCCGGCAATAACTTTTAACAAAAATGACTAATACAATCAATTTTATAGTGAAAATGCTTGCTTTCGAAAAACATTATATTACTTTTTCTGTGAATCGTAGTTTATATGTTAATAATAATTTAAATAAATTGCGCAGATAGCGCCAAAAAATAAATAATATAGAATATAATTCAGTAAATAAATATAAGTCAATCAATTTCACTTTTTTTATTGCAAGTATTGCAAAACGTAATAGTTTCTGGTTGTTATTATTTTTCTAATGTTTTGGGAAAAATGTAGCTGGTAAAAACAAAAGTTGAATACAGATCGTCTAATACGAATTCCAACTTTTAGCACAAAAATATATTATCAACCTAGTTTCTTGGCAAACATTTTTAGCAGGAATAATTATTACAATCAGTTTTTGAATGAAAATCTTTTCTCGGAAAAAATGTTAAATATTATAGCAGAGCGTTTGTGATTTATAGTTTATACATTACGAATAATTTTAATAATCTGCGCAGATGACACTGTATAAATCAACAATATAACTTTACGTCACTAAATGATTTCAAGTCAAGCGATGTCCAATATTGACAAAAGTTATATTTTCTACATAAAAAAAATATCTTCGGAAATTTTCAAAAAAATGCACTCCATAAAAATAACAGCATATACTCTTTATTCTATATTCATTGCACATACCCTATATTCATTTATACGATTTCCATTATTTAAGACAAAACTATAGTATTAAGATAAACTTTGCTCGCACTACTTTTTTGGAAAATAAATTATTACCATCGTGCTACAGTAATTTTTTTTTTCTCGAAATAACGAAACTCATTACAGGTTTGTAATTTACATGTTAAAATTAATTTTAGTATACTAAACCTGTGGCTGTATAGAAACCAATAATTTAACTAATATTTAAAAAAATAATGTATATGCCAACTTAAGCCTGTTTGTTCATTAAACGTTTTGCCAATCGTAATTGGTTTTACAAGTAAAAATTTTACATCACAGATATTCATCTCCATTAAATACGTAATTTGTAATATTACACGAGTGGAGATAAAAAATACAGCACATTATTTTTTGAATTAAATATTGACTTCTCAATACTACGATTGTTCTGAATAAGAGAAATGTTGAATTACAACGTATACTCTATGAGCGGCTTCCGGTAATCTATCATCAGGGAAAATATTTACTCGAAAGAAAAAAAAAGTTTGCTACTGAACCCGTTTCAAAAATTTTCATGTTTTTCACTTTATTAACTTTGCTTTTCATTAATAAATACCTTCATATCAAAATGAATAATCCAGTTGCTCTCTCATCGTAGGTAAGTTTTTATTTTATGAATTAGAACATGGTTGAATGTCAGCTTTACCGCTACTATTGGGTACTGTTTTGTAAAAAAACCTTTTCCGTGTTACCTATTAATAAACATTGTCTTTTATGAAAACCCAAAGCTTTGCTTTTGTATAGGACAGACAAAGCAATGCTTACAAAAACACATTCTCTCGAAACGCAAAATTATATCTACGCAAGAATAATTCTAATTCATCTTCGCTTCAAATGTATTTCTTTTTATTTTAAAGCGACGTAAGGAAAATATAATCTCCCAAAAAACGAAGATGTAATTGCGATTAGAATCGATACTAAACCATTAATAATAGACAACAAAAAACTTGACATTTAAAGTGTATTTATGCGTGTGTGTGTGTGTGTGTGTTCTTGCATTCCGTGTGTTTTTAAAATCGTATTAAATAATTTTCTGCAAACTTTTCACATTATCAGTAATTTATAAGCCAAATAATATGCTATAATTTTTTCCCTAATAAAATTTAATTTGGGTTCTTATCGCGTGATAAGAATCCAAACTCGCATATTAACTCCCGACACTCATTTTCGGTGAGATAGGGCACCCTACTACTCAAGTTTTTAGAGATATTTTCTGTTCAACGAAGTTTAATCTTTGTGTAATTAAAGTATCAACTGAGTATATGTATGTATGCTGCTTTCCGTGCACGAAGAATTCGATGATCGGATATATATACACACATATACATATATATATATATATATATATATATATATATATATATATATATATAGCATACTATATAAATACCTGGTGAGTTCATAAATAAATTAGAAAACACCTGTTAAAGACGAACAAAACTCGCACTACAAAGGTCTACTGTTATTGAGCTATTTTTAAATATTGATTTAATTTTTCAGTAAGCGCATATATTAATAGTTTATCTTAGACAGGCATCAGACAAATAAATTAGTTAACTTTATATCTTTGATTTATAGTTAAAAGTTCGTCACAGCAATTTTTCACTAAAATGAAATATTTAAATAAATTTATTATGATTTTTTCAAATTTTTGAGATGGCGATTAACAAGTTAAATGATGACGGACGGCATAACGCTTTGGACTTTGGAGACTCATACCTCGCGATGGAGTTGCTGTTTTAAGAAATATTCATAAACATTATTGACCGCATTTCAAAAGACACTTTTCCCTACCTTATACGTATCCCTAAATTTCACTACAAGCTAAAAGAACTATGATGTTGGGATATATGATATGACCATACAGACGAACGTGACTAATTTGTAATAGTTTCGTTTGTTCCGTTTGGCTACGGATCCTAAAAACATTATAGCGATGCAATATTCTAAAAAATCTGGCCGTATGTGCATCGTACACTATTTGCACGAACCATTTTGAACCACATTTAACTACTTTATATTTTGAAATCTCATAAATCTAGTTTAAATAGATTATGAAACATGGTCTCCAAAAGCAATAACTTTGATATTAATGAACTCATTCAATGGAATGTCTTTAAAATTTAGTACAAGGATATCTGACTTTTTCCTCGTCTTGCAATGAAGAAGTAATATTAGCTAACAAAAAGAGGTGAAGTCGAAATAGCTGTCAAGTTCCAAGCAATTTTTATGGGCAATTAGAATTAAGTTTAAATTTAAAAGGAGCGCAAATTTTTTTTAAATACTTGGCATTATTTTTGTATTTGAACTTTGAATATTTTATTCCTGTAATAGGTTTTAATTGATTTTAAAAAATTGCCAGTGGCGTTATAAAATTTCACGATGGCTGTTGCACAATATATAATAATTTCATCTACACACAATTAAATTTTTTTCATTTATAAATATATATATATATATATATATATATATATATTGAATGGAGGTTTCATTGTTTTACAATTATTATTCTATATATCACAGTATATATTTGTTATACTAGACAATGAGATGGCCATCAGTTCAGTTGTCACTATATTTCTGATCTTTGAATCGTGGTCTTAATTTATATGGGCAATAAATTTACTTATTACTTGTTTGGTTGTATATTTTAATTATACTTTATTAATGGGATTTCAGCCCAAATGAATCTTTTAATCAAAATCGGTAAATATACCCTATAAATATGTATTTAGTACTGACAGGTAAACCTATACGGTATATTCGAGAGGAATGTATGAAAATGCAAACGGTATATAACGAAACACAAAATATATTTACTTTGCACATTTAATTAAGTTCAAATATGAAAAT
The DNA here is from genome assembly GCA_039881145.1 of Druceiella hillmani. Lineage (NCBI taxonomy): Eukaryota > Metazoa > Arthropoda > Insecta > Lepidoptera > Hepialidae > Druceiella > Druceiella hillmani. The sequence goes on along the minus strand of JAYKKI010000034.1, from coordinate 705,974 downwards.
AAGGAATATATAAACATGATATTGTGTTGAAAAACGCATGAAAAACTGAATGCATTACCGTTAATGTTAAAATTAGTGTAATACGTTCCATTAATATGAAAAATTTATTGGTTAATTATTGCCCGGAATTTTAGTTCCAACGTCTATCACATAATACAACATACGAAGTAAAAAATCGGGTGTGACAAAGTATGTTCAAAAACAATACTCACTTCCTAACTACTTAAGCAGCCTTTTGAAATAAATAAAAATAATATGTATGATGTAGAAAAATTTAATTTAAATTAAACACTAGTAAACTAAATAATTTTATTAAGTCGTAAACATGACGAAATGCCTCATATGGATGATTAAAATTTCAACATTTTTTTCAATAGATATAATAGAATAAATTATGAATATACTTATACCCATCGACGAATATATGGCTGCAGAATAGGATTATTATCAGAAAAATACTACGGAATTACCCTATAGTGTTTCCTTTATAAATACGAAAACTTTATTTTATAAAAAATTTAATCCATATTGTTTTACGTTACGATTGCGATTATTACAGGCAGATCGATATTATGCCCGTAAATAGAGGAATAGGCGCATAAAATTATCAATAATTTCTTATCTCTAACAGTGAATTAGAAATTATTATCCATCTGGAAATTTATATTCTTAATTTGTAATTTTTTTTTCTTATTTAATTGCCTTGAATCATAGCTTCATTAAAATCAGTATTATTTGCAAACCACATTATACAGGTAAGGAAAAGAATGAAATTCAAATTAATGTTCGATAATCAGAAAATTAAAAAAATATATGACATACCAAATATACCGTGTATTTATTACCTTCTTCTTATATTTTTATAATCGGTCATGAAAAAATATACAACTTTTAATCGATCCACAGTTCCGTAAAAGCAGATTTATAATCAGTTTTCCCTTGCGTAAACATATACTCACGTAGCGTGCGGGGGTATTTAGCTTAGCGTCAATAATTAATGTCCTCGAGTGTGATGGAAAAATTAGCTTTTCAAATATTTAAACACTGGAGGGTTTAATAGTATTTAGGGCATATCCTATGGACGAGTACCTAAGCATGCATACTGGTATTTTCCTCAGCAGCTAGTTATACTACAACCGTAAACTACTTGAAGTAGTAGCCATTTTCTGAAGTTCAGGTTTTCGGTTTACACCAACTCACGAATACACGGGGTAAGTAACAATGATGGAATATCGTAAGCCTCTATCTTGACCTATCTCTTCTGGTTTAATAATTATGAATATTCTTTCTTTATTTGAAGAAGTTCTTACACTAATTTTTGCTTGAAATGTTATTATAATAGTAATACTGTCTTGAATGCGCTTTTCCCGATGTCAAATAATTTTTGAAAAATTTCTTGTCTTTTATCTAACATTTCACCCAAATTTATTTATGATGTCAATTGTTTTATGAATATATGAAAAATTATTAGATAGTACACAAGTACCATTTGAAATAAATAGTTTTTTGTAACAATGCTTTTACAGTACCTGCAGTACTGCTTTAGTTGAGATATTATCACTTTATTTCATTATAGGAACAGATTAGAATAATAGTAGCAATTATCAAACTAAATGAATAGTTAATATTTTTCTTTCAAAATCGGTTTGGTTTTCATACTATAGTTGGATTTTGAAATATCACCTATTTTTAAACTTATTGAAAATATTTTTCTGTTGAACTATTATGAAACGTTATTTTTAAAAAATATGCCAGTTTTATTGAAAATTGGCATATTTTAAAAATATTATTTGTACTGTATGGACGTGCCTAATATTATTTCTAAAAAATTATTACGAATTCCATTCTATGAAAACACACTTTTTCTTTATTTTGTGGGCAATGAAATTTTACAAAATGTAGCGAAAATATTATACTGCTGTTCAAACACACATTGTTGACAAAAGTGCCTATAGTTGACATAGGTAACGAAATTACTCATCCTAACTTGTTAAAAACTGTTACATCTTTACTGATGATAAAAGTTTCATAAATAAAAAGTGTTATGTACGTATGTCTATATTAGATAACCTTTGATACGATTACGTTGATTACAGTATCGAATAGATCATTGAATTGCTGGGATTAACATTAAGTACGATTAAATGAGTCACCTGTTATTGAAATTCAGTTTTAGGAAATTATTTGAAGGCAATAAATATCGCGAATGAATATCATAATATAAAAAAATTAATAAGTTATAAAATATATAATGTTGTATATTGTATCACGCGTAGATTATGTATCAAGGGACGAAAATAAACATTCACAACTAGAGTAATATATTATGTAAAGTTTGTATGGTTTTTATTAATAAATCTGCATTATGCAGAATTTTATAATAAATATAAATCAAATATTTTCTCAAGTCAATATCATATTTATATATACTACAAATATATATTTATTTTTTGGTATTTGTTGTGACTTGTTTGTATATAATCAGTGTCAAAATTGTTCGCAAACTAGTATGCATTTATATTCAATAACACGGATTATATGCTAAATATATGATCAACTTCAAGTAATTGTGCAAGCGAGAAAGCCCTTTCGTCTTTCCAAGTATCAACATTTTCTATATTCCCTATTTCATGTAATAATGAAGTTGCAGCGAGTGACCATTTGCTGAGCACTCGCCGCAACTTCATTGTTTTGGCGCATGTAATTTTCTTTCATTTTAGATTATAGATGCTTAAAACTGAAAGAAAAATTTTAAAATTAAAAGACTTTATTTTAAAAAAGTCCGCCGGTTCGAGCGACAAAACTAAAAAGAACCGACAAAAAGTTTAACAGCCACATACAAACTCAATGAAAGTACATTTATATTTTATCAATGTATTCACCGCTTTTAAATATCATTTAGATGATGTGATAATGAACCTAGCTTTAAATCATAAAGCAATATGTTTTACTTGCAATCGTAATATGAATTGTTATTAAATACATTTTTAACTATCTTTCTCTTCTTTTCTCTCTCCATCTCTCTCTCTCCCAACATTTAAAATATAGTTTAAATAACATAGAGTTATTTAAATATAAATATTCTATTTCTTTCATTCATGAGATTTCTTTTTCTCAATAGAAAATGATTACCTTTCGTACTTATAATTTTGAATTTAGCCATTAATCTTGTGAAATGAAATCAAATACGCTTACTGTTGTGTTTATAGTTCAGTTTGGTGCTACTAAGTGTAATAAAATGCTAAATCAGGAGATTATTTATATTTATACATAACTTTGAGAGTTACAGGCATACATTTTTAATCAATTAGTGTTTTTAATCATTGTAGACTAATATTCTACTTAATCTGTCAAATACGGTAAATATAATCTTCCTAATGTAAATTTTGTACATCGACACCACTTAATAAATAATTAAATACAAAAAACAGAATCAAGAATATAACGATGCAAATATTCCAATAAACCACTTAATAACATAATGTCAGAAAATCTACTGCATTCCTATTGTTTAATGTCATTTCGTTAAATGGAATATTCACTGAGTCCCGATATAGATTTGTTAAATGTTAAAAATGAATTAAAAATGTTAAAAAAAAAAATAAACAAACCTCAAAGAAATATAAGATTCTATGCAGACATACATATCTGCGTCCTTCGAATTGCTCCTAGATCTCGTTTTTCTGACATTTTATATTTAAATTTTGCTTCGAATAATTGTTTTACTAAGCTTACGCGGGTAATATTAAGCATGCCTCTTTTGATAAAATTTTTGATTGGGCTACGTAATGAAATCCTTTCACATTTTTTTCTAAGTAAAATCTCTCTCTGATCTATCGTATTAGGCATATATCCCATAACTTACATATGGTCGAAACAAAGGTTATGTTTTTTTTTTATTTTAAACAAGTTTAGACGTAAAATAGTTACCAAACTTGGATTTCGATATACTTTTGATTTGCTAAAAAAATCCATTTCTAAACCTAACAAAGTTAGGTTTTACAAAATGTAACCACAAATTAGACAAAGAGTCAGTTATTTGTATTTAATACTATTGACTAGTTATTTTTACTTGACAATAGTAACTAGTTATTGGTACTTAATACTATTAAGTACTTATATTAACAGAGTACAAATAAACCGTTTTCATCTTTAGGAAAGTCATTATCATTTCGATACGCGTCCTTATTTTGTTTCTTTGAATAATGATGTTTCATACAGATTTAAGAAATATTATATTTATATGGATTGATGATCTAATTTTTGTGTGAAAATAACAAAAACATGTATTTATATATTATCATTTCCAATAGTATGTATACCTTTCATTTAAATATATACTATAATATATTTTCTTGCGTATTTCATTAGTTGATCACACATCCAACGATAACATCCAACGAATTTAATGAAGAAATACAGTCTGACTCCCCATCTCTCTAAAACGAGTAATACGATAAGTTCAGCTACCAAAGTATTGAAACGTGTAAACAATTATTTAATACTTTTCTTGAAATATCATGTGGTCTGAAATAAGCAGATACAATTATAATATTATTGTCTGTTAAATATGAAAGGATGTTATAAATAATTTATATTAATTTTTAGCAATAGAATATAACATAACAACTAAACTATATTGATGACAACTAGCATCGTTGATGAGTTCAGTAGACCTACTTCTTCAACGCATTATTTGCTAAGAAAAAACAAACAAGAAAACCATCCAGACCAGTTATTTTTTTTTAATTTACGTTGCGCCGTTTATTGACATGGTGCAGCAATAACGTTTTAATATTAAATAAAACACCGAGTTTTTCCTACAGGAATAATCTTATTTCCGGGAAAACGTGATCAATATGTTAGATTGAATTATGAACTATGCTGATCGAGTAACAAACATTGAAACGTTTTTTTCGTGGTATTAATATTCTTACGTACTTGAAACCGCGGGAGGTGTATATCTGTTTGTCAAGACCATTTTGTCAGGAACGCGTGAAGGTATCAAGTTGAAATTGATATTAATTACTCAACGTTCCTTTTGGAACTGTAGAAAAAGCTGTAGCTCCTAATTTCACGCAAACAAGAAATCTAAAAATACTACCATTTATGCCGCATTTGTACTTCCCGTTGACCTAGAATTATGACATTTGGAAAGAAGCAAGGTTTCATATCAAAAGTAAAGGAAACAATCCGAAAATCTTTAAGTTGTAGTCATATCACATAAAAGATATTTTTTTTAAATATGCGCTTGTGAAAGATATAGGCGATATGTTATGATAGTTAGTGTTAAACCAAGTCGGCTAATGATAGCCGACTTGGTTTAACACTAATATTATCCGTGACTTTCAGACCAAAACTTTTTACAATAAACGATATAAAAATATTAATTTAAATTGTGATTGTGAAATGTTTGGTTTTGGTGAACAAATAAAATATTATATGAACGTCTTGCATAGTGCGTACGTCTGGAATATTGAAGTTAATATACGTATCAAGTTGATTCGAAAGCATTTTGAACGTAAGCGAAATGCATTCCGACAGACATACTCGGGCGAAGCCGCTGCGAACGGCTTTGCTGAGTATTTTAATTTAGTTTTATTAATAATGAGCTGACGCTCGACTTTGCAGTGAAGGCACGCGCCTCTGTTAATGATGATTCATCTCTGTTGTATTCGGTATAGAGGATTGTGCTGAAGTCGGACTCGCATTGGAATGGCTCCACTTAAAAAATGCCTCCGGTCCTGACGGCTAACTCCATATGTAAAAAGTTAAAACATATTCATCAAACCACTTACATTTATAATAAATCTTCCGCAAGTTTTGAAATGTATCTATCTGTTTGGAAGATTTCCTAAGTGACTCCTCTTTTTAAGTCTTGGTCCAGGTCCCATGCTCGCAGTAATCAATACCTTTCAGTGTCCATGATTTTAAACTCTTCTTAGGTGCCACTAGCCAATCGGATAGTGATCATTTTGAGTAACAAAAATAAAAATTTAGTCATATCGTTATAATAGTTGTACTACATTCCGTTTGAAAAATATTTATATTTAATGTATTGATTCAATGCCTGCTAATAGATTAATTTTAGAGTAGTTTTTTAAATTTTCATTAATTAAATGATATTTGATTTTGGTGACTGGAGCAAGTTTTGTGGAAGTAACAATTTCTCATTAAACTCGGGTTTGGGTTTAAGAACGCTTCCATCTGTTATTATGGGATATGTCTTTTCCCTGTTGCTTAATATATTGTCCGGATTTTATATTGCGTTTTCATTCATATAATTTTGGTCCACGCTTTTTTCGATTTCTACCTGCTTTTTAAATGTATTGTTTTTTTTCGTTTCTCGGCAATAAAACTTCCGTTGTCCTTCAGAAATATACTTTTCTTTCACCCTATGAAAATATGTCCAAGAGTTATTGTAAAAGTTGTACCTTTCTTAAGGCCTACTATTCCTTAATTCTTACTGTTCCTTAATAAAATCGTGTCAATATTATAAAAAAATTCTCGTTTTATTGTTTTTCCGTATTCCACATTGGTTTCTTCTAAATTGCATGAATTTTTAATTTTGTAAATATTTAAATATTTACTTTCAAAACGAATTTTTTTTTCCATAATATTTATTTTTCAATCTAACTATTTCGGTTGAATGGAAAAATTGTTCCTATAAAAATTTATCACCAAAAATATTATTAACATTATTTAAACCAGCGATCCATGAGATCAGTATAAAATAATATTTAAAATGTTACTTTTTAAAATAATAACGAACAAATTTGCTACCTGAGCTACACCTGTGAAATATTTATAGCGAGTTACATTATTTTGCTTCATAAATATTTACTTTTAATACTCACAGGAAATCTAGATTTCATTTTAAGCTTGAATATTTGGAGAAGATATAATTTCACTTTGGAAACGTGATTTTCAATCTAATCAAAAATAATTTTCCATTTCCAAGTAAAGGAGGGCATTATATGGGCGAAAGAAAATGAATGGGAATGCTTAATATATATATATATATATATATATATATATATATATATATATATATATATATATATACATATATATATATTTATATATATATATATATATATATATAGGTAAAATTATGCAATAATTAAAATCGAGCATTAAAAATATGAAGATTTTAAATAGTCGATGATACAATGAAGAAGTTTCTTACTTAAGAAAAGCAGTAGCAGTGATAATGCCGCGCTAAATTGAGGCTAATTTACGGAGTATTAGCAATAAGATTAGGTTTACTTTCAATAAGTTAAGAAAATATGTCCACGTAAATTTTCCATAGATATGATAAATATATATTCAATATATTTCTTGTAAATTATTTTAAATTTTTCGATTAGGCGCGACATGCATTAAGTTTTATATGCGTGGTTATGATCAGCTAGTTAATTATAAAAGGGTTAAGGTGGGAAATCGTTTGTTGATTTTGTTAAAAATTCATTCATCAGTGAAATAAAATAATGAGTAATTAACAATTTTTTTTAAAATTTGATTAAGTCATTTATTTTTTACTGGAAACTGATAAAAAGACAAAGTTAACAACGATTATATTAATGCATAGACGTCTGCAGTCCGACTTGATATTTTTCTCGTGAAACCAGTTAGTAACAGAACTTTTAGACTACCTAAATCTACCTGGGTAGCGAGTTACCTTTCGTCAATGTTAGGATAAATAACTTTGCTCCATTTGAATATAGCACCCTCATTTATCCTAGTATATGTAGGAGATTTAACTAATAATATTTGAAGGTAAATATTTCAGGTTTCGAACAAAGTTCCGTTCTGCGTGTAATAAAGTTTTTGATCATTGATCCCAATAATAATATTTATATCTAATTTCCTTTCAAAATTTTAATATTTCTCGACGCATATTTTATATTTATTGAAATTGAAATCTTCACAAACTAAGAAATGACGTTGGTTTGAGTGATTTAAGTGTAAATAATTCCGTAATGGTGCCTAATGAAATTAATTAAAAATCATTTTAAAAATTATAAACTGAAGTAAATAGGGTTACATACTTCATAATGAAAAAGAGAACAATCATAAAATCCTCACGTGTCTGTCATATCGTCGGTCAGAGGCGATTCTCTCGGAAACTATGCATAGCAATAAATCTTGAATAAATGGGCTGACCCATTAAATTTTATTTGTTATACAAACGTACAATAATAAACTAAATTAGATCCAAAACAATATTGATTAATTCTTTCAGATATACTTAAAATTTAACCTATTTTTAACAAACAATTCAAAAGTTACGTTTTTTTCTATTGCTACGCCAAATTTTAAATTTCTACGTCAAGCGGTTTCTAATAAAAATTATAGACACACGAGATATTTTATTAGGTTTGGGTTTTAGCTTTTGACTTTTTTCTTTCCAGTTTTTTGATCTGGTCACTCACGCGATTGTATATCCGTTTCTCATTCAGAAACAACGTTATGGGGAAAGTCAAAAGTTAGCGAACAAAAGTTTACATGAAAACTGGAAAACCATAACAATAAAACTGAATCTCATAGGTTAAGGAAATTACAATATTCTTACGCTTGTAAACGACAAACTAGGTAATATATTTACATGCTGAAAAATAGCATTAACAGTTTTAAATAGTTTAATGCAATGATATTATATTATAGTTGTCATTAGTTATCTAAAAATAAGACTTTATAATTCTCTTGAACTTAGCCAAGAAAGTGAAAATAATTTATTGACTCTCTTATGTTTTTTTAAAAACAACATAAATTAATATCTTAATCTGCTATATCATACCAAAAGTTCCGCAAAATGGATTTTTTTTCATTCTACCATTTCAACTAAAGCGCAACACCGCTTCCTCGAAATTACTCGAAAATATTTGTTGTATATTAAAGGTTGTGATTTTTTTTACTCGCATATAATATATTCAAAACTTTAGTCAAACTGTGGAGGTTGAACATACGATTTTTGATGAGATATAAAAATATCATTTCACATAAAAACTGCGTCTATTCCAATATAAAATCACGGTCTCCTCGGTTTTATTAATGGCGGTATAATGTAATCGACTATGTTAGTTTGAAGGTAACGTCAATTTAAATACATATGTAAGTAGATATTCATGTGATAACATATTCTATGTTGAATATTAATATAAATAACAGAAAATATCTAGTAATTTGAATTAAAATTCAACGAATGCTGATTCCTAGTTAAAACTTTAATTAAAAACAAAGGTTAATTTTTATTTATACTAGTCAATAGATATCAAGTAGGCTGTAATAATTACGTATGATGTCAAACGTACAGCAAAATTAATATTTGTAAAATGAATCTTCTAATTACAAAATTAAATAAGAAGTTAATTTTATTTGAAATTCATTCAACGATTCTGAAACAAAGAGAGAGTTAGGCGAAAGACGGAAAAATTTAAAACAGGAAGTTATTATTTTCCTTTAAAATGGAAATGATAATTTATTTTCCACAAACTGGAGACATCAATTACAATTTAAAGTTTAGCTGAAGTTTCATCATATTTTCATGGTAGTCAAGTACACATACAAAATAAATAATTTACTCATTATTTTAATAACATTTTATTTTAAATAGTATCGTTTATAACATTTAAAGAAATTATGAAACGAGACGTACGAACTAGTTCACTTAGTTTATTCAGACTTAATTAAACGTCCAGTACAAATTTATAATTATCTAGAAAATAACTTGATTTGAAGGACATATTTTGATTTTAAGACTAATTACTCTCCCAATTCTGGGCTGAAAGTCGCAAAGAGAGCTTTTAACTAGAGACGAAGGAATTGAGAATCACTCAGCCAGATATACACATTCACCAAAATAATTTTACAGCTTTAAGTGAAAATTTTACCAGTGGTAGATCTTAGTACTCTGGAATACATGAATGTACATAGAGCTATCTAAGTTGTAAATAATCCAGATATTCCCTTCGAGAAATTTTGTATACAGTAAATTTGACTGCATTATCGACACTAGTAGAACCACATTTGCCTTTAACAAACAGTACGAGCGTCGATTAGATTTGTTCCCTCAAGTTCTCTTTGAAATTGTAAGCGTTTCGTATTCGAATGGCAAACATCAAAAATTTGCAATTTTGTCATGTTCGTCTGTTTATTAGTAGCTAATAATATCAAGCTTTTTCCGTTTAAGATCAATTATCATGAAATTTTACATGGAGACGTGAAGGCGGAAGCTGAATTAAGTAAAAACGTAGAAGTAATAGCCACAAAGTTTTAAAAAAATTTCTTGTTTTTGGAGTACCGTGGACCGCCTACGGAATCCTAATAATTTCTCCGTGACCATGTGTGTCGATCCGTTGGTCACACTCTTGTTGGTTCTTTAGCTTTAGACTAACATGCATGAAGTTCTGTGAGTATATGATGAAGATCTCAAAAAATTTCAACGTAATTGTTAGGGTTCAAATTTGAGGGTTCAGTACCGGTCAATTCAAGGCGGAACCATTATAAGATAACTCACGTATCTTTCTGTTCTTATATAATAGGAATTTTTCTCAGAACGAGCTTGATGTAGAAACTTGAAATTAACAACTTGACGCAGATACTTGAGATTGACTAACACCCAAAATATTTATCTGGAAATTTTAGATTATGTAAATAATGTACTGGGTTTTTTTAAATTATGCATGTAGTGTGGATATTGTTTGAAAAGGCTAATATTAACAAGGGATTCAAAATTATTCTTCTTCTAATTTTAGTTAATAATATTCAGAGATACACTGAAAAATATACAAAAAATATATTTTACCCCTTATTATCGAAACTAATCAACCTTAAATTATATAAAAAGTAGGATTTTTAGAAGCCTACACAAATGTAATACGAAAACCATAGCAAAACTATAGCAAATTAAATTTCAAATTATCAAACTTTTTTATTTTTTTGTTAAAAAGTTTTGGAACTACAAAAAGACTAATTAAGCAGAAACACTAATTGACTACATGTAGATGCACATTATTTGATGACTGAGTTTGCTGGTGTAATTCAAATAAATTAATAAGGATTATTACAATTCATTTTGCAACATTTAATTTCGAAAAAAGTTCGGAAGGCAATCACAGGAACGGTTTCTCGTTCCTCCATATTCAGCTACCTTTACGGGCAAGTATGACAATAACATATGATCTTTAAAATACATGCAGTCTAATATTTTGTGAAAGCATTACTGACCTGTGCGTTGTATGAATCGCACTTTATCGATTTTTTGAAATATATCCTATGTCGAATTGACGATACCATCGAAGAGATCTTTCGAAACGCCATCGAAATTATGAAGTAATATTTTCATACGGTCTTTCTTCGTGAGATATGGCCAGGGAGATTTGAACCGTTTCTTCTCATCCCCACATTTTAAATATATTTTTTTTTAAATTTAAAAATCAAGGTAACAACACTTTCTAAAACAAAATTATTCCCGTTAAATTCGATTAATAAACTAAAGGGCTTTTTATTAACCCATAATTTTTCTTAAGGATGTGAAAGGTGTACTAAGCAATATGTTCACTTTGTGAAAAATTATATTAATATTTGTAATAGTTCAATAGAACGGCCATGTAGTCTCATATGTTTAAATTTGAATATATAAAATGCATAGTATTTACAGAAACGTTGTAGTGTTGCTTTTACTCGTAATTAACAGGTTTATTTAGATATTAGGCTGGGCGTGAAATTCGGAATGAACAAGTTATTAACATTTTTTTTTCATGTTTTCTCTTGGGTATAAATTATTACCACACCAAATGTTATAATAAGCGGTCCAGTAGATTTTACGTGATTGGCTAACAAATTAACATATAGACAGACAGACAAAAATTCTAAAAACAGTTGTCTGGCTTCTATCATCATACTTTATGATAAATCAGTCACTCTTTTGAAGATATTTTCCATGTACAAAATTTACTCTGAATCACGCGGAATTACTCTATACTCGTATTTCATAATCTTTTATGATGTTGTTTGAAAGAAGCCAAGTTTGACATAATTTTTGCGTGGTCTTATTTCGTTTAAAAGTTAATTTAATCGACAATTTATTGAGACGAGAATCGAAGGTTGCGATAATGAAATAGTTCAACTACAACATTAAATACTAACAATAGCTGAGTAGAAACGAAACTTAATTCCCACAGGAAATTTGAACTTGTAATGGATTGCCCATTACGTGAAGATCATTGACGTGACGGTCTTTTTTCCACAAACACAACAATTATATAAATTTTCTGCAATCTCTTAAAATGTAGCAGAGTATAGTGTAGATGTTCGTGGTGTAATTTTGTTGAAGTCGTAAAGACCGATTTTAGTATTAGATTGGTTTACGACTTAAAGGAAAAAAATAGGTTCATTGCAAACCCGCACTGTTTGAATTTCAAACTTGTCCTTTTGTTGTTTTCTAACAAAGCAGGGTCTTATATATGAATACATAATTGAATTGTATGACTGCAAGAAATTGTCCTAAGTCGCCTAGGTCGGCCAAAAGGAAACGTGAATATATACACATAGATAAACTAGTTATTATAGTAATTTTACCGCACATAATATTCGTTTTAGCTAAATCTTTCTCAGCTCAGACTCAGCTATCGCAAGAAAAAAAAATTATATCGAGTATCACAAAGATTCATAAGAGGCGAATTCTGTAAATCGATGAAACATTTTTCCAATGAATTGCAAATATAGAACTTTTCCAGGTTCTTCGATTTAATACTGAATATTTGGATCACTCCTCTCTTAAGTGTTTTGGGTAATTATTGGACTGTTATTCCAAATAAAAAATTTATAGAGATTTAAACAAATGGAGGTTTAATGTATATATGGTAATATTTACCATTAGATTTTTCAAAGAAAAGAGTAAAACTTGTGGTCTTTAATTTAATAACAATCAAATTTTCACTGTTCACATGAAAGACTCGTTTCGTTAGAGGTCGTTTTACAGAAAATAACGATGAACGTTTTGTTAAACTCGATTAAAATTTGGCGCGGTTCAGCTTCTTTCAAACTTTACATTAAAAAATGTTATCGAGTGAACAAATGTATAATCTAGCCTTGCGTAATTCAAGAAGTCTTTTTTTAGCTTATGTCTCGTTTGCAATTTAGTAATCTTTATAATTTAATTATTTAGATTATTAGCGGTAAAAATAGTAATTTTATGATAAAAATGATTTAATTTAGTAAACAAGATACTATTTTTACTACTAAAATAATTTGTCGTCGCCGTGATGTATTGGGTTGATCACAAAGTTTATGGCTTTAGGCGGCACAGCGCACCACATGGTCTCGGGTTCGATTTTCGGCGGCTCGTCGAGCGGAACTGAATGGATGTCTTAATTAGCTGTAAGAGGTTACTTTCATAGAAATAAGTTTGCCACATATATTAGTTGCTTATATCAATTAAATAAATTTCAGATTTACAGAAGTTTGTTTATATAAGTTTTAATGCCACAATTATGACAAATCGGTTGAAACTAATATTCATGCGGACATGAAAAATAAAATTAAAATAAAACTAAAAGAAGATTTTAAAAAATTAAGAAATTTTATTAAGATTATGTAGACATAAAAAACCTTGATCTTACCATAACGGTGACCTCGTATAGATTTCCTGGGAAGATCTTTGTGGAGGTAGGAGAATTTTGGATGGAACTAGTGGGAAGATTTTGTGTACATGATATGAGGGAAATTTATAAAATAAGGGAGAAGGAAGCAGGATAATTGATTACATTAAAATACCGGGTAATTTAAAAGCATTATTAAACAAATTATAAATATTTATTAAAACATAAATTAATTATGTGCTTCTAAATTAGTGCTGGGATAAACTGAGGTTATTTTCCTGTTTCATTCGCTCCCATACAATACAATAAGTGTTACTAAAAATGGCATCGCCATTCAGTATTGCCATCCTTATCTAAATATTAATTTTAAGTATTTATGATTATGTACATTTTTATGTCTTTTCAAACCTTTTTCGCTCCTCGTCAAGTTGTGTCTTCAAGCTTATGATTTATGAAATTAAAAAAAAGTCAATAACCCAATTAGACGTGATATAAAAGGAAGAAACCATATTTTTAAATAAATATCACGACGTGTTTATTTTCAAGTGTAAACTTATAAAAAAAACCATTGCAAAAATATTAAATCGTATACTTAATTAACCTAATTGGCTGCATATGTTCTCGCAAGTAAATATTTGTAATTTCTTCAAGTACTTTAGGAGGAAGATAAATAAAAAATGGTGATTCTTAGAAGTTTTGGAAGTATAAGTATTAGAAGCAAATTGGTGATTCAATAGAGTCGTTTATCTAATGATACCATTACAGCCAATCTGTACAGTACGGTTTCCAGATTGAGAATTATGGTTAAATATCTGCGGAGTGATGAATACGATGCTTAGCAGTGAATGATCGAATATTACAATAAGAAGAATAATGTTTATTATTATTTATTCACATTTATAATTTACTTTTTGACTAATCGTTTTGGGTAAAAAAAATTATTTTTATAGCAACTTTGGAAAATAAACCTCGCAGCTTTTTCCATGAGTATTTCATAGCATTGAACCTCGGCACTTAGTTTTACTACATTGGGAGGCTTCCTATTTTAGTCAAAGAGCTTTTTCTTTAAAAGACATTTTAATACTAATTATAAAAACAAACTAAAAAAAATATTCACACGTAACTAACACGATTATTTTTTACAACAATTTTTTTCGACGTAAATATTTTTTGGAAGAATTATTTTTTAACGAACGTATTATTTTTTACAAGAAGTTCAACGTAATTAAAAAGTGAATTTTAAGAAATTAACTTCATATGTATTTATGGAATTTCAGTAAATAGCAAATATATACTAAATTAATACTGAAGTCAAATATAATTTCAATATATTAACATTTTTTGTATTCTAAATATCAAATGCGAAGTGTGAAAATGTTTCTCTTTATTCTATTGCAAATAAGCAATTTTCTACAAAGCATAACAGCTTCGAAACATTTACACACAAACCAACGTCTCTATTTTTATGAGAAGTTTTTTCAACGTAATTAAAAAGTGAATATTACTTGTGTTTATGGATCTTCAATAAAAACCAAATGTCAACGAAATTGATATTTAAATTAAGTAAAATTTAAATGTATTGAAAAGGTTCGTTTTCTAAATGTTGGAAGGGAAATGTAAAAATGTTTCGTTTAATTTTTTTGCAAGTGAAGTTTCCTATTTTTGTAAAGCATGACAGCTTCGAAACCTTCACACAATAACATCTTTATTATTTAATAGCCCACCTGAAGATGTAATACAACGAAACCTAGGTCGTGGTAAAGAATTTAAAGAAGGTAGAAATAATACTACATCACGTAGTTTAATTTAATTGTGAATAATGAATTTCTACATAATTAATGCCAAATATAATGAATATTTAAGAGATGTTTTTCAACGTAATTAAAAAGTGAATTTCATTCGAGTTTATGGAATTTCAGTAAAAACTAGATGTCTACTAATTTAATATTAAAATCAGATACAATTTAAATGTATTTAAAATTTCGTTTTCTAAATATTAAGAGCAAAGGGTGCGAATATTTCGTTTAATTTTTTTGCAGGTGAGGCTTCATATTTTTTATAAAGCATAACAGCTTGGAAACGAAAGGTGTCTTTAATTAAACAGACTTTATGCATATAATTTACTAGTTCTAAAAACTACTAATTGCGTGACACTGATTAATTGTTATTTTCATAAAATTTAAAAGTTCAATTTATGAAAGTATTTTATGAAGGCTTTAGAGATTAATTTAGAGAGAGAATTGATTTAGAGAACTAGATTATTTATTGGAGATGAGTGCTATAGTGCAAGAAATACAAATCAGGGGTTTCATAGCGAAAAAATAAAAATGAGTTTATACTTAAAACGTAATATGTTGGCTTTCAATTACACTAAAATAACTTATTGAATTTCTTTGGAAGTTTGATGGTTTTTAGGATCCTATACTACAAAATCAATAGAAAGGAAGTGTTCCTTTTTTATTTTATAAGATTACTGACGTTTAAGTCCGTCTGTCGACTTATAACAACCGTTCTTTTCAAAAATCGTTTTACGTAGAAACTTGAAATTTATCATAGTGAGTTTTTTTAAATTTCTTGTATCGTTTACGGTATTCTTTGGAAGAGCAAATTATATTGATTCTGAACATGTTATCTTCTAGTATTTTCTTTATGATACTTCAAGTGTTATTGTTTAAAATATCCACGCCGTTTTTCCTAGGAAAAATTTAAACAAATAAAACTAGAGTTTTTATAACCTTAAGGAATTTTAGATATAAGGATTTGATATTAATTTCAACTCGATACCACTACATGTTCCTAAGATAAAGGGCTCAATAGACCGACAGCCCTTTTGAGGTACCTTTTCCCTTTTGAAGTTCCTTTTCCTTTTGATGTACGGAATCCTAAAAATAGTAAGTTAGAGGTAAATAATTAAAATGCAAATTGGCTTTAGGTTGCGACTATTAGCCGATATTATAAAAGGGCTACGTTAATTTCCATATTCCTCATATGGAATTTCCATTAAAAACTAATGCGCCCTTGACTCGGCACAGTTAATGAAAATTTCTCTCAGAATAATAGTTGTTCCAATTACATTAAGAGCCACAATTATAGAAGTATGAGCTTTATTCAAATATTCGGCCCCTTTGTAACGATTAGAGTGATTTTATGAAATTACATTGTAGCAATCCTGCATTGAGAAGAAACTGATATTTGTATTTGACAATGTATTTTATTATATTTTGTTAATTAAATTATCACAAATTTATATATAAACTGATTAGAATGTTTCATTTCAATATTATTATAACGTTTCGAGACGATGAATGACCTGTCGCCAAATTTTTAGCGTATTATGAAGCCTTGTCGTCAGTGAGAGGTTCATTTCCATATAATTTTAGTATGCGACCTGGTCTCAATGTAAGGTTAACTCTAATCGGGAAGGCAGTATGAATGAATATTTCGGTTCAGCTAACGGTCAAGTTTTGAAGTTAAAACGGATGTATTCCAATATATGTAATTGTTATGGTAAGATAAATATTACGTGTTGAATATATTTGGCGTTAATTTTGTAGAAATTCATTATTCACAATGAAATGAAACTCCGTAATACGTAATAATAGCCCACCTGAAGATATTGTAATACAACGAAACCTAGATCGTGGTAAAGAACTTAAAGAAAGTAAAAATAATACTACATCACGTAGTTTCATTTAATTGTGATAAATATTACGTTTTCACATCAGATGTTTCGAAAATAATAGCTGAAAGGATTTATATAAATAGCTGAATGTCTCGTTTGTACTTTGTGAAAATTTTAATTTCCTTTGATGAACGGACAATATACTTGAATGATTGATGTTGTTCAATTGCTTGAACAAACTGACGATATATTTCATATTATTGAAGTTCAAGATTGGTTTAAATATATTTTCAGTTTGGTTTTACTCAACTTCGTTCCTTATTTACCTTATTTACATTTTCTACTTTAATTTACTTAATACATACTTTCAAAAATTATGTTTAATTTCATTTGAACTTACCGAAATATTAAAGTAACTCTTATAACGTTTTATTATACACACTTTATCTTTAAAGTACTATTTAATAAAGGAAAAGTCACATAGGCGTCAGAAATGCATCATATTCTACTTTTAAAAATACATGTCATTCAGGTACCTATTTATGTCAAGTTTGTAGTATTAAAATGATAATTAATTAATATTTCCAAATTATATTACAGATTTTTAAAAATCGTTAATTTCTGGATTTTCTTCTATTTTGAAATGTAAATTTCTAAATAAATATTAATGTATATGTATATATAAATATATATTTATATATATAAATATATATATATATATATATATATATATATATATATATATAAATATATATATATATATATATATATATATATATATAAATAAATATAATGCAATATATCTTTATTTTATTTTTATCAAAACCAAGCCAAATTTTTAAATTAAAACGTCGAACATTTTTTTGAGTCGCTTTAATCCAATTACGTTATTGTAATCGTAATGCTTCAGTTAATTTGAGGAAGATAAGAATATACCATGACCAACTGAATTAAACATCAATTGTGAGCTTGTTTGGCAAAATATAGAATCATATTAGTTTGTTTAGTCAATAAGTTTGAGGATTAAATCTCCGAGTAAACTAAATGTAAAAAAAAAATTAGGCATACTGCGTTTATATATGTCATACATAGCAATCTTAAATTTAAAATGACTTTGGCATGAATAAATCATCATTAAAGTACATTTAAACTTTCTGATCCCCCAAAATATATCACAAGAGGTACAAAACAGTACCGGGTATAAAATTGTTTGTTTTATTTTATTAAATTACTTCGAGCTGTACGAATTACGCTATACAAATTACTTCCAATAAAATAGCACGTAGAAATTCTCTTCTGCTAAAGAGTTTTCAAAAAAATACCGGTAAGCTATGTTTTAATTCAAAACGTTCAGCAATGTTTTTAATCATGCCGCTGTCGAGGATCTCGAATATGCGCATGCCAATTAATATACAATTTTCGTATAGAGTTTTTAGGATTATTTGCCTGTTTCGAAATTACATATTTGCGTAAAGTTATGGCTGTTAATTAGTTGTATGACATCAAAACATTTTTTTAATATTCACAATGTATTTTACTCATATTTTACTCATGACGATATTCTTACATTGAATGAATATCGTTATATTGAATATTGCTGCAATAAAAGCGCGGCATACTGTGAACAGTTTATTATATTAGTTTTAAACGTAATAATTACTCAAATGTAATATAACATTTAAATATAATAAAATTGTATTCAGTGACAGAATGAGATTTTATATTTATACAACTCTGATTCTTATGTTAAGATTACTTAGTAATAAAAGCAAAATTGTAAATTTTAGATAGAAAACAAAAAACACTAAAATGTTTAGAATTAGAGAACAGTCACAACGTTTTTTTTTAATATCAAAACGACAAAACGTGATATTGGTTTGATGGTTCTATCTTTAGTCTACCTTAAATTTTTGTACAAATGTTTCCATTTTCATTTTCAAATATTTTCACGTGAAAGAGATACAGTATTAAACTATAAATTAAAAACAAAACTCTGTTTATTCTTATGACTTAATGAACAATTCAAATTGCTCTTTCGAATTTTTTCTCATTCAAATATTTATCATGACCTCAGTAATTAATTGCATTTGGTTTTATGCGAGATTATTTCATATTTTGCTATATATTTTATAATTGTTTTCATATTGTCAATTTACATATGTTAGATTTTATCTGATTGCCATGGAGTTTGTGATTATAATTTGCGGGGAAATTAATAACAGATTTACAATTTAATTTTTATTAGGTTGGCAAATAATAACTTCACTTTCTCGATGTTAACTCATGTGTCCTTTGAATCTTTGGCACGATTGGCTGTGGCATAGCCATCATCCATTTTTATGAATATTTACTTCGCTCGCTTTGCACCTTTTAGAGAATTTATGAAACAAAAAAAATTCTTCTGAAAATAAGCATATTATGTTTGTACTTTTCTCACCAAAACTTCATTAACAGAACAAAAGATTGAACGCCGAGCTCTTTATATACCTTACCAGAGAATTCGAGAAGTTTCCATAACATTGCAGAAATCGCAGGAAAAAAGTGACTCGTTTATTTGTTGGTTATCTGTTATAATTTCGATATAATTTGTTTAACATGTGGACCTATTTTGAACTAACTGTGTTTGCGATATTTTTCTCGTGAACTTTTAGAAAATATTAATTGCAAAATTAAGAACCCTAACGCCATCTATTTTATTAATTACAAACGTTTCTTTTTTAAATAAGTTCCCTCTTCAAACAAGTTTCAAATTATCATATCTCTTTTTCAGTCTATCAGCAAAATCTACGAATGAAAGCTTCAACCAAATCGTTTTAGGTGTTCTTGAATGATACGCGAACACATAACCTGACTGACAAATGAACGGACAAATGTCTTAAGGGACACATTTCTTTTATCCAAAAAAATATACTTTTATGCTCCGTTACCCTTGTTATGACTACTAAATCATTTTTTCGTAAATACTTCAATGTGCAAATAAGCTAATTCTACAGTTTTGTAATTTGTAAAAACAATAAAGTATGTAACAATAAAATTTGTCCTATTAATAAACTTACCGAAGTAACTTAATTACAAACATTGACAATAAATTAAATTTTTAGCGAATTAAGTAAACCGAGTAAAGTTAATCGAATACATACAATATTGACTTGCATTCGACGGGTAACCCGAACCAGCACCATTTCTCACTTCACTACTGGCCACGCTCCTTTCGCCAATGTATGTCAGGATGTGAAATTTCATTGCGCGACCAAATTACATGCACGTAGAACTAACCATTTAGGTAGATAGGTTTATTATACTGCTTTTTAATTACTACGTTTCGAATAAAGAGGCATTTTTTTGTTGTTGTTTTAATAACGCAATGTAAGTGCATTTTTGAAAATATTGCATTAGCCTATATTTTGATTGGTTCAACTGATTTTGATAAAAAAAAAGAAAATGTTACTTAAAAACTAAATGTTACTTTAGTTGATTTCTATGCAATTTTAGAAACTGTACCTGAATCGGACGAGTAATCCTTACGTGATGCATATTCAAACACGCAACAGACAAAAAATCTAAAAACAATATTTTTGTGTTCTTTTTCTTTTATTATGTCTCAACAAATCATTTTTGCATAAAGGTATTAAACATACGGTTACACCAATTTGATAGCATCGTTATATGTATCGGTTTCAATTATAATTACATCAAATTATGTTTGATAACTTGGTTGATAATAAATTGGCAACAAGCCAACTCGATAGATTTTTATATTATGTATTTCAATAAAGAAGGCTGGAAAAAACGGGCCCAGACATTATAGTTATATATATATACATATATATATATATTAGTTAATAATATATAGGCTGGTATTTTTCAGAATATAAAAAAACCAAATAATTTAGTAATTGAAAATCAGGAAGGAGGAAAAATAGAATTAACATTTTTAACCATAATACAAAACGAAAAGCTATCTTCGTAAATACGCTTTTATAACATTTTTAAAATAGGAAGTATTGTTAATTGGAAATATTGCAAAAAAAATAAACTGTATACGTAATAATATTTTAGAAACGAATACAAAAAAATAATCAATGCCTCTTGCTTTGTTTAACATGTAGTCATTGTCTAAATTAATTAAAAATGAACTGTTAACTGACATTGACAATGGTTCTGTTGTTGTAAAAATGAATGGCTTTTTCCCTTTTATCGAGGTTTACGTAATTTTTTTCCACGATCCTGTTGAGCCTGTGAGCATTATGGATTAATACGGTACATCTGTTAAAAGAGGATTTCTCGTTAGTTTAAAGAATTCCCTATTGCATTTACAACATAATTAGAAAAATAACCAAAATTTTCATAAAAAAATAAGAGATTTCTCTTTTCTCTGATTGACGATTTTGATAAAACTTTAAAGGAACTTATTTTCTTAATTTTCTCTATATACTAGTGTCATTTTTATTTTTGTAACACCGGGGCCCAGCACTATTTGGAATGTTGCCGGTCTCCTTTTTGCAATGGAAAAAATAAAAAGATGACTTAAAATTTACGGATGTTACCACAATAATGTTCTTCTACTTAAGGTCAGTAGCTAAATAGTATTGGAGAATTGTGTTGCAAGAATAGAATCTTTTTTAAAATAAAAAAAACTGGAAAAGAACTTTAACAAGAAAAAACGTGCACAAGATAAAACTTTACTCATTCCGAGATAATTTCTAAATGATAAATAGAATATAAGTTCGATAGTTTAACTTTTGTATTTTATCATTTATACGTCTTTGCATTGTGTTACGTTCGGAAATTTCAGCTCATCATTGTTGACTTGATATGTTTTATTATTATTATAAATACGACTAACTTCGGATAACAGTTACAATTATTTAGCGCAAATTATTGCGCTAATAATAAATAAATAACATTTTTGAAAACTGACCTACACAATTTCAAGTTCAAAGTGATTAATAAATCCAATTACAATTCATCTTACCTAAAATCCTGTTCAGAATAAAATGCGCTACTCAGTCTGTAGTAGAAAATAAAAAAATTAATATGAAGTTATAAATGTATTAAAAAAATTAAAATATTTTTTGCTGTCTTACAAATTTTTTTTTATATTGATTAAACCTAAAGGCAACGAGCGATAAAAGTAGCGGCAAAAGTTTTATCAACAGTGTGTTGGTAATATGGAGTTTGTTTTTATATGTAAGTAAAATGTATGAATATATTATGTGTTGTGTTAATTATCTGGTGCAATTTTTATTAATTTTCTAATATATTCGTGTTTAATTAGGTTTTCTAGTATAATCTGCCTAAATTTTTTTGAATCACAAAAATATTTTTCTCTTTTTAATTCATTTATGAAAACGTTTTTTTTAATTATTTCAATATTTTATGAAACCCTAATTTTCAAGATATGATTTAGTTGAAAATATGATGAATAGGTTGAGGTGAAATGCCGGTTACCTATTATCGATTTCGTAATGAAACAAGAAACCCTTATAATTTCGCCATGTCCGTCCGTACTCTATTACAGCCTCACAGTTCCTACAGTTTTAGATTTGTGCGCATGAATTTCTGTAATTAGATGCTTGAGATGGAAATCTCTTCGTGCGTTGAGTATAGGTCTTAAACTGATCTGTTATTATAAATTTGACATTATATTCTTAACTTTCGTTTGCAAGATATTAAGGTTCAAAATGACGAGTATTGCTCAAAACGACTCCTGTCTCATTAAACGTTTATATTGCGAATCTAAAAAAATTTAAAAACTTCTAGCCACTAACACTAGATTCAGACTATAAAATAACATTGTTAGGGTTACCTTGCAATAAACATTTTAAACAATTACAGGACTCTATTTCATGCCAGGTTTAGCAGAAACCGGTGTCCAGACCATGGCCTATGCCAAGTCCTATGTTACATGTTATGGTTAGGTTTCACATTGTCTAAAATAAGGGATTTTTATAATTAGATATGGATTTTTTCAGACTTGATTGCAGAATGGAGGGACGTCGGAATTATTTTGGTATTTTATAGATTAACTGGTATTATTTTAAGGTCATTTCTGTGTCACTGGTCTTTGGTCTCACCTGCTGTGTATTTATGTATTTTTTTGGTATGTTCTTAATATTTTTCTTGTTTTTGTTATCACCATAATCGACAAAGAACGACTTTATTTTGTGTATATTTATATATATATATATATATATTTATATATATATATATATATATATGTATATATATATATATATATATATGTATATATATACATATACATACATATATATATACATATTTAACCCAGCCGTTAATAAAAATTATTATGAGTTTATATTGAGTTACAACATACATAATGACGTTATATAATTTTTCGAGTTTTAATCATCATATCCTTTCATTTCATATGTATATCAAAAGGGTTGTGAAGAAAAAGTAATCCGCCATCTTGGGGCGTTCGCCATATTGGATTTAGACTGATATTTTAAAATATATTATTGTTGCCTGAATTACACACGTGTGCAAAATTTAAAAACTCTAGCTTAATTGAAACACGCCGAAGCTTTGATTGAAATTTCTTCGCTAACACAGAGAGAGAGAGAGAGAGACAGAAAGGGAGAATTAATAAGACTTAAAAATAAAACCGATTAAGTGGAAGTTGGACGCGCATTACCTAGCCGTGTGTTCGTAGATACTTGTAATTATGCAGTTTGTTCTTGGGGTAAAACGAATAACAGCCGCGATTCATATATGTTCATTTAATGATATGTAAATTAACTAAATTATTTGTGTAATATATTTGGCTTTAATTTTGTAGAAATTCATCATTCACAATTAAATGAAACTACGTGATATAGTATTATTTCTATTTTCTTTAAGTTCTTTACCACGACCTAAATTTCATTGTATTACTAGGTATGTTGTAATACAACGAAACCTAGGTCGTAGTAAAGAACTTAAAGAAAGTAGAAAAAATACTACATCACGTAGTTTCATTTAATTGTGAATAAATTATTTGTAGCAAAGTTTCTAAGAGTTCTTTTAAGTGCATTATCAACCAACGACATTTATCAACCAATTTAGATGATACTTTTTTATAGGGGAGGGTAAATTCTATTACAATTTAGTTAGAATTTGTCGACCAAGATTGAAGGTGTACAGTGCAGATGATGTACAGTACAGTGCAGATGATCAACTTTGGATGATACTGGTCTAACGAGAATCTAATAATAAAATCTTTAAAGCTTTGACGTGACTAATGGTGAAATAAATCCTCCCTTTATCTAAATAAGGGTACAATGATGAAGCCAGATAATGATGATAGGAAGTTTCAGTAACGAGGAGAAATGTCAACGAGTTTGAAATCATTTGACCTAAGCAAGAAAGTAAGAAATAAATAGGTAGGTAAGTATGTACAATTACTTATATATGTAAAGGTATAAGGCAGTTAAGACATGCAAACACATAGTAGGTATGTATATAAGTAACTACAGGTATAAACAAATGCACGAAATAATTAAAACATCAGAAGGCATGTAGGTAAGTAATAATGCAGGTATGTACAAAGGCACAAATCGACTAGAATGTTACTAGGCAGATGAGTAAATATGTAAAGATATAAAGAAAGCATGAATTAATTAGGATTTTGCCAAAGTAAGCAGGTACGTAGTTTTCACAGGTACATATAGGCAAGAAGTATAGATTACGGTGAAGCCAAAAGAGGGAATGCGACCTATATATCCACATGTACATACGTATGTATATGTGTATGTATACAGCATATATATATATATATATATATACATATACACACATATATATATTATATATATATATATATATATATATATATATATATATATATATATATGTCTATATATAGTTTTGTGTGAATACATTTAGGGTCATTAAATGCTGCAAACGTATTTTCCGGTTAATAAATAAGATGTATTGAATTCATTCAAAATATTTGATGTTTAGGATGACGTAAGTTCTAAGAATTAAAAAAATGAACTTTTCGTGCGTGCCGTAAAGCATAAAATAATAAAAATATGAGTACTTAGTTGAAAGTGTTGTAAAAATCGCTGTGCAATAGAAATCCTTATAGTTTTTATTTTAAAAATAGCAAGGAAAATGGGGTAATACGGAAAGGGCTGTGACACTAATATTGAAATTTTGAAGTTTGTCTGACCTTGATAAAAGCAATGTTTTGAATCTCTAGAACAGGAAGTTCGAAACGGATTTAATTTGCGTTCGATTAACAATATTTGTTGAAGATTCTCACCATTGACATAAATTTTACGTTTGTGTTAGAAGATTTTATTTCATTTATTTTATGAGTTCAATGTTTGAAAAGTAACGTATTAAATTATTACGACAGTTTAATTATATAATCTTAAAGTTAAATGGTTGGCATAAAATATTTACGCACATAAAGTAGTTATTTAGTGAGTAATAAAACTATTTGACTTTTCGCACGAATTATTTTATGAAACTAAAGGAACAAGTATGTGCAGAAGATCAAGCAGTTTATTTCATATTATTAAATCAGCTATATCTAAATACGTATTTGTATAGTACTAACTCGAGTATAATTTACTTTGGAATAAGCTCATTAAATATTCTAGGTATGTGTGTTTTACTTCCAGAACTATTTGTTGTACATATAATGATATTAAAGTCCATTGTGAATAGGTTTTTACATGTAATCTTATTTGCGTCACTAATTATTTGTAATTTATTGAAGTTGGTTTAATTTTTGGATAAACGTGATGAGTTCGAATGATGACATATCAAGGGGTTTATTATAATACCGATATTGCAAATATGAATATGATTGTTAAAGTTTCCAACCATATAGCAATTTTAAAACTTTGTATGCATGTACCTATTCACGTTTTGTAATTTTGTCTTTTTTAAACTCCCTTAAAATAGCTATAATTAGATCTATTTGTATCATTAATAGTTTTTAATAAAATTGAAAAATTTTGAAATTTTGTTAGAGTTAAAAATTAAAGTAAAAATTGGAAATAATTGTACTGTTGCTTAAATAAACAATTTTGCGCGTACTTTTAAACAAAACGTATATGAAAATTGATAAACATGTGTTATATATAAGCATACATTTTTATTTTTCCATAGGTACCAAACTAATAAATAATATAAAGCTTTAGAAGTAGACGCGTAATATTAAACTTCGACAGTTACGGTGAGTCATTATGATGGCACATCTTTCATCATATTTGTAGTGTCTTTGCCCCCGCAATCCACTTTAGGCAAGATGAATATCGAGTGCTTACTTAAAGTACAGTATTAAAAATTAATCTCCATGAAAGTTCTGCCTGTAAAAAGTTCTTAGAATATGTATGGACGTCTTGACTAGTGGATATGCACCTATGTATGAAATCGCTTCTGGGATTGATGGTGAGAACTAACAATGTTAAGTAGACGCAAAATTCTGATCACAATTTACGTTTAAAAATATTTAAAGTTTTTTCTGTCACTAATGTGAATACATTCTGACAATTTACGAATTTGTTTTTGTTTTCATTACTAGGCTATAAAAGGTAATTTGCAAAACATTTACAGTTGTAAAATTAATGTTATAGTATTTTTAATACAAGTAGTACACAATTTATCTTTATGTTTGTCTGACAAAGATGGAGAAACGTCCTTTGTTATAAATTATTGAATACTTTAAGTGCTATAGTGGCTTAAATAGAATCCCTGTTCAAAAATTCACTACAATTTTCCTCTGACAATCATAGAAATTGGTGTAATAGATTTTTCTCATATCAATATTAACTATAGTTTTAATTTGATTTCGTATATTGCCTCTAGGACAATTAATTTTACCTGCTATGTAAGGATGATACAAGGTGATTTCATATTTGCGTTTAGATTAGAATGAATTTGGAATGAGTTTTTGGTTTGAATTCGAGATGACTAACGAATGAATCATTAACAAAAACTTATTTTCAGTTTTCAAATTAAAATGATCTGTTGGTCATAATTCTTGCTCTATTAATACATTCATTCAGTTTGAATAATTATCTTGTTTATGGTTCACGTCTTATATTTATATAAAAAATTACTTATGTCAATTATATTTAAGAAAGATCCAAAGTTAACATGGATTTATGAACATAACATAGAAAGTATTTACCTTCATTGTTGAGGTTTTATCGAAATGTATCAATTTACACATAATTCCTATGACATTGACATAAATTGTAGATGTCCCCAGTTCATAAATAATGTCAATGTGTCTTCGCTGTACACGAGCCGGGCCTTGTGCCGGGCAATTCGCTTTAAATCTTGCTGGAACGAATTGTCATTTTGTTCATTAATCTTGTTGCATGACATTAACTGGTTTTCTTTTATTTGAAGCAACGATTCCAAAAATCTCTAGAAGTAGAAATATTTTACAAATTCATTTATATTCGGAAACAATATTGTACCGCAAAAGTCCCAAATTAGTACTCGCATTTTAATAATTGTATACTTTTCAATGCGTTTTTCAAGTCAGCTCAATTTTTCTGCAAAAAGGCTTTATTTCAATTTTTTGATGTACTTGGCAAAAAAGTTAGACAATAAGGGGATATGGTATGCTGCCAAACACTTTGGAGATATAACATCTTACTATTGGGTTTTTATATTGTTTTTGATACTTCACTCGATGGGGTCAGTGAGAACTTAACAATATGTGTTTTCTTTATTCTATATATTTATGCAAGTATTCTATATATTTTTCCAGTAAAATGTCATTAAGATCAGGTATAAGCTAAAAAAGCTATATTGTTGTGATACATGGTGAATAGACTTAACCTAACCCAAATTCTTGACATTAGATTTAACCAATCGGATAAGTTTTTGCTTTAGTACTTTCAGAATTATGAAAATAATAGTTTATTAAATTAAACCACTCAAAGCTTGATTCAGACCCTGGGCAATAATTTAACGTATGGGTAAAACATTGTGCTACTAGCACAATGTTTGTTGGTGACTAAAAGGTAAAATAATATACGGTTAAAAAAGATACCTTACAATGATGGTATGTAGTGAAATCAAAATTATA
Source organism: Druceiella hillmani (assembly GCA_039881145.1). Lineage (NCBI taxonomy): Eukaryota > Metazoa > Arthropoda > Insecta > Lepidoptera > Hepialidae > Druceiella > Druceiella hillmani. The sequence continues at coordinate 677,686 of JAYKKI010000034.1, read as the reverse complement.
CGTAATCTTCACTGTAAGGGTTCTACTCGGTGCAATGGAAGTGCCGTTATTCTTTAAATGTATTCATAGTATAAAACATTGTTACTAGATATTTGGTTAAAGTTAAACAGACAAATATATAAACATATTCGCATAGTGAAAAATAATATTAATATTTGTGAATATTTTCATAAATATTCTACATCCACTTAAATATTCATGTAAACTTTAAGGTAAACGGAACGTTCGTAGTAAGAGTTCTGTTCATACTTAATTAACTCTTACTACGAACTACGAACTTTTACTATACATTAATAATAAACATTATTTACGTTTGATTCTGTAATTTTTGTGATTCCAAAATAAGCAAGTACACTATTGAAAATTTTGAAGTTAAAAATCATCCTTGTGTCAATAAATTGGCGATTACTTTGACCAGTTTCACTAACAAAATAAAATTAATTAAGACCGCACGAAATTATTTTAAAACAATGGTTTTTATGATATTTTGTACGTAAGTAGACTTTCCTTTAAAAAAAACAAAACTAACAAATGGAGCATTTAAATAAAAAAATAATCCATTCTAATTACATTGAGAGTCTAAGCTTTTATGCGTTTGAGGTAACACACAAAAAGACTCTCTTTCAATAGTTAAAAAAGAGGCCTGAAGTTGTATTAAAATGACAAGTTTAATAATTATTTTCAGAACAGAAATTATATAGGCTCTTAATTCTTAAAAATGACATTTTTGCATTTATTATTTTTTAAAAATGCTTTAGAAAATCATGTAATTGGTGTAACTGTTTCAAAATTAAATAAGTTAAAGTTAAGTTACAATATAAAGCCGTATAAACACTCGACTTTTCGTTTCAAGTACAGGAGAGTTTCACTGAACCACTGGAGTTCTTTTGCATAAAAATTCTTCACACGTTTTCAATAAGTTTGTTTCGCTTTATGTTGCAATACAATAATGTGGAACACATATTTTTCAAAGAGCCCTATACATTATATGACACTGAAAGTCTCTCACCATGGCCGACTGGAGGAATTTGTGGGTAACTCTGCTGTTTTGTTCTCATACAACAATATGTACTATACACATTGTATTGCAATGTGTGCTATACACATTGCCTTTAACTCTGATGACAAATACAATGCAAGAATTATTTCACTTGGAACGCTATTAAGTCCTGTCTATACTGATACTTCCTGTTTCTCTCTTGACTTCGAAATATAATTTCTTAAATGTATCGATACTGTAAGCGTGCGTGCTTGTGTTATAAAATATAATACTTAGAATTTATAAGAATAAAAATAAAAGTTTTTCTGTATAAACAATAAAATTAACATCCGTGTTAAATTGAAAAATACGAAAGTTAACTTAATAATGAAAAGCTTTACGTGAACGGTTTTTCAGAATACTGAGAAAAATGGGATAGCTTGAGAGGGCTACCAATATTATAAATTCGAAAAATTGTATGATCTTGGTAAAAAGCATTGTTTCTAATTCAAACAAATATGCATGCAATTTCGCAAAACGAATTTACTGATGCAGTATGACTGAAATCATTTTAAATGAGTTTATGTATTAAACAATGCTTTCAATATTTTGTTACATTTCTTCAACATAATATTACTTTTTTCCGGCATTTGTCGGAAGTCAATTCTAGAGTTCGGTGCCATTAAATTTTGTCTCTAGTTTTATTAAACCCATTTGATTATTCTATTTTAATTATGCAAAATATAATTTAGAAAAATTAGCATTTGGATTAGTTTCTTCTACGTACTTAAACTAATATTCTTCCCAATACTTTTTGAGATCTTTGTGCGTATGCACTTATTGTTCACTGTTTATTATACTTTTAATAAACTTGTGGGTTATCGAAACGGTAAAAACAAATTTTTTCTTCAAGATTACACTTGTTTGCAATTAAATTTTAAGCTTTAAAGCTTAATATCATAGTCAATTATACTTTTATTTTGTACTTTTGTGCACTTATCTTTTTACCACTCATTTAGTGTATATTCTAATATTTCCTTGTCAACCATATGACGTAAATCCATTAAATTTCTTAACATTCAGAAGAATCCACATTCATATACATGAATTCAATTCTGATGCAAAAAAATCTTCTATATGGAACAATTAATATATTTAATGATCGTTCATAAATGGAACTTGTATTTTAAAATTTTGGAACGAATTCTGTAAGTCATGGCGAGTCATTAGCGTGGCAAATCTGTTATCCCATTTTCTCTGCCCTTCATTCTGCGATCCACTTCCGGCACGTTGGACGTCAAGGGCTTATTAAAAGTATAATAAGTAGTACTTACGTATTAAATATTAAACACCTTAAAATTTTTGTACCGTAAGGGTTTTTGCCTTTAGAAAGTAGATGTGCATCTTGATTAATAGATATGAACACCTGTATGTAGGAAAAGTCGTGTCTGAGATGGATGCTAAGAACTAAAAGTGTTAAACCGACTCATAATTCTGATTTTATTTAATGTCATTTAACATGTTGCAACTGCTTCTACGCGTTCAAGTGTAAATTGATGTGAACAATTTGGTTGTCTTCATTACTGGGATCTAAAACTTAATAAAAGGATAAAATGTATTTTCATAGTTATAGAATCAATCACATAGTTGTTTTTATACAAATCGTGTACTAGTTTTTTCCACGAGCATCTGACAAAGGCATAGAAATGTCCTGTGTTACAAATGATTTGAATGAATTCTTTAAGAACTACAGTAACTAAATGCTCAGGTCTACAATAATTTTCCCCTTTCAGATTAGATACCTGATTTTGATAGAGTTTCGGGCGTTAATTACGAAGTAAAAATTTCCATCACATCAGTATTTTTATTTATTTAGCATAGTTTTTTTTGCCAAAATCACCCAGGCCTACTTAGTCAAGAACTGATATTTTATTTTACTTGTTTCTCACTGACATATCCTTATTATTGGAGAAAAGTGGATTTTTAGGTAACATCCTAAAGACCTCGTTTAACCGTAATTAGCTTAAATCATGTGAAGAGGGTTAATGAGGGTGTTTTACTAAATTAGTAATTCCGTGCAATTTGCAGCGCTAAATTAAAAGATGTCATCGCAAAATTGTTAAAATTCACCGGACTTTTTTTTTGTTATATTTTGGGCAGTTGCTGAAAAAAATATGCTGAGAAATAGCAGCATAATATTACCGAATATATAAGTAAGTAGTATAACATCTATTTCGGCCTAGCAATCGCTAACCAAGACAAACGGTTGGTCCCACATAAAATATGTGCGACTTGCGTTTGTGAAGTTCGAAAGTTGTCAAAAGGGCAGAAAAATACTTTTTATGTACTATCGCCTATATTTTGCTGAACCGAAGACTGTTATTTTTTTTTTGGCTGCAAGAAGATCCGAGTTGCAAGATGGGACTTTTAAGCGAAAATCTTAAAATCACGGCTTCGGTGAAAAAAACAAGATTCCACAAAAGTTTTTAATATTTCAATTTATTTATTAACATCATTTGAATATATTTTTAATATTTTAAAGTCATGTAATAGTTTTGTTTACTGTAATACACTTTTTTTGCAATTTCATACATAGGGCTTTTTAAAAAAAACTGAGGGTGATGGGGAAAGTCCAAGTTCATATTTGTAAACAACGCATCAAATTACCCTAAAATCAGTTATCAAATCCAAAAAGGAAAATAAAAGTTAAAATTTTCAGATCTGTGAAATAAGAGACGACTTGTAATAAAATTTATGTGACGTCGAAGACTGCTTGTAATAAAATTTATGTTACCTGCAATACAAAAATACAAAAGATCATTTCGAAGTTAATATTTGCATTAAGATTATTTTTTTTAGAATAAATCCATGTTTACAACTGGAAATGGCTAATAAATAACTTGTAAATCACTAATAGAACACGCTCTAAGGGTATATATATTTAAGTATACACAAAAAAGTTTAAATGTTTACGTTACGGAGTATTTTTGTAGAACAATTTGGAAAAATTCATATTAACACTGAATATATTTTTCACTTTATCTTCCATAGCCGAAATACATCGTAAATTACTCAAAAATTGTGATCATCTATATGATTTTTCTCCTCCGTTTTCACTTTACAAACGTTTTATGAAAGAACAATTAATGAAAGTTATGTTTTTTCGTACGTAATACTTGTAATTGGACTACGACTACGCATAATCCAATTTTGTATATCGAACGGTTTCTGAGAAAAATGTCTGTAATCAATAAAGAGACAGACAAATAGACAGATGCTAAGGAGATTCATATGGTTTTTATTTTTACAATTTTAGTACGGAAACTTAAATTATAAATTCGATTAAAACTCATGTTCAATTTTCAAATAGAAACAATCTGTTGATCGTGATTTTTTATTAGTTCCATTATCTTGTTTATGGGTCACATATTATATTTTTACGTAGAAATCAATTAAATCAATTATATTTACGAAATATAATAATTTAATAAATATAAGATAGTATTTATTTTGTTTGAGGTTTCATCAAAATACGTAAATTTACACCTAAATACTATGAGATTGACATCAATCATAAAAGTCCCGCAGTTCATAAATAATATGAATATGACACCGCTATTCATGAGCCGGGTCTTACGCCGGCAAGCCGCTTCAGTTTTCCCTGGAACAATTTGTCATTTTATTCATCAATCTCGTTTCATGACATTAGCTGGACTTCTTCTACTGGAGCAGCAGTGATATGTTTATTTATATGTTTATATGTTTATATGTTTAATGTATTGAAAGTATCCTTCTGACAAATTAAGGAAAGAGTTCTCATGATAATTAAGGTTTTCAGGTTCTTTACGTAAAAAGAAAAAACGAAATTTAGTTAGATTCCTTACATGTTTGTCCGCAAGTCAAAATTATTGAGGTGAGACCATCTCATCTCTTAATAATTTATACGGGTGCCTCGATAGTAGCTCAGAAAGATGGAGAAGTTAGCAGAAAGAGGAAAAGATATTCGTCTGTTCTGCTCTCGATCGTTCTATTTGATTGATCGCAGTCGATTTTTTCAGGAATCGTTGAAGGTAGAAATCTGAAATGTGTTACAATAATAGAGCATATTAACCCGCATATTAAACCACACAGCACTTTAGAGTATTTATATGGTATTTTTAAAGAGCGCAAATTTCGTTCGTTTTATATATACAGCATAGGATACCATTTAAGAAACTAAAGGGAGCTCCATAATATTACTATTCAAGGTTTTAGTTTTTAAGAAATTTACAATATTTGATGAATGTGAAAAATATATTAGGCAATACATTAATAGAGAAAAAATATATTAATATTTATATAATTTGATAGTCATTCATCTACATCTTCAAATGTTTACACGTGTATATATATCTAAATTGGTACGAAACGCTACGAGGGTGTGAGTTCTACAAATAATTAGGGGTTTTTAAGTACCCCTCGAGGTAATTTAGCCAGTGATTTAAAAAATGTTTTCCAAGTACATAAATTAAAAAGGAAGGATGTTCGTACGTAAATACTTTAACCCATTTATTTAGAAATTAAATTATTTATTTTTCCTATTGACTTGTGATGGAAGAATATCTAATTAATTGATTAGAATACCATCAAATATAATCCAAGCTATTATTAAGACCTTCTTTTGAAACACAATGGATTTATTCATACATTTTCTTATTATATTTTAAGGGGATTTTTATTGTTAATTATTTCGTATAAAATATGGTAAAAATAACTGATATTTTTTGTGAATTTAAAATAATTATGAATAAATGAATTTGAATGATCAAAATAATATTTTTTTTGTGAACTACCTTTCAATTTCATGATACTTTATTGTATTTATTAGCCTAAATTATGAAAGTTTACTAATTTCTATATTTTCTTAGACTTATTATGCTTCCTTAAATAGTAAAATGTACCGATTAATTTTGAATTGTAAAATGTAGGTTAAAATATTTTCACTTGGATAATAAATAAAACAAACAACTGTTTCATATTTTTTTATAGTCCCATAAATAGATATGACAATGTTTTCAACTAAATTTTCAGCACTAATATTTACTGAGAAAACATATGTGATATAGTGTGAGTTATTCTATTACATCCAATGTCGAGTGGGGAAATCCAATGTATAGATAAATGACGTGGATAACGTAAATAGTAGGTCAGCAGCTCATAAACTGGGATCTGTAACTCCGACGATATATCAACCCGACATTTTCTATTACGGGTTAGATATAAATATCAATTTATTATTTTATTCATACGTTTAATATTGAATATTTTGAGTCCTTATGATAAATTGCAGCACTTGTCATTAAATTAACCAAACAGAAATAACTATCGTAGAAGTGAAATAAATGAATGTTTATTTTTAAATAACCACAAATGGAATTTCATTGGATAGAAATTGTAATCAAAGTCAGTCACTTATTACTTTATTTACAGAAAAACGGAAATTTGAATAGTTTGACTTGCTTTAATTTACGTTTTATGAAACTTTATGCCAAACAATTTTATATCATGCGGTTGATTTTCAATCAAATATTATTATTATTATCGTTAAATTATATTTAAGAAAGATGATTCCATTACCAAATAATGGTTATGCACAAAATGAAAAAGAGGAAAACAAATGTAAAATTATCGACAAAGTATATATTCGTTGTCAATATTTGTCATATTTCAATGTCAATAGTCAGTAGATATTGAAATTCCACGGCGATGGCTTTATGGTTTATATTGTTTATTCAGCTAAAATTAAAAGGTTTTTAACCTACGCATAGCGCAAACAGATATTTAAGAATATGTTTCCACTTAATGCGGTAATGACTAGTAAACAGGCTTATTACAAGGAATAGCTCTGGTCACAATTTGTATATCATTTCATCAATATATTTGTAAGGATTCTAAAGATAATCATTTTAAGGACGAATGAGGACTGCAATATGCAAGAGGGTAACCGGTTCAATGACGTTGTGAACTCCGTGTATGCTTAAGTACGGGATTTACATGTCAAATATTCCTGGTCGCCCCGGCAGATTGAGAACGCGTTTCGGTATAATGTGAATGGACGTGTTCTGAAACATTATTTTTAATGGGTATATTTAATTATTTTTAGATTCCCTATAGTCGTCGCTTCATTATTGGCTTCACTTAGTGTATATTTAGATTACATAGATGATAATTTATTTCACTATTTCAAATCTGATTTTATTTGTACTAATGCTTTATTTTTTTGCAAAGAAAATATTTCGTACAATCTATAAATAAAACAAAATATATATTTTTCTGTTTGTAACATTTTACCTATATCTTATCTATTATAGTTGAAAATTGAATACCTATTGAAATAATAAATACATTATATGATATAGAAATATCGTTAAATGGATATTGAGTTTTGTACTTATTGACATACATTGTGTAAAATATATTTGAATCTATTAACCGTACATTAAATTCCACGTAGTATTTTCCACGTTTTTGGCCGATATTTAAATTCCAAACCTAAATTACTATTCAGACAAGAAGGTTTTGACCTGTATAAATTAAAATATGTATCCATAATTTAAAACAAAAACGTTTTGATACATACAAATTCACATTTATTCTTTTCATTTGTTAATTATGCGGAACGTTAGTCGATATTTAGGTGTCACAAATTACCCGTAGATGCTTATACTTATGAATCTACGCCTACATACATGAGTTTGCGTAATGATTATCCCGACAATATTAATCTTTTTTAAAACAAAACCTACGGCATTATGTGGTAAAATTACGGATTTTCATAAACCAACCTACTTAAAACCTAAAGGAGAAGCTTTGCGATCTATGGCCTACGGTCGATTGTTGATAATCGTTACAGCACATCAGTTGAGCGGAAAGAAACAGATTATTGCGTATTTTAATGAAAGTTTCCTACCAAATTAAATTGAGATTAATTTAATCGGAATTCATATCTTATGTCATAATACGAGAATTCCGTATAAATGTAGTCCCAAATAGTACGGTAATACATGTATTTAAAAAAGTTGTTTTGAAGCATTTCCAAAGCCTTATAAATGTAAATTTTATACATTACAAGGGATTTGTCAATGATACAATACATAAGAAATAAAGAAATTATCAAATTTGAAAGAGGGACGAATGTATATTTATTTTTGTAGGTATCAGCAAGCCTATAGTATTTTAGTATATACGCAGTCACATATCATTCTGTTATTGACAAAAAAGTGACAAGAAATATGTTCTATGAAAGTTATATGAGTAGATATAAAAAAAATTTAAGTGTATTTTACTCTCTTTATTGTCTAACTGAAAATATAATGATTCAAATCAATAATATAAAGTATTTAAAAATAAGGAAAATGTTGGTGTTTAACTGAACTTTTGAAGAATTTGACAAATGTGGTTAAGGTCACGTAATAATTCTATAAGGTTAGAAGTTTTGCAATATTGTGAATTTTATAGAGTGTTAAAGTATTGAAAAAAGCAATAGTAGATATAGTCAATCGTATTTTTATTTAAATATTTATTATTGGTTACAGTTTTATTTATTTTTCTTAAAATATAATGATATTTAGAGGCTATGTCAAGGAAGATCAGAGTCATTTTATAAATTATTTATACATGAGGAAAACGCGTAAATTTCAAGTGGATTTTTAATTTCGTGCAATTTCGGTTCTTTCTTGTTACGTACATGTTTTTAATCATAAGCAGCTGAGCTTTCATCCTGTCACAAAACTTCCAAAATATCTTGTTGAAGAGAAGTCAGTAATTAAGAACCACACACACATATATATATATATATATATATATATATATATATATATATATATATATATATATATACATATATATATATATTCATACCAATATAATTCTTTTACCTTAATATATATAGAAAATTTAATATACTGATGCTAAAATTTAGATTTTTCAAATCGATTTTTTTAAATATTTACATGGATATCGCTATAGACGTTTGAGTATAAAATATCATAAAATTGTGAATTAGACTAGCGATATATTGTCACATCAAAGAGATGGGAGAAATTCTCCCGTATTTTTTATTAAAGTTAAAGTTGATACTTGAACATTGTATCTGTTAATTATAATGAGAAAATAAATATGTGAACCTTAATTTAAAAGCTTCAGAAGCCCAACAAATATTTTTTTAAGTTTTTCATCACGTAATTTCTTTCATTCGTCCGTATGATTTAGCATGCTCTAACTGTACAGTTTGCATAGTGTTAGATTTATTTTAGGGAAATTTTACAAGTACATTATTTATACGGGTATTTCATTAACATGAGCAACTAAAAATTCGGTATATCATAGTTTTGAAAAATCGCAAAGAATTCTGGGTATTAATTATTAATGGATTATAATTTTCAATCATAATTCTTTAAGTTGACTCGCACCAGCAATTTGAAGGAACATATAACTATGAATATGAATCAATTTTATCCATGTAGATATTTGTGAAAAAAATTATAACTACCACCACGGTCTATTAGATGGAAACAAAAATGGAACCATTCAACTTTCTGTTTGAATGGCGTTAAGAGAAAGGCAGAGCGGACAAACATATTTTAATATCATCCATTGTGTCGGTCTTGCAGATAGCGGTTGACACTTTAAAAAAAGCATCAACCGCATTTATTGAAAAAAGCGTTGGAAGGATAAAATAAGGATAATTTTAAAAGGTATATATCCTTAACAATTTATATAAACGTTGTTGAATGCAAGGCGATGGGAAATTTAATACTGGAGACTAAAACAAGTTTACCATTTGATTGTTAAAAGTGGTCGGAGTGTTTTGTTCCGTGAATTGTGTAAATGTAGACAGAACATTTCTGTATTTTTTTTATTTTCTTATTTTTATGGCTTACCGTTATTTAATAATAATTATTTAATTTGCTGCTGGTTTTAATGAATGGAATTTAAAATGGAGTCGTTATTTTATTACGGTGACCGCCCAAAAAAAGGTGAAGCAGTTTGCATTTGCATCCTGCAGCTCAAACACACCATCAAAAAAGCGTTTCTTTATTTGTAACTATTTTATTTATAAATTATATTATCCTCACAATTACTAATAAAAATATTTATTTGATTGTTACTCCATCATACGAAAACTACTATTCATTATCAAAATAAAATTGTTCAATGTACATTTGATAAATTGGTGGTGTTGGTTAATTGGTACGGCAATAATTTCTTTTCGGGTTTCTCTTGAAAACATTTTTTGAATTAGATCTATTTTACAGAGAAATAATTTGCTTTTCAATAAGAAAATATTATATATTTTTAACGTTTCCGCAATCATAATTACACTTAAACATTGCCTTGTCATAAACACGACCTTCTTAACCAACATGTGTTGCGCATACGACGCTACGATCGCTTTAATGATACCGCGCTTGACGTGGCTGCACTACAAGCTGCTTAATTCTTACGGTACTGTTGAAATAGTGTATCTCAAGAAAGCCATGCAAACGAATTTTCATGCATCATAATCGTCTCATTTGGTTTTCAGGAACCCATAGAAAACGGTTAACAAACTGGCAGCCGCTACACCAATTTAACGACGATTTGTATGTGTAAGTGCGATTTTATGCTCGATTATCTTGTATGATTAGAAAAACTACATATATTTCTTAAATATAAATCACTACGTATTAATCGATGATGGGACTAGAATGTAATAATCACGTAATAAACCTTAAAACGCTTTTTAATTAGTTCAAATACTGAAAGCTCCAAAGTGAAGGATTCACCACTCATTGATATAATCACTAAGTTGACTGCGTTTCAATAATATATGTGTATATGTCATATGTATTTATGTATATATGTGTTTAGATATCATGCATTTACACGCATACGTTATTGTCAAAGAGGAAAGTGTACGAATGAGGTCACACAGGTCTTTAGTTAGTTTAACAGTTGTCAACATGTCTTTAGTTAGTCTACTGCAATACGGAATGTTGCTTTATTAGTATAACACGAATTTGCTTGTATTATTCTCGAAGATATTACGGTCTATAGTACTGTTTGATTTGAGGTTTTATAACAGAGATATTTTTTTTTCTCATTGAAATTTTTTTATCAATCTTTATTAATATTAATAAAGATTGATAAAAAAATCTCCTTATGGTACGAAAAATAATTAGGAATGAAAACAAGAAAAAACATTGTATCACCAGTACAAAACTTTAACGATATTTTTTTTAAAAATAATAGTCGTATCGCTGAATAGTAAAATAGTCAAATAGGGTTTTGTTTTTTTGTAGCGTTGTGTCGTATCGATTTTTGATGACGTGCAGTGTCCGGCATGAAGTGCATTGTACGATGTTTAAACTTTGTATTAACATTGAATTAATGCATCCCAAGAACGAGGTGATATTTATGAAAATTTAATTGATTATAGTCATATTATTTTGTACTTAGGAACGAAGAGAAGCTGATTTGCTAAATGAGGGCAGTGCTAAAAGTTCTTAGAAATTATTATTGGTAAAAAAATAGGTCCAGACCCCGTTTTCATGGGTGAGGAAAGCTGGAAATACTGTTGCCAATTCGAAAGTACACGATTTTTAAAAATCCTTCTGAATCCTTCTAAAGGTGGCCACCTCGTACTTTTTAACGTATTGGTTATTATGCAAAGATCAATCTAAAATGTAAAAACTTTGCTAGTATACCGCAGACTATTATACTAATAAGTGTTCAGGTTTTGCTTCGAAAAATGTTTGAAAGCAACGCCCTCGTAATAGAATCTTTCTTCATCACGATGACAGTCTGTACAATCAGTCTGCCGAACCATCAAATATTTGACTACGTCGAGTGTAAAAATTAGGGGTCGTTTGCCATATAGTTCTAACCTTGCGCTATTTGATTTGTATTTAATTCCAAAAATAAAAGAAAACTGCGAGGAATATGATACCTTGATGCTGAAGAGACGTTACTATCATTGAAAAAGCCGTTTCACAGACGTACCAAAAAGAGTGATAGTTTCTCCTCGGAAGCCGAGTGGTTCTATCAAATCAAACGATGAATAGAGTTCTAGAGAGACTATTTGGAATTTTAATTATTTTGAATTACTATTTACATATATGTTGCAACTTATGTGGCCACATCAGGTATTTGTGCCTTGTATGGAAATTTGCATTAATTTCGGAAAAACAAAACATGTTAATACGTATTTTCGATAATAATTTTGCTCATCCTACACAAATACATAACCTAAAAATACTTCAGTATTGTTTTGCATTACACTAGACGTTAAAACTTTTAATATTTGTTAGAAAAAATAAGTTAAATTTTTATCTAAATGAAGGACACAGTCATATTAGATATGTTGATATAAATCGTAGTCCATCCGCAATTTGGTTCAGTAGCTTTGCCACGTTGGCGTTACATAAATTGTACGTAATACCTATCATCTTAGTGATTTCCAACATGGACGGGTTAAAATTAAAAAGACAATAAAATGTTTGTTCAACTGTTTTATGACGTCCAAAAATTACTTTTTGCATTATTGCTTTGTGCATTAATATTATAAGCACATTTTATTGGTTCGTATTTTTGCTGTCAGCCTTCTTCTGTAACGACGAACCTCTCTGCTCTATAAGAACGAATACGGTCGATCTGGTCACCACAAGCACATCTGCTCACTCATCTAATTGTTAACTGGCGCTAATACGAGGGCACAATTTAAAATACAAATACAATCGTTTTCCTTTTAATTCAATATTTTTTTAAATTTCGTTACATTTAACTAATTGTGCATTTATGTAACGACTATAAAAGTAAACAAGTGTGGCTTATATACATTTTCGAAGGATAATGTATATTTTATGAGTGACTTAAAACACACTCATTAGTTTGACACAGTATAGGATTTACAGCACCGAACATGTACAATATTAAAATCAACTACGATGGGAAATCTTGTGGTAACATTGATTTTTTGCAACTTACATTACTTTCAAAGATAATTATACTACACATATTTCGTAGATAATTATACTACACATATTATACTAGATTTATTTTCAAAAATAATTAAACTACACATACTATTTCAAAGATAATTATATTACTCATATTTCGTATTGTGTATTTGTGTAATACATTTTATATTGATTTTTGTGCTTCAACTACTCAACGTATCACATTGATATTTCCCGTATATGTGATCTGTGTCCTCTAGATAAAAATAGGTATCTTCATCCGGAAATAGGAATCATGTTTTTAAACCGCCATTGCTTACCATTTCTGTGCAAGCTATGCTAGGCGTTAAAACTGATTTATAAACACGAACAGAACCATCACTTCTTCTATTCACTAGAGGATATTTGATTATGCGAACATTGTGTTCACTGCAATAATTATTTCGTGATCATGGTATAACGCAGTAAAATTTTTGCAGCCTTGCATTTGCATGACGGTCATTTGTAATCATTGAACGCTATTTTCCCCTCTACTTGCGAAACTAATATAAATTACAAATTTATTCAAATACGATAATAACAAGAAAAGTGTAATTATTTTTCTTAATACTGTTTTAATTATTAGGAAATGGAAATTAAACGATTGCCGTTCCTCCATTTTCTATATGAGTACAAACATTTTCTATATGAGTACAAACATGTCTTGCAAATATAATTAAATATACTGATGCTAAAAACCAGTTAATCAAAATATTTCTTCACATTACGCCACATGTAAAATTTATCTACTTTATTTTTTATTTTTGTATTAAAAAGTCTGCAATTTATATTTGAGAGTTTGAATAGCAAGTGACGTTTAAATAAAAACGGACACCATGAACCCTAAAGTGGTAAAAAGTTTAAACATTCACGGATACTTATTACTGCTCTTAACGAAGACATTCTACAAGTGCAAGAATTATAATCAGTTGCTTATATTTCTGTGATTTATGAAAGTATATTGATAGAAATAATTTTTCATTCAAGTGTTTTCTAAATGTCATTAGCTCGATTTTTCACATTTTTGACGTAACGATTTAAATGTTAGGAGAAGGGATGCTGTAAAGCACTTCGAGCAATTTTTGTGCTGCAAAAAAGGTTGATATAAATATTACATTTTCAATTGCAACTAAAAATACTAATTAGAAGCATTACAAACATATTTCAGATGTTTATTATTTATTACTCTTTATTTTGTGATCATCACAACTATGGAAAATTATGGTGCTATATATATACATATATAGATGGACAGCCGAATGGAAATATTGAAAATTTAATCTATTCGGTTGCCCAGAACTCTAACATTCCTCTACATTTCCAAAGACTTATTGCAGTATCGAAGATGTAGTACCTTCATGCAGTAACGTTAACTTTACATTTATTGTATAAATAACGGCATGTTTTGTTACAAACAAATGACCAACGATTGTTTGGGATCTTTAATAACAATATCTTTTCATAAATAATTATTTATGAAGCGATTGGATGTTTGAAGAAATAATTTTATTAATAATATAAATTTAAAAAAATTAATGAAAAGATGAATATTTATAATTATCACTGCAAACTCGAGTACAAGCAGCACTAGGCAAACGATTCTTATATACTTAGCCGCTTGGATTCTTATAAAACGATTTAGAGAACTGGGCCACGATCCTTTGACATCTCTTCAAGGTTAACCGCTCAAGCAAAATCAGGTCAAAGCAGCACCCCGTATCCCGGTTGTTGCGCTATATTTAGATTGTTTTGGTGCTGCTTCCAAGCAAAGCACAAAAACTTCTTATCTGAATGAATATTTATATCCCTCATTTATAAATTGTTTACCATTGATAAAAATATGTTTACAAGTTATTGAATGAACGTAAAGCAATCTTGGTAAAATCTGACCGGAAGGTTATAGAATAAATATAGCGATTATCTTAGCTCTAGAATAAATATAAAATAAATATACCGATTATCTTATATTTTTTTAGATATGCTCCAGTAAAAGATGTAGTAAGCAATATATTCACACTGTAACATTTAAACATATATAAACTATATAACGGGAATACGATGTATCTTTACCGGTTCCTAGAAATGCATAAAAGTCTATGGAACCCTCGTATATAAAGTACTGCATATACCTGAGAGGTTTTTATGATGATAGTGAACAATTTATAATTTAGATTGCTGTGAATTTAGATTCATCTCGGTATTATGTTTGATTCAATACTTAATAGTTTTGGTTATTATCCAAACATAAATTTAAAATCCAAATCAATTTAATATCCAAATTTAAATTTTAAACTTTGAACGATGAAGTTTAAAAGGCTATTATTTTCAATGTAAAAATGGTACAGACAGTACTTATATATGATACGAATAGCTTAAAAACCCACCAAGTTATAAACGTAATGCGTACGTGTGTATACAGTCTTATGAGAAAATATTGAATACGCTATTGTTGGAGGAGCTTAAATTGAAAGCCGCGCTCAAAGCGTACAGCGAGGAATATTTGTTACCTTTCACGTATTGAGAATATTTTCGTTATATTTATATCTATACTTGGGCGTACGATGACGTGGTGTGAGTGTTGTACTTATTTCTTTATTGGATAAAACTTGACAAGCAAAATGTAAATGTCAAGTATCTGCACTTATGTTGAGGGAATGGAATTTATTGTTTATTCGAGAGACAAGTCATGCATATTGTATGTTATTTTAAAGAATTTCTCAATAAAATATAAGACCGCGAAATTAAGAGGTACCAGTTTTGTTATTTTAACTCCTTATTGTTTTGTACTCATCATTATTGTAATATGTTTTTAGTTTATTTAGAAGCATTGCTACAGTAAAGGAGATATCAGAGTCAACTACTCATTTTGAGACGTTTGACTCTAAATTAGCAGCGGATGTGATTTGGTTCAATGTTTCCAACATACATATAAACTGTAATATTTATGTAAATATATCATGAGGTGCTGTTTGCTATTGTGTGTGTGTATATTTTTATATAAATTTTAATGATGGCAATATTCCAGTAGATTTTTTTTTCTACAAAGGGCTTTATATGAGATATATTAAGAATACGTTTCCGCTTGCCTGTCCATAGTTAAAAGAGCGCTGTAATTTTTTTTAGAAGAAACAAAACAGAAAACGGCATGGTTCCTCATTTGGATGGAGTTTCAATTTCATTTTATATTTTAAAAATGAAATTGTAGATAAAATATTTCATGCCATTACTAAAAGGAATTTGGTGAGGTTTTTTCATCTGAAAATGTTACTTTTGCATTCCATGGTAGAGTTTAGCATAAATTGTGTTAACGTAATCGATTTTTCTATTCCTGGAGTAAAATAAGACTTTATTATGTGCCTGGGAAATTTCAAAACTTGTCGACATATTTTTCCTGGAGTTGCAGGTATAATAAATGTCATATGTACAAAGTGGGTCACAAAAGTGATGTTAAATTTGAATTGTATAATGTCATTTAAAAGGCCGTACTTTGATAAAAATATTTTTCTTAATAATATTTTTTTTTACAAAAATATTTTTCTAATTGTTTTAAAATTGCTAAGAAATAACTTGCTTAAAACGATATGGGAAATGGAGGTCAAAAATGCAGTTTCCAAACCTAATTTTTGAGTCTACTTTAATAACCCTTATAGCATACGGAACTCCCAGTCGATACAGAAAAATCTTATCTTTTACGATTACTTTACAGTACAACTGAGATAGTTCATACATCTTGAGTAAAGCAAGCACAAGTTTTTTAATTATCCAACTTGGTTATTTGAAACATGGTGCAGATTAATAATGTGTGAGGGCGTGTTGTGCATCATCTGGTTGGCTGTAAGGGATTAGTTTCGCAGCAATAAGTCCGCCATATATAAGAACTAGATACATTAAAGTATACAAATAAATATAATAAATAAATAAGTAATACAATACTATATATGTGTAATTGTAATTTTAAATATGTAGGTACAGAGCTCTCAAAGTGTAAATCTGGATTGCAAATAGTCGGCTTTATTTTATGTGAATGTGAAAAGCGTAAAGAACTTCTAGGTTTTCGTTTTAGATAAGAAAAAAATTTTGTTTTTGGATGAGAAAGTATTTTCATACGTCATTTTCTTACATTTTTCCTATATAAGAATTGGAGAGGAACAGAAGACTAGCATTAATTTCAAGTTGTCATCTTATTCAAACGTTGTCATTCTAATAGTCCTTGGATCAACGTCAATAAAGTCTCTTGATAGACCAGTAATATACCCGATAATCAAATAAGAATTTTGGGTAATACTTATAATATGATCGTGGAATTTAATGTAGTCTTTACGAGCATACTATATTTTCAGACAGAAGTTACATATAGTGTCGCCATCAAGTTGCTCCAAACAGCGATTATTTGCGAATAATGCGCCAGAATTTTAAATAATTCACGACCGATTGCAAAGTACTAGACGTGTTGAAATCACTAGTGAAATAAAATTTATTTATTATATAACAAACATTTCCAATGACACCAAATACAGACGTATAACGAAAATCACTACCACTCGAGAAAATATAACCAGCATAAATTCTACCACTAAACACTAAACTTTCTGGTTATCATCCCAAATTTTTAGGAAAAAAACGAAATCCTTCTAAGATTACTCACGTGTGTTGTCTATGTGATCATATCATTGTGTCTATACAAAAGTTATACATATATGTATATATATATATATATATATATATATATATGTATATATATATATATATATATATATATATATATATATATATATATATATATGTGTATATAAAAAACAATATTAAATGTGAAAGGAAAAGCTATTTGGTCTGCCCTACACAAAGACATCATTCTCTTTGAGTTTACCTAGGGGTCGAGGAAATTTTATGAAATATTTGAAGGAATTAAATATGTGACGCTTAATTAAATCGCTGGTATTTTTCTTTTAAGTGGGATTTGCCGGTGCTTTATTAAACAAAGGGACTACAGATAGAAAATAAGTTTTTGTTTTATACACAAATAGAAACGTGAGGGATGGGTTACAAATTGTACAACAAACTTTTTTATTCGAGTTACATTAGATTCAATCGAATTAATTGCTGTAGACTTTTTATTTCAACCATATTTTGTGGTTTTATATTCACGTATAGTACATATATAATATTTGGGAATGTAACATGTGAGATACACAATGATATGATCACCGCTAATGGCTGCAATGCATTACAGAACGGCCTTATTTTTGGTACATATTCATCGTGGTTAAAGAAATTTTGTTTCAAATGTCATAATTTATTTTCGGATAAAATGAAATTTTAGGATATCTGTTATCCGATATTAATTTCTTACCTTATTTTCTGAATTGCATCGCTGTTGTTAATGTGTCTAAAATATTTGTATCCAGATTTTCGTAACTTAATTCTTAAAAACTGGATTATAAATCTATTTAAGAACAGAAAAGTATTTCCATATACTTAGAGTCCTCTGATATAACGTAGCTTAAAAATATATATTACCAACTCGCGGCGTCGTTCGCGTGGAATGTCGATTAAGACTTTGAGATTTATCTCCAACCCAATAAAAATATTGAAAAATTTAACTTTAAACAATGTCTTTTGTATATAAAAGTCATATGTCGAGTGTTGCAGTGTTATTATTTTATTACTGAGTACAAAAATTTAATTCCATTCTATGTAAATATTATTATTTCCGGGGAATGAAGTGAATAATATTTTATTTTGTATTATGAACTATGTCCGTGCTAAGTTTTATGAAACTGTTGAGCAAACATGAATTATTTCTAAAAACATTACATTCATAACAAGGGTGAATTAATCTTAGTTGATCTGTTCAATTATCCAGAAAATAACTTGAATAGTCTGACTAATTCTTCTACGTAGTCTAAGCCATGAAAGTTAGAACATGTTTTGAAATCGAGTTTTGCTCTGCTAGATACATATATTGGTACGAACAATTCTGCCGCACAAAGTCAAAATTCAGCCAGTCTTGTTTACTGGAGTAATACTAATTTTTTAACGATGTTTTTTAAAAATGTGACAAAGATCTGAATAGCGTTTTTCTCCTATACAAAACTATTCTGGTCAACTTGTATTAATAAATTGAAGATATATATTTGACCATTTGTTTTTCTAATGCCGGTGAATGGGTATATATCCTATGCAATATATTTACATAGTGAAAATAATACCAATAATTGTGATAGTCTTGCGGAAAAACAAATTGTATTATTAAATTTTACAATTTTTTATGTTATACATTGAGTGTGCACAGAAAAGTTACATTGAGTTGTGTAACTGGTAAATGTATTAAAATGTTCTTACTGAATATTCATATAAAATTGTATTCAGTCATAAAAAAATACAATCTAAACAACTATAACACAATGCAAATGACTGACATTAACTGGTCAATATTTCAACGACAATGTCTCACAAAAATTGCACATACAAAAAACCGAAACGAATCTTGCAGACCCTCGCTGATTCAAACGTGCCGAGGAGAAATTGATAGAATACACGACTAAACATGAGCCAACGAAGACGGTGCACATTCAGTCGGTAGCGCGCGTATCTTGACTTATGCGGTAAGTTTGTGGAAAGTCCGGAGAAAGTCGGTCAGTGACTTTTTCTCATAAATCGGCAATTAGAAGACTTCATAGTAACAGCATTAAAACTAACTAAACTAAAAACATAACTATTTCGGAGAAAGTCTAAGCAATGTTCTGAGCAATTATAATATATATATATATATATTATAATATTAGTTAATTGAAGAAGGAGTTACAGTTACTATCGATAACATATTGTTTGTAGTATGTATGATTTGAGGAATGGAAAATTATAAATTTAAAATTAGTTTTTGGTTCTATAGAATTATGGCACAATTTATAGCACAATATAGAAATCTATTATTCTGTGACTTAAAAACTCACATATAAAGATTTATATTTCCTTTAAGATATGCAAAGAAAAAATATTAACGAAAATATTGAGAACAGAGTAAATAATAAAATGTATTAGAAATTTCGGAGACCAAATTAAGAGTTTTTTGCTTCGAATTTTAGCAATGATTTCTAATTTTTAAAAATAAATCATATGTATTCAAAATTTACGTATTTAAACTATGTGGATGAGTTTGTTTATTCCTTCCTCCACGCCTGTTAATAATCTATATAGCGTAAAAATTAAATGAAACGCTCATAATATTTAATTGGAACATATATATATATATATATATAAATATATATATATATATATATATATATATATATATATATATATATATATATATATAACCAAATATATCTACTGTACATCATCGTAAAGAGCTCGTTTAGATGATTCCTAACATGATTATAAAAATTTAAAAAGTTAATGAGCTTCTAAATTTAATGGCTCTATTACAAGAATATATTAAAAATACCCCAGATTTCTCTATTTCATTCGCTTTTGTAAAATGTAACGAACATTACTAAAAATTATGTTACAATTCAGCATTATCTAAATATTAAGTTGACACTTATATTTCGAACAATTTTTAAAATTTATCAAAACTTTTTTACGCTTCGTCACAATGTATAATCTTCAAATTATGATTTAAGGAAGAAAAAAATTAGGTGAAAGGTAATTAAAAAAGAAAAATTATTCAGGCCATCACAATATAAATTTCATCAATTAAATAATAAAAAACTACTAAAACTCGAAATACGTGGGATCTGTAAACATACAGACACTAACAAATTTTTAAATGCATTTAGTATTCCAATCACCCAATATTAATTTTACATAAATTTTTATTTTATGTAAAATTAATATTTACAAACATTAATTTTACATAAAATAAAAATATTGCTTTCCATATTTTCACAGGCGTGACGGCATCAGGCATGTTTCATAATTGTTTCCTTTTTTCCTTTACCTCGGTTTTGAGTCCATGCTTGTTGCCAAATTTCCTGATTCTAGGTCAGCGGACTTATAGGTCTTGATTTACTTGAGAGTGACAAAATAGGCAGCGTAAACGGCCATATATTTATGGTTTTAATATTTAATGAAAATTACAAAAATGGTTAGTGTCCGTTCCTCGCCAACAAAAACAAATACATGCTTGATTCTGCTTAGTAAATGAGAAATGATATCAGAATAAAAGCTATCCCAATTACGTTAAGAACCTCAGTTCTACTTCAATACATAAAAAGAATTTCCTTTTCCGGTCACTAATAAAAACCTAGATTTTATTTAAAGATCCGACCCAATAATTAAAGTGATTTTATGTAAATACGTCGTAAATATAAATATAAGATTAAATGGGGGTTTGTATTTAGGTGTTTGATTTGTTTCATGTAAATAAAAAAAATTCAATATAATATTTAAACTGATCAGAACTTTGAAGTTAAAGATCATAAAATTTCAAAGAGCTTTCTTAATGGTAGTTAACAAATTGAACTATTTAACTTTCCTTTGCAAAGTTAAATGTTGGTGAGAGCAGGGTTATGTTACTCCATCCATAAATTTGTTTGTATGTAAACTTTGTATTGTACTTTGAAATTTGTTGCTAGTGAGTATGTAAGTTTTGTATAACTTCAATGCGACCTTATTTCGTTCTAAGCTTAATTTTAATTATGCGTTCTGCATGAAAGGATTTTTGGTGAAATTTAAAGTTTTAAAGTTATTAAAAAATTTAAAAAAATTAATTGATATCAAAAAACTATAGAATATAAAGTGCACGGAAATGTAATAAATAATGAAAATATGAGTTACTTTGCAGTGCAATATCTTTTCCGGATATAAACCAATTTACAAAATAGTGCTAGTGCCAGAGATTTTTGAAATCGGTGCTAAGTCGATATTTCTCTCCTCTCTTAATTATACATTAACACCTACAAAATAGGTGAGTGTTAAATCTCACCACATGTATTACCACGTACTTTAAGAATTATTCAAATTGGTCATACCTACGTTATGGAAATTTAATCGCGGCAGTCGTGCTGTTCAGTGTTGAGGAATTCCATAGTATATTTTAAATTTTCCTAGCCAGGTTCTAAGTTTATGGGACTGTACTGTGAGCATATACTTCCAAATAAAAAAAAATTATTAATTTTTTTAATTACTGTTCGGTTCAATATCATTCAAACTCGACCATAGTACTTGTGACATTCAATTTTGAGAAATTTTATGTTATATCTTTCATTTGTCACGAAAGGTACAAGACAGTTTTATAATAAAAAGGCGACAGGCTGCGTAAAATTCATATAATTAATATATTATAAAATATTCAAACATAAATAACAATAAGTGAAAGAATTCGATTTCACATTTATTCAACCCTCTTTCTTGATAAGTAATTTTCTTAATGCTAAGAAATAAACCCAGTATTGTATGGTTTGGATATGAACAATATACTCAACCATTTGGAATTTTTCAAAATTAACGTACGTTATGTTTCAAAGTTTGCTTGATAAATATAATCGCAATTCAAATTTCCTAAAGCTCTGTTATAATTGTTCAAATAAACTTTGTAATCAATCTGTAGTAGAAAGTGTGTAAAAAATTAAAAATTATGCTGCCATAAATGTATTGACGTTTCAATTTTTTATTAAGTTATGTTATCATTACTAAAATCGTCGAGCGCAAATAGATGCTGTAATTTCTTCACTAGTTTTAGGGTAATATGAAAATTGTTTTTATATGATATGGATATATTTGTTACATATTGAGCATTGATTATCTAGTATATTTTCAATTAATGTTCAGTATATTCGCGTTAAACGATTTTATTTTAATAATATAAACAATTTTATGAGATCACAATTTACGAGAGCACATTTATAAAAGCGTTGTTTTAAAATTTATTTTCATATTTTATTAAACTCTTTAATTTTTATAATTTGATTGCTGATTGGTGAAATGTGTTTTAATTTTTGTCGATTTCGTAGTGAAACAAGAAACCCCTATAATTTCACCATGTCCGTCTGCCCTCTGTCATAGCTTCACAATTTCTATAGTTTTAGACTTGTGCATATGAAATTCTGTTGTTAGATGTTTCAGATGGAGATCTCTTCGCGCATCGAGAGGTATAGGTTATGAAATGTCTTTTATTACGAAAGTAAGGTTGCATATCAATATCAAAATCATATGTTGAAATATCAATATGAATAATTTTAAACCTAACCATTTATAATGTTTAAATTCTGGAACTAAAGATTTTAAAAATATTTTATTCTCCAGCACTTCATTAAGACCATGAAATAAAATTATTACAGTTAACTTGCAACAACGATTGCAAGAAAAGTAAATAATTACAACATCCCATATTTTTGCTCCGACATGCCCATAGGCCGGTTTTCGTTATTTTTTTTTTAGTATCCAGAAAACTTGCCACGCCAAGTACTTTGTTGCTAGTTTTGGATTATGATGTTGTATTTAGGAAGCCGTGGACTACATAGCTAAGTTTTCGTCATTTTTGTTACAATCTTTATGTCTCTGCTTATGCTGGTATCCAGAGACCTGGCCATGTCAAGCACTATGTTGCTAGTTATGGATTGGTTATAGATTATGATGTTATATTTAGGAAGTCGTGAGCTATATAGCAAAATTTTCGTCATTTTTGTTATGAACTTGATGTCTCAGTTTATGTTGGTATCTAGAAAACTGGCCATGCGAATTATTCTATTGCTTGTTATGGATTATGGTGTTGGATTTATGAAGCGGTGAATTATTTCACAGATTTTGGTAACCGGATACAGATTTTTTCGCGTAAAATGATAGTAGAATGGAGAAATGTCAAGATTATTTGGGTGGGTGATAATATATACGAGTCTGGTATTATTTTATCGGTCTTTAATGCCATCTGTGTTTCACCTCGTCTGCAAGGGAAATACAGGTGGCATTAAACACTGCAACAATAAATTTTTTACGTATATAATTATCATTATACATTTTATTATCATCATAATATTGTTATTATTACCATGTCGATTTTCCTCCGATTGACAGATGTTAGTATTTGCTGTATATTTTTCAGCCTAGTAAAAATGTTAAAAATATACATTCGTAGTGCATTGTTTGCAGAAATATTTTAATAAAATTTGAAGACAATTTACAACTGTTTTACTTTATATATTTTGATTTATATGTATATGTGTATATACTACTCTATGCGTATAAATTTGTTAAATACGGGATACTCAGTTAAGTACTTATGAACATTTAAGGTTACGTACTATTTTTATCAAGCTATTTAAAAATATTAATTTTTAATCACGCAAATGTATCATATAGTATAATATATATATATATATATATATATATATATATATATATATATATATATATATATATATATATATTCATTATTATCAATACAAAGATGAAATTTAGTATTATGATAACTGACTATCTGAGTCAATATATGGAATACATTTTATTTTGGGAAAATATCTTATTCTTAAGCAAAGATACAAAAACTTGTTTTCATGTCGGTACATATTTGTGAACATAAAAAATTACAAAATGAGGCTCAATAATATTTAACTAAATTCAGTTTTAAAAAATCACCAATAGATGTCATCACAAGGCTTTTAAAATACGTAATTTTCCTCTATCGCATCAAGTCAACTATCACTAAATGGATTTCGATCTTTTTTATACTGCACCTTGTCAAATCACATAATACAATGCAATATAATCCACATCATGTCTATGCCCTCTAAATATTTTCAGGCTTAAATAAAGTTACAAGGTTTATATTATTATTATGTTTTTCTACAATGAATGGCGCAAGTAGGGATTTAAAATAAACAACACAACAAAAATACGACTATTTATAACGCGCCCTAATTGTTTTTATTAATTCATATATTTTTTATTTCTACTCGACGATATATAATACTGGATGTTTTCCGTTATATAAAATATTTTTTTTTAATTGTTCATTGCATACTATTCAACGAAAGATGTCACAAATAAACTTCGTAAATTGTGGTGTCATTGTATTTTAAAAAACAGGATAAACCTTGCGCGCAGCTGACGTGGACCTAAGTATCAGTTGATTTTTGCACGGACAGTTGTATATAGTACTATCCCGCATCAGCAACGCTAAAAATTTGTTTATGTCCCTGACAGTTCCACAGGAAATATTATTTACAGAGAAGTTTTTTGAACAATGTTCTAAAGCTCACGCGAACGAAGTCGCGGGCACAGCTAGTAAGTAATAAGATATTAATGAGTACATTATAAACTCGTGAAATTCTGAGTGATATAGGGTATCAAAGGCACAAAAAATGGGAAAAGTAAATTTTTTACAAAAAAATCAAACCGATTTCAAATAAGAAGGGCATTGAAGTAAAATGTCAGTGTTTATATGTATATATGTAGGTATATATGAATATATTTAGGTATGTATAAATATAAAAAGAGGAAAATTAAATTGTTTTTAACGAAATAAAACTACACCGGCTTCAAATAACAACCGAATAAAAAATGCACTAAAAAATGTTTTAATGTCGTTATTATAATGTTGTTTTATATTGTATGAAGCTTTGTGGTACAATATCATTTCCGAACATAACTGTTAGAGATACTGTTAGAGGTTTTTGAAGTCGGTACCAAGAGAAATGTAGCACTCATCTGTGTGTGTGTGAATTTCAGCTATCAAATCAAAGAGATTCGTATTAGAGAGCTTCACTCTAGTTCTCTTGTGTAAAAGGCGCTCTTCACATTTTGTCGATAAGTTTGTTTTATTTGCAGAATTTTGTGTTTAATGATTTGAAGTATTTCTTTATTGAAGTGCCTTTATACAACACAGAAAATCTCTTAACATAACCAAGTCGAATAATTTGTGGGTAATTTTTTGGTGTCGTGTTAACATACTGTTATTGTATAACAGTGCCTTTCACTCTGATTACAAATACAAGAGTTATTTGTCATGGAATGGTATTAAATTACGCGATGTTAACTATTTATTTTTTTCACCTTCCCTACTGGCTCGTTCAATTTTCCCCTCGATATCAAAATATAGTATCAAAACCTATAGATATTGCAAGTGTGCTGGCTTGCATTAAACTATTTAATGTTTTGAATTTAATTTTCATAAGACTAGTAATGATAGTGTCTCTGTAAAAATAGTAAAAATCTGAGTGGTAAATAGAAGGATGGTAAAATTGTTAAGTTAAATAAAACTTGTATTTCGAATGGAAATTGGTTGGGTTTTGATTAACCATATTTGATGGAGATTCTTACCATTAAGGTAAAGTTGATGTTTGTGTTAAAGATTTTATTTAATTGTATTATACCCTTAATGTTTAAGAAGTATTAATTATTATAACAGTTTAATATACTATATAGAAGTTAAATAGTTGGTTCAATATTTATGCACGTAACTTAGTTACCTAGCGAATAATGAAACCATTCGATATTTAGAGAAATCGTTTTGTGAAACTAAAGAATTGAGTATATATGGGTGATAAAACGGTTTATTCCGTTTATCACATTAGCTATACCGATATACGTACTTTTGTAGCGCCAACTCAGTATGCGTCACTAATAATAACAATATTATAAATATGATCATGATTGTAAAACTTTTCCACCATATAACAGTTTTAGTATACATGTGCGAATTATTCATTACATTTTTCGGAGGGCACATCCCTCATTACATTTTAGTGTCCTTCACTCCTGCAATTCACTTTGGGTAAGTCGAATGGCAAGTGGTTAATAAACATGTCAGTAATAAAAATATTAATCACCATAAAAATTATGGCCCGTAATAAGTTCTTAGAATGTGCGTGTTGATTAGCGGATATGCCCATATGTATTTAGGAAAAACCGCTTTTGCCTCTGATGGTAAGTTCTTAAAGAAAACCATTTTCAGCAGTTTAAAAGTTCTGATCATATTTTACCTCAAATAGCATATTTAAATTTTATTTCTGTTATAAGTGTGAATATATGCTGACGATTTATCTTCTTATTTTCGTCAGTAGGCTATAAAAAGTAGTTAAAGAAACACATTTTAACTGTTTTGGAGTTTTACAATTGTTTTACAGGTATAGAATCAACGTTACAATTTTTTTAAATTTTAAGTGTTACACACAAAAAATTAAAATTGTTTTTGCATGTAATGCCTAAAATTGGACCACTCCTTCCAACGATTTTGCCAAGTTCCAATTTTGTACGTCAAATGATTTCTGAAAAAAGTACTTGTGGTAGGCAAAGCGATAGACAGATAGACAGATGAGATTCAACAATTTTCCGTTTATACAATTTTGGTACGGAGCACTAAAAATATAAATTTCATATCATTTATATTTTTAGAGCTCCGTACCAAAATTGCAAAAACGGAAAATTTTTGGATTTTTAGTTATCAAATCGAAATAATCTGTTGATGATGATTCTTGATCGATTAATGGATTCATTCAGTTCGTAGCGTTATTTATTTTATGGTTCAGGTATACATTTTTGTAAAGAACTTAATTATGTTAATTATATTTACGAAAAATTCAAAGTTAAGATAGATTTTTAAACATATCATCGAAATGATTTGGCGGAAACAGAGAACGAAAAAGATAATCGTCTTTTTCCTGTCGAATGTTCTATTTGTCACGTTTTTTTTCTGTTTGCACATTGACTTTCAAGAACCGTTTAACGTAGAAACTTGAAAATTGTAATAGTAATGATTATGTTAACCTGCATATTAACCGCATATTAACTCACATAATACCTTGAAGAATTTTATCCCAATTTTAAAGTGGACACATTACAGGTGCAAAATATATTTTTAGTTTATTTTACAAATTGTTTGAGATATCGTTTAAAAAAGCTAAAAATTAACATAGAAATATTACAATCCTAGATTACTTTTTAGCTTTTTTAAACGACATCTAAAATAAATACGAAATAGTTACAAGTGACGGCGTGGGCGTGAGGTTGGGGTTTATATATATATATATATATATATATATATATATATATATATATATATATATGTATATGTATATATATATATCACATGTTGCTGATCGCACGGACTCGGACACGGACTTTGGCGGTGTAATGTACGTGTCCCGCGACATTATTATTTATAATGTGTAAATTTAATTACGATGATACATACTGAAAATATGGCGAAGACGCCTTATTTGTGGTTTAACTTAATATAATTAAATCCTTATTTTCTAGTAAACAAAACATATATTCCTGTTAAAAAATATTTTAAATAGGATGGATTTATTGAAATAATGAATATTATATTTATTATCTAAATTTGTCACGCAAATATTATCTAAATCGATATTCGGCACATTTAACATAAAACATTTTTGAATCTGGTACCTTTATATTCGATTACATTCAATCTGTTTCGCGTTTTAGGCTAAGATTTTAATTTCATACCTGAATGAGCGTTAAGAAATATTTTTTATTATTAATATGATTCAGAATAAGTGGTGGTTACGTAAAATAAAAAAAATTATTTTACTTATTTCTGTTTATTATTTATGGCAAAGATTAATCAATACTTAAGTACTGCACATTGTCTTTATTCGCATATATTTTAAATAATATATTTATTTATGTATTCGTCACGTTTACATATATCATCGTGTCAATGTACATAAGTTTATATAATTATTATCTCGATAGTAATAATGTTATGAAATTAAAGCCAACGGTATTTTGTTGTGAAATTATCAGTTTTCATAAACCGACATAACTTGAAGCCTTAACTTGTAGAGCTTTGTGATAGGTGGATTATAATCGAATGCTAACAATTACAGTTGAAGCAAAAGATAAAGTAGAACAAAGACCAGAAACCGCAAAAGTATTGTGTATTTTAATTAAAGGTTACTGCTTAATTCAACTGAAATTAATATACCCCTATTTCATATTTTTTGAAGCAACATTAGAATTAAAAAATCCACAGGTACATACTCGAAAATGTTTGATAAATCTTCGTATTTAAAAAAAAATGTAGTCTTGGAATACTTTTCAGTACCCTACAAATATAAATTTCGTAGATTACATTGACAAATGGGTAGGTATTATAGTTTAATCTCAGATTGTAGTGAATCACTAAAATCAAATATTGGTTCAACGAGTTTAAAGAAGATTGTGTCAGCAAACTATGATTTTATGTTATGTAGCGTTAACAATTAATTTCATTTTACAGCTCTTACTACGTTATCCCCTATAAGAATATATTTTGTTTTAAACAAAATTATATCAGTAGAAAAAAAAATAAAGAACATTTTACCGTATTTAATGTTTAATTCAAAGTCTTTAATGGATTATATAAAGAATTTATGAAGTATGGGTATCTAATTTATTTGAAAGTCTTTTATTTTCAGATTGAAAAGTAAATAAATAATATAGCGCAAAGATGGGTTTGGAAATAAGAGAAGTGAATAAATTTATAGTTAAAATTTATTAAGTAAGAAGTAGAATTGTGTAAACTTTCAAAATATACTCTATACCACGTAAGAATTCTTACAATCTACTAACTTATGAGGTATCGTGAATTTTATAGAGTATAAAAATACTGAGAAGCAGCTTTAGTAGAGGCTATCGGCCACTTTTGAAAGGATTTGAAACATGACCTCTGTTTTGAAGTATTTCACATGTAAAAACGGATAATAGGTTGGTGATGTACGAGAAACTTAATATTAACCAATTAAAGTGTAGAAAGATTGTTAATATCATATTAAAAACTTAACTTTGATCAATTGTAGTATAAACAGATTGGTGAAATCATATAAGAAACTTAATTTTGATCAGTCGAAGGGTAAACATGGTCGATATTATATTAGAAATTTAATTTTGATAAATGTAAGTGTAAACGCGTGTTACCGATGTACTTTTTCAATATCAGTGGTATTTAGGCTCTGCTGTAATAGTTGCATATAGTCTGTAGTTTGCATAGCGTAAAGGAAATTATGTATTTTTGAATATAACATTTTTTACATGCAAAAAATTGTCCTAATTAAACAAAAAAATAAAATTAAAAGTGTTTTGCAAAAACAAAAAAAGTACAAATGATCAAAGAGAGTTTTCGGCTGTAGATCTCCCTAGTTGAGACGATCCATGTAAGGTTACTTAATCTAGGGTAACTATCAAAACATTTGTAGTGAAATTATAATGGATAATACCGGTGTAGGATCACCATGCCGTCATGATGGACCTCTTAATATCTGATGGGAAATTTTTCGTTTCGTGCTCTGTTAGTCAGGCACTTGGCTCCAACCTTTACGGTAAATGTTTATAGTTGTGAAAAATGTTCCTTTTTCATTGAATTTATAATTTTGATTTGTGTGTCGGTTCAGTAAATTCATTTATGCCAAGACACTCAATTCCCATTGACTTTAGCTCGTGAAATTACTTGTATTGATATTTTTCAAACTCATTTACTATGTTCGTTTAATGCAAACATACTGTTATTGTTTGAAACTGTTGTTAAATTAAATCGTTATTTAGGGTACGTTAGGGTCTTATATAATTATTTTACCTCACTTTAATTATATATATAGGGGAGATCAGAATTGATTTCGAAGTAATGTGGGCGTGAGGAAGTCGTGTGGGATTCCGTCATTGTAATTAATTAATTTTTGTTCGTGAATTTATCGAAAAATACCAATTGCGGAATATATTCGTGCGTGCGTGTGCATGTGTGTGTAAAACAGCTCTTAATTTATCCTACGACAAAACTACAAAATAGATACATTATTATATGAACTTATTATAATCTCGCACAATTTAAATTTCCGTATTATCACTAACCACAAATAAATCTCTATTTTATATTAAAAATATAAACGGCCTGTACTGTTTTTCCTGCCCATGATACTTACGCCATCTTTATAAAACATCATTCAGTATATATTGAAAAAGAAAGGACTTAGGTATGTTATTCTTAAAAGTAGCTCTTTGAGGAAAAGTACTTTTATTTTATATTATAGTGCATTCATTAATGAAAATCGGGCTAATAAAATAACTAATCAATAATAATTTTTTTCTCACGTGGAGTGGGTATGCATCTAAACTAGATTTCGTAACATTGTACAATGACATTAACTCCTCAGGTAACGCTTTATTTAATTTTAATTTTCCCAATCTTTCACAATTATTTTTGCAAATCAAAATATCAGTGTAGAAATGAATTTCTTAACAACTTAGATGTGAGATATTTATTACTCGTACAATTTTTATTACGTCAATATAATCAACATTTCTATGCAATTTATTTATTCAACGGGCACATCTTTATTTATAGTTCAATAACATCAATTAATACCATAATTTCAATACTTAACAATTTATAATTGTTAATAGAAAAAAGTAAAAACAAATTCACCATTCAAATCATCGTAGTCTCTTTTCTTAATATTCATAAATACAACTACAGGTCTTCAAAACTGTATAATTTTGTCGTTCATATTTTCTTTTTTAAAAGATCGCAATAAACGAAATTTTCTATGTTGAAATAATGATCACGTAATTTCACAGATCGCCTTTTTTTAATATTTTGAAAAACCTTGAGTGTGTGAGCAAAATCGTATCAAGTTCTCCCCAGGACAGTTTTCAGTTTGCCTTCTGATATATAGTTAAGGTCGCCGGTAACCTTAGTGCACTTGAATGGCAACATGTCATTTTCGGAAGTCAGGAATTTGCCGGCAACTTTGTCTGAGATTTCTCGCGCCCTCACGGTTTCAAGAGAAAATATTTCGGAGATCATTGGGGAAAGTGCGTGAGTATCTACTTTCTATATTTTTATATATAAATACGTATATATTTTAAACACAATTTGTTCATGAACGGAAGGCGTAGTATATTGATTTTAAATTTATTTTCACTGAAAAACAGCGCCACCCAGATTTCAACAACGAATTCAACAATTAGTATACAAACACACCATATTACATATTAGTGGAGCAGAGTAGGTCATTTACAGTCTTAGACACCAGCTCCCTAATTTTAAGATAATACATTGATAAAATGAATAATTTTCCTTATTCACTGCTACGTTTTTAGATTTTTTTGTTTAAGATCTTATTGAAAAGAAATATTTCTGAAACCAAATGCCTATTACATATTTTAATATTCCTCCTGTCGTACTGATCTTGGAGCAGTAGTCTGCTAAATATATTGAAAAAAAAGTTCAAAACAAAAAAAAAATGATCCCATTTTTATTGCAATGAAATGTTTTCGAAAATAGTGGCAATAGAGAATTGATTTCGTGGGGCTCAGGCAAATTTATGATTTCAATACCTAAGTCAGGAATATTTGGTTTTGTGAGCTGTTCATAAATTTTATCGATGTTTATTATACCTCTATACGTCGTTAGACTTCTAGTGCTTCACGCGCGACCCCTCATGCAACTTCAAAAAGATAGTTGTTGTGGGGCTCCCGCATCGTATACACCACTTGAATATGCCATGATCTATAAAAATAATGTATCATGGCATATTCAAGTTATGTATATGGTGCCCGGGCCCTACATTGACGACATTCAGGCACGGTAAAACAAAGTCCTAATCAGTTGCTAAACTCGAAAATTTAAATTATGAAGCCAAATATTCAGGTGCGCGACAAAATATGCATAAATACGCCAAAATCGTAAAGAAAATCACTTAAAAATGTTACTTTCAAATAATTCATGCACGCAACCAACAACCAACTACTATTCAGTTCTGATGAAGAGCACCCCGCATGTGGGAATGGACTAGTCAAAATGGTTTTAAACAATAACAATAGTCTGTTTATATAACAATATTAACGGTCTTGGTTTTGGCAGAGCGGTAAGTTTTCCTTTATATTCCAATTACGGCTATTGGAGATCAGTTTTTGAATAATTCAAATTTGAATTAAACTAATGCTGTTTTTTATGATTTAAATCTTCAGTTTTTAAATTAAGCAAATTAATACATATTTATTTTTACCGACTTTGTGCAGATAATGTTAATTTCCGAAGACATCTTAAGGTAGTTTTAAGGTTATTGGGAAATCATCGGTACTATAGTTATGTTTTCACAGTGATTATTTAAACATTGAACACTTTTATGTAAATTAAATTAACTTAAAAAAAATCTAAAATGATGGTACAATCTAGGAATAAACTTAAAAACTGAACATCTGACATAGTACTGAACTGAACCTTACATGGTAGCTACATATGTTTTCTGCTTCTATACCAAATTTCATTCGATTTAGTGAAATATTAAACCAACTAGAGTAATATATATGACTAAATTAGCGAATTTCGAGAAATAAACTAAAAAAACTTTTTAACTGTTAATTTTCACCAAACTAATGTTACTCTAAATAATTCGTTTCGACATTCTGTACAGAAAAATAATTTTGGACCATTATAAATGGGCCACTTGTACTTTTTGCCACGAAGTTTTGAGAGGAAATCGCGGAGTAATAATTGTAATTCGCCTGATTGATAAATGGACATTTTCCCAAGTTTGGTAATTTAAAATAATCTGAATTAACAATATTTTTTCGATTCCTTATAATAATAATAATATGTAAAAGAAATATTTCCTTTACCTTTTCTTCAAATTATTCTGTCTGTGTAAGAAGCATACTTATTAAACTTATTGATGTGGGTCCCCCCACATCAATAAGTTACAAGGAAGGTTTTAAGCAAAGTCAATTCAAGTATACATCAAAGGTACTTTTATATTCTGAAGTAATTACATAAATACACTTTTGTCATTATTTACTACTGTACTAAGCGCATCATTGAAACATCAGTTTATTTTTCAGCTCAATTACTTTCCCTGGGAATTAAAGCTTACTTAGCGTAAAGTTTTATCCCCTCTAGTGTTTTATGGAAATGGTTCATTACTTAAACCATAACCAAACCATAAAATACTTTCCATTTTAAAATTGGTTTTGTATTTGAAGTGTGAAAACGGAACAAATAAACAAACACAGAAATAAAGTAATTTGCATATTTATATAAGTTGGGAATACATTCATGTAACGCAAAGCTTAAGATAAATATAAATTAAACTAAATCTTAATGAAAATTTAACTAATATTTTTTAAAACTTTTGGTATTTGTAGGCAGATTTAAATTTTTGGTTATAATTTTTTTTTACAGCACAGAATATTATTTTTTTGGAATAAGATAGATCGGGTAGCAATTGGTTCAAGTATTTAATCTAGTAGGCTTCAGAACGGCATGCATTAAAATTTTAACTTTCTTTTGACTGACTTGATCTGAACGGCTACGAGCAACAATATTAAATGCAAAACTAATTTTTATTTCTTCAAATTTAAAAAGTCAGAGATTTGTATTTATAAATTCCTAATTTTTTTAGTGCGGTTCGTCAAATTAAAACTGAATGTTAGGTTATTGTTTCGTGATATTATCCATTAGCCATATGGTCCACACCATAAGGTATAAGTATAATCAATATCCTCATTAGGGTGAAATGATAAAAAAATCTGTTCGAAAATTAATAGTGCGAGAATGGAAAAACTAATGGAAGTATCTAAGCATTATAAATATTTTTGAAAAATTAAATTTCCATTAACCGGTTTTTTTTTCTAACTATACTCGTTTGTGAGTTGCGAACTGGCAACAATAACGCGGTAAAAGGATGTGGAGGTGGAATTTATTGCGGAATTTGAAGTGTGGCGTCAAAGTGAAGTTAATTTCAAACTGGAATCTCGTTATTTTGTACGTATAAGATGAAAATAACTTTTCACACATTAGTGAATTGCAAAAAACAATCAAAGCGATTAAATGTTTGTTGTAATTTATATCTCTTATTAGTCGCAATATGACAAGTCACTATTTATTAATAAAATGTTGCTCATATTACCGGCGATATTACTTTTATATGAATTATGATAAAGTATCCATTCATAATACCAATTGAGTCTATTAACGAATTAATTATTTATTGTTATATGTTACGTATTTAAATTATTTATAATATGTACAAATACATAGGCGACGTAATAAAGAGTTATTTCACTTAACAAACTATACAGATAAATCATAAATGTCATTTGGAGCAGATGTAAGGTAATAGGATTATTGAATATTTCAAAACAATATTCTTACTTAGCCATTATGTTTCTATTGGTTTTTAACGGAGTATTGTAAATTTTCCATTTTAATATGGATTTAGAAAAATGGGATATTGATATTGGACGAAAAGATCTTTTCCGAATAATATTTGGAAAACATATTTTCATCATGAACTTGATTTTTTAATTTTTTCATAAGAATTTTACTGCATACCACGTTATAAAAAAACTTCGTTTTCTGTATTGAAAATTATTTTCATACATTGTAATTTATTACATTCGCACATCTGTTAATACGTTCACGCGTTTGCTAGAATGTTAGAATACAATTTCTCGTTAGTGCAATAATTGAATTTTTGATGCTAATTTTTTTGCAATTGTAAAACAATATACAAATGAATATAACAAGTTACATCTTATATTGACAGTAGTAACAATAGCTATAGATAATATAGTCTTGGCCAGATTCATACCGACACCTCGTCGTCCGGAAGAATCGTATATGCAAGTCAGCATTTTTGTTAACTACTACGCTGATGGCATCGTAATTCTTGCTAGAATTACGATGTCGTTGTTTATTCAGAATATAATAAAACACTCCTCGGCGCAGTTGAATATGCTTTGTCCCCGAGTGTTCTACTTGCACGGTCATTGTGAATGTGGTATAGAGACTTTTTAACTCTGTGATATATTACCATTCGACTTGATACACCGGGAAGGTAGTTCCGAACAGCCCAAGTTTCAATGGAATTAAAGTATTTCTCGTGGTCCACACAGGCCAGACAAAGCGACTGGTTGTACTCTTCAGTTTTCTGTGTAACCTGTCGCAAAGTGTGGAAGTGGTCTATAGTTTTATTGCCTTGTCGAGACTCCGCTTGTTTCGGAGACTGGAAATCGTTGAATCTTCGAAAAATTTCAGATTTCTTGTATAATGTAAAATATATCCTATATTTTTAAAGGTTAGCTAATATAACTTTACATCCAGCGTTTCTATGTGTGTATTTAGAAAAAACAACGTGTCAGTTCTTTTATAGTTTAACTTTTACCAGGCGGATCTTGACGCAGATGTTCAGAAAATTGAGATATATTGATATTTATGTAACGTTTTTGCGTCCTAAAAAGAGGTCAAATAAGAAATGTGGACGGCATCCTATTGATGGCAGATTAAAAATTGATACTCGTATTAAAATTTTCTTTATCCAAAGCACTTAATTTCAATACTATAATTTTCGCGAACAAAACTGCCCTCAAAATTATTACACTACTTTCTTGAACTAGGTTGTTTTTAAATTTGATCATTCTGAATTTTTAAAAGTTAGCAATAGTTCTAGAACTCCACAAATAATTTATTTAACGGTACCAAATGGATATGTTAAATAACAAGGCACGTAACGAGGTGTATAAAATAAACGATAGACAAAATAAAATTAGTCAATCTGTCATTCACGGCTTGTTTTATAACTTAATGCAACTTATTTCGATATTTTAAAAATTGCATACCTACAGTAACGGTCCATTAAATGGGAACAGGAATGAAACTATTCAATTTTCCCTTTGAATGTTGGAAAGGGAAAGGCACGTGTAAGGAAAAGAAAGGCAGAGCGAACAAAAATATTTTAATATCCTCTGTTGTATCGGTCTCGGAGACAGCGGATGATACTCTGCCGCATTTATTGAAAAAAAAATTGAAGGAAAAAATAGGAGAAACATTGTAAGGTATTATATCCTGAACAATGTATTGTGAAATGTTGTCGAAAATAATGGCGGTGGAGAATCGAATGCCTCGCACCTTACGCAAATTTATCATTTGATTGTGAAATATGGCCAGGGCTCTTTTGTTCTGTCAATGGTGTAAATATGGGCTAAGCACTTCGTCATATTTTCATTATTTTCTTGTTGTTTTTAATATTTTATCGTGTAGTGGACTTTGAGGTAGCCTTATTTTAAGTGTTGGTTTATTTAATAATAATTTTATTTATGGTGGTATTTAACTATAAGCTATTTAACTATTTATTTAATATTAATTATTTACTTTTAATGAATGGAATTTCAAATGAACTTTATGATTTTTGCAGTGCCACCACAAAGGAGTGAAAAAGTGTGCAGTTGTACTGCCACAACTCACATAAATAAAGCGTTAAAAGTCACTCTATTCTACTGAATACTATTTTATTTATCGATGCCATTATCCTGTTAATTACTATTAAAATATTGGATATTACTCGATCATAAATACACTTAACAAACTACTTATTGTCATATTATGATTTTTCAATATACTTAATTAGTGGTATTTTTATTATGACTTTTTTCAGGTTTATCCCGAAAATATAACATGAAATAATCGGTAATATTTTTTTATTTGTATCTTTGTTACAGAGAAATAATTTATTTCTCAGTAAGAAAATATTTATTACTAACAATGTTTTTTTTTAATTATCATTACGTTTAAAAGTTTTATAAGCTCAATTTACTATAAACACGATCTCGATAAGAAGTAACAATTGTATTACACATTCAAGGGCGAATCAATGAGGCTGGAAAGATTTTATAACACCAAATTTAGTTGCAGTTTTAGTCAGTTTGGCATAACAGATTCTATTTTTGCTCTTCAAGCTGCAATAGGAGAGGTCTCAGTATTGACGAATTTCCAATAAATAAGTCAACAATACAACGTGTTCGAACACACTTGGTACGTGGGATCAGATTTTCAGAATAATATTCCGGGAATTATGACAGTCCACTAGGATGAAAGAAGAAATAACCACATCGGATTGTTTTCACTTATGAACACAAAGAATAACTTCTCGCTGTACGCTGTACTAAATACTTCGTCAGAAAAAGAGCAATATTTTAAATGAGCTGTTTTGAAATAATATTGATCGAAGTAATATTTTGCATAATTATACAAAAAAAAGTTACGAAAAAAATGATGGGTGTTTTTATTACTCTGAACGGTAACGGTACAGCTCAAGCTGTAACCGGGCAAAATACGCTGTGCAAATTACGATTTATCAGAAAGTAAAATGTATCGAGACCTTTCTTTGACGAATTTTCTATCTAGGGTAACGGTATGCCGTAGACATGAACGATGTACGAATATTGGAAATTATGGTATGACCAATTAATTATAATACATTTTCTTCATTAGAATCGCCCTTCGCGTTTTCTTTTCATTACTATTACAAATAAGTAAAAATAATCTGGCGTTTAAACTTTGAACGAAGTTAAACCGTCATTGATCTTACAAAATTACGACTAAACCGTCGTTTGACTGATGTTGGTAGATTGAACTTTGATCTAAAGAGCTTAATAACGAAATATATATTTTTATTTAATGTTCTTTCCAACATTTATATGATAATTCAAATGGTCATCATAACATTTCAGAAGATGTTACTCATCGCGAAATTGATAAGAGTCTAGAGTTGATAAGAGTTAAAAAAATTCCTAAAATATAAACAAAAATAATGGGTAGAATCTGTGTTTCCGCTTCTTTAATACATTATTATTCACAATTAAATGAAACTACGTGATGTAGTATTATTTCTACTTTCTTTAATTTCTTTACCACGAGCTAGGTTTCGTTGTATTACAACATCTTCAGGTGGGATATTAGCAAAGATTATTAGCCGGTGGATGCCCACTGCTGTATATAGCCTTTTCCATAGATTACCACAAAGAAAGATGCCGTGTTGCTTGTATCCTGCTGTACGGCCGCCATTCCAGTGCTTTTATCCTAATGGTCGTAAGTTCCGAGCGATATATGCACTGCCCATTGCCACTTCACTTTTCGAAGCCTACGAGCTATGTCGGTGATCTTAGTTCAGCTATGGATTCCACTTTTCAGATAATCTTTCGTAGACATTCTTATAGCATAGGATAGTCCTTTTCACATCTCGTTGAGTGATTTGGAGTCTTTTTATGAAGGCTAGAGCTTCATTATGTCCGCTTCTTGCTTCCGTGTATAAATACTGGTATTTTTATTATTCTGGGTCATTGACGGTGTTTTCAAGAAATAGAGAGAAAGGAAAAACATTTGGGGAATATTTACAGGTAAATAGACTTATTAAGGTAAGTTTATTTTTCCATAAGAGACCTTATAGAAAATGGACATGGCTAGTACTAGATTGTATGCATAAGAACAAGATCGGCTACATACTCTATAGTCACAAATACCTAGGACAGATGTGACGATCCTGAGCAAATTTTACACTAATAATGATCACAGATTAAACCGACTCAAAGTAGCCATAAACTCTTTGATGGTGTGGTATATTTCAAGTTTTAAAAAGAAAACATCTCACGTATACCGGCTAAAACCAAAAGTTTTTGCTTAAATTTGCCAGAATTTATTAGACGTTTAACTTTTCAAAGTTTGTTGCAAAACTATAACTTAATGTAATAAGTGAATGTGTACAGTAATTTACTTACGTATTTTTAAGTTTTTAATAATATATTGATTTGTGTGAAAATGTTAGAATTTCATAGGGATAGTAGGATAAATTAAATATGTATTTTAGATATATCTTCGAATTCAATTGGTAAATTTTTTCACACGTACTTCTTAACTTTTGAAACAAAAAAAAATATTACAGCTCCTAGAAGTATTGGTTTTTTTACTTGTATTCACTTGAAAGCCAATTAGTTCTATTTGTCTTTAATAAATATCTGACCGTAATAGACAATTTCATAAACAAGTTTACATATTTATATGTATATAATTGTGTAAATTATGAATTAGAGATCATTGTTTATAAATGTGAAGAATGTGAGAATGATTAGAGTAATACAATTTGTGTATCAATTATATTATATTTATAAATAATATATTTTGTACAAGCTGATTTTTAAGCAATTTCAGTTTCCCAAAGTGATCCGGCTAAAATACGAATACGATATATATATATATATATATATATATATATATATATATATATATATATATATATATATATAAATATATATACATATAACAGATAAAGTAAAATATTAAATTTTTCTTTAATTAGTACATTGGATACTTACACATTTTGAGTTAACGATCTTTTTATTTGCTTCGGGAATATTAAAGTACGACCATTCTATTCAAAAATCGATTTAAAAATTATGACATCAAATGCCTGAAACTTTTATTTTCTGTATTTTTAAAGGAATAACGAAACCATTATAAGATATACAAAAGCGTTTTAATCTACACATACCTTAATAGCCAAAAATAATAATAAAATTATATTTATAAGAGAATTATTCGATCATATTTTAATGTTTAAAGTTCTTTATACTGTGTGAGATATGATATGAAGGTCTAGTTATAGTGACCCAATAATTTGTTCCTATTTGTGGGATCTTTATAGATATCCTTGAAAAAATGTAGAAGAAATATGTCCCCTCATATTTCTGAACCTATCGTATCTGAAATTATGAAAAAAACGGGATTTTAGAAGCCTATATTAAGGTTTCAGAAAACTATAGTTTGAGAGTTTTTGAGCTATTTAAAAAATACACCTTCCTCCGTTTATAATTATGTTAGATAATATTAAATATTTATTGTGCTAGGAAGTGCATATTAGTGAAGATTTATGATAAATAAAGTAATTTTAAAAGGATTGGAAGCCTCGAAGGCTTGCCTACTTTCAATTGGCTTGTTATTTATAAACCTAAATATGTTGCTTGTATATATAACAGAGTGTAAAGATTGATACGATTTGATAGAAACTTTACGCATTTATGATTTATATTAAAATAAGTGTTACGCATAAATCTAAGAGTTATGTACATAGCTATAATATTTAGTTGAGTAGTTTTGTTTCTTAAATTTGTGTTGATTTTGGATCTGAATAAAATTATTTAAATTGAAATATTTTGTTCGCACATACATTAAAGTTCCATGAAAATAAAACCATGCACTGAACGTTTATGAAAGTGAGCTTTAATCAATAGTCATTAACATTTTACGAATAAAAAAAAGGGTGCGTGTACTTATGTACGCGCATGAGAAGTTATACTTCTTTGGCATCATTAAAAAATAGTTTTTAATTCTATGCAAATAATAAATTACAATAGAATAATAAAAGGACTGGAAAAGGATAGTCAACAGAGTCAATAAAGTTCAGTTTAAATTTGAAAAATGAAATAAAAAAATTGTGATAAAAATTAAAATTAAACATCAAATTAAAATATTAATTTTCAATATTTATTATTAAATTGAATAAATGAAAATAATAAATATAAAAATAAATGAACAAATTTAATGAAAACTTTTTGATAAAAATGAAAAGTGAATTTTAAAGTAAGAAAATGATAACAATATTTAAAAAATGAATAAACTTAAATTCAATGAATTCAAATTGAATTTATTATTAAATTCATTTATTTACTTTTAAAATATTGAATAACCAATAATAAATATTTAACATTAATAATTTAATAATATTTAGTATTAATTATGTTAAATAATAATATTTTAATTTATATCAATAAATAATACATACGGATAGATAACCTCAATTATATTGGAGCACTTGAAAAAGTCTATAAACACAATTTTTTCACTAATATTTACGAATAGTAAATATATTAATCAAAATATTGAATTTAAATCACTACTGAATATAATTTATCAGCACATGTATAAATTGCACTTATATGAAACTAAAACACGTGTGTGAATGTACACTAGAAACATGTGGAAAATAAATACTATGAATATGAAAACAGTGAACAGAGGCGACGATGGTGCCAACTTGCGCGACTAATAGAGGTTCTATTTGTATTTTGTTG
This sequence comes from Druceiella hillmani, assembly GCA_039881145.1. Taxonomy (NCBI): domain Eukaryota; kingdom Metazoa; phylum Arthropoda; class Insecta; order Lepidoptera; family Hepialidae; genus Druceiella; species Druceiella hillmani. The sequence goes on along the minus strand of JAYKKI010000034.1, from coordinate 635,851 downwards.
GTAGCTTTTGTTTCGAGACTGCAACCGCTGCAACTTCATACTGTAACTTTTGTGTGACGAATCTTAAAATTTCACTCTTATCATTTTTTCATAATGCGCCTAAAGAAGTATAACTTCAAAAATAAATTTTCTTTGAAGCTATAATGAGCTCCGTTTAAGCTAAAAAAATCCAGAATACTATCTCAACGAGAACACCTTGAGTGAATACTACACAAGCAAACAGTGGCCGCTGACAATATTGATCCTGAAAGAATTGCTTGCCGTTCCGCTTTGATTAATTTCTTTAACTTTATAAATTATCTAACTTATTAAAGTCCACTCTTAGATTGTTTATTTAGTTTTTGCAAAACGTTTAACTAGAAAAAAATGTTGTACATACAAACTTTAATTACACTATAACGAGAATCTTTATAAAGTATTTTAATTCAAAGGCGAATAATTTTTCATCTCCAGACTTCTTTATTTATAAGAAAACTGTAAGTCTCCGTTTTATTAAGGTCTGGAACGGCTCTTTTTATAGGCTGCATGAAATATTTATGAAACTAATCAGCTTAATGTAATCAGAAGTGGTTTTTTTTCTTAGACACATTTTTTGTTCGTAATTGCTATTATCAGCATCTATGAAGATTTTGCTTAACCGAAGCTCTATAAATAGCTATAAAGAAAATTATTAAGAAACTTAGAGAAATATTTAGTAATAGCTGTGATCAGCTGTTAGACTTATTGTCAACATTGTAGTACAAAGGTTATTTGTTCAATTAAGTATTTTTAATTATTTTATAATTGATTATTAAAAAAAACAAAATTTTAGTAGCGTTGGAATATATTTTGGCGTAGGAAATAAAGTAAATAAAGTATAAAAGTAAAGAAATAAAGTATAGGAAATAAAGTAAAGAAAAAAACTGGCCATATCAATAACAAGTACCAGGTGACCAGGGAGTTTCCCATAGGAAAGTGAAATTGCTTGTTTCATGGTATTAGATTTAGTATTAGATTTTATTGTTTTCGAGTTTGGTCTTCGATGTCGCCTTCCCGATCACCTTCGCGTTCACGTTCACTTTCGCATTTTTGCCTTTGAGTTCGCGTTTGCTTTCACATTCATCTTCGCGATCGTCTTCGGGTCGACTTCGCGTTCGTCTTCGCGTTCGCCTTTGTTTTCGCCCTCGCGTTCGCCTTCGCGTTCGCCTTTACCTTGGCGTTCGCGTTCGCCTTCTCGTTCACCTTCCACTTTCCTTTCCCCTTCCCCTTCCCCTTCCCCTTCCCCTTCCCCTTCCCCTTCCCCTTCCCCTTCCCCTTCCCCTTCCCCTTCCCCTTCCCCTTCCCCTTCCCCTTCCCCTTCCCCTTCCCCTTCCCCTTCCCCTTCCCCTTCCCCTTCCCCTTCCCCTTCCCCTTCCCCTTCCCCTTCCCCTTCCCCTTCCCCTTCCCCTTCCCCTTCCCCTTCCCCTTCCCCTTCCCCTTCCCCTTCCCCTTCCCCTTCCCCTTCCCCTTCCCCTTCCCCTTCCCCTTCCCCTTCCCCTTCCCCTTCCCCTTCCCCTTCCCCTTCCCCTTCCCCTTCCCCTTCCCCTTCCCCTTCCCCTTCCCCTTCCCCTTCCCCTTCCCCTTCCCCTTCCCCTTCCCCTTCCCCTTCCCCTTCCCCTTCCCCTTCCCCTTCCCCTTCCCCTTCCCCTTCCCCTTCCCCTTCCCCTTCCCCTTCCCCTTCCCCTTCCCCTTCCCCTTCCCCTTCCCCTTCCCCTTCCCCTTCCCCTTCCCCTTCCCCTTCCCCTTCCCCTTCCCCTTCCCCTTCCCCTTCCCCTTCCCCTTCCCCTTCCCCTTCCCCTTCCCCTTCCCCTTCCCCTTCCCCTTCCCCTTCCCCTTCCCCTTCCCCTTCCCCTTCCCCTTCCCCTTCCCCTTCCCCTTCCCCTTCCCCTTCCCTTTACACAAAAACGCACGCATGCAGACACGCACACACGCACTTACGTACGTATGTATGCAGCACGCACGCACAGACGCACACGCTCTCACACACATACACACGTACATACATATGTGTATATATATATATATATATATATATATATATATATGTATATATATATACATATATATATATATATATATATATATATGTGTGTGTGTGTGTGTATATGTATATATGTCCACGAATATTTCTATTACTTGTATAAATTTTACGTTATTTGAAGAAGTTTGGACTGTTTATTTAAATATTCCTAATTCATAGTATCAAATTTCATAATAATATCTCGTAATTAAAAAACAATCCAGTATTATTTTAAATATAAAATGATACCTTCGTAAGTATGCGGCTTAATTGAGGGTAAAATGTAAAAACAGATATGAACATAAGGTAAAATAGCAGCTAGATATAGGCAGCAGCAATCAATATAAAGCAATCAACGTCTAAGGATATCAATTTAATGCTTTCGTAAGTGAATCCCCACTTTTATTTTGTTTGAAAAGAACATGCTGAAGATGTTCTTATATGATCGAAATTTTCCAGCTCAATATGATTAACTTCCAACAAAGAAGAGAATAAGAAATTAAATTGCTAACATTATTATAACTTAATATTTTCCAAAGTAAAGTGCGTGCGTTAAGTTTTTCCACTCTTGAAATATAAAATATTTATGGTCAGGTTATGTACTTACAAAATGGAGCGATGGAAACGAAATATTAATCAAACTTTTTGTGCAAACAACATCACTCGTTAGATTTTATGTAGAAGTAAGTTAACTGCTGACAAAATTGTTATAGAGCCCAAAGCTTCACAAGTCTAAAGTTCTGTAGGTAAAACAAGCATACCGACAAGGTGTAGCCATCTTCAATTTTTTGTACAAGATAGTTTCAATTGCTTTGTTATAAGCACGTTGAGTTTGTTCCACTATTTTTTTGATATGAACGATAAACACGATACCTATATTATTCTGTACATATAACATTAAATTTAAATGAAAATTTACTCTTATTAAAACTTATTTAATTTCGAGTATCCCAAAGAGAGTATTAAATGTTATTTACTAATTTGTAAGAATATAAATTTAACATTCAGGACGTTCCTTTAATGAAAAGTAGCCATTGTTTTTCATTAAAATTTAAAACCCCCTTTTTTAAAAGACTGAGAACAATTTGTTCTCAAATCTGTACAAAATGGTGACTGGAAGTATTAAATGAAATTGAACGTGTCTTCTTTTGAGATGAATTTTCCCTTTATTATTTTCGTTTACTTAGCTGTAAAATATATTACTTTAGATCAAAATTGAGAGTCACGATATTATCGAAAGTTTTCTCGAAATGTTTCTTCAAAAATAAATTTTCTATTCATTATTTTTGTCAAAATTAAAATCTTCTGCAGGAAAGTATCTTATAAAAGATTTTAATTTTGATGGAAATTATCTAAATGGCAATAAAATTGAATTTTAAAATAATTAATCACATTTCCTATCAAAAACCTATTTCTTAGTAGGGGACACCAGGCTTACAGCCAACATATTTAGATATGACCGATTTTTAATTTAAAATATTTTTTTGAATTTATAATTTTTATTTAGGATATTTCATTATTTTTAATAAAATAGAATTATTTCAATAAACTATAATTGTTTCAATGTGGAACCTTTTTAAGTAACTTATGAATGTTATATTTTCGAATAGTTCATGTCGATTTCAAAAAGCTATTGTAACGAGACATCTTTTGTAACGAGATACACTCTATGTTATTATTACATATGTCACGTAACAACAATAAGGAAACTTATTGTAACAAAACTAGAAAAAATAAACTAAAAGAGTTTCATTATATTTTTTATTTGAGATTTTACAATGTCACTAGTACTATGCAGGGCTTCGCGTAAGTCAAACGTAAGAAATTATTTGAATTATCATTCCCCTGGCCTGTTTGTGTTTGTTGACATATGTATGTGTATATATATATATATATATATATATATATATATACATATATATATATATATATATATATATATATAAGTTAGCTAACAATATATTTATATTATTAAATATCATTTCAATAATATAAATACATCGTTAACATATCTTTCACAACACAACAGAAATAACCACAAAGAAATTTCTAAACACCAGAAATAACCAATGATAGGTATAATATAAATAAATATTTACAGAAAAATATTTATTATTATACCTATTTAATTATTTTTTAATTAAAAAACACATTATCCTAATTTTTAATTAGGTTTTTAAGAAACTAGATATACATATATATATATATATATATATATATATATATATATTTTATGTATATATTATATATATATATATATATATATATATATATATATATATTTATGTATATATATATATATATATATATTTTTATGTCTATATATATATATATATATATATATATTTATGTATATATATATATATATATATATATATATATATCTCGCGAAGGAGTGAAAGCATAAACAATTCTACTATTGGGTGGGGTCCGTCAGAAATAAACGTTTTTTTACCACTTTCTATACATGGAAATGTATAGTTATAAAAAAAGGCAAAATTAAATAACATGTTTTCATCATTCAACAAAATAATATTGTATATTTTAAACCATAATTTCCTTGGTTTTTATTTATAATTACACTTGTATGTAAATTTTCGGTATAACCCACCAAATATATAACCCATTAATCCCAACTGTATAACCCATTAAATTAAACGATCTATGACGCTGTGATTATAGACAGACAAAAATGACAAAATTAAAAGAACGATGTTTCTACTATTCAGCTACTCAATTTCAAACTCTTGGGGACTGTAAGGTAAAGAACTATTGCATATAAATTCAAATCAATTTCAATTTCACATGTAATTTGATTAATGGATCACTAAATATTTTAAATATTTGTAATAAATATTATTGTTACTAAATATTTTGAAGATTTAATGTAATGATTAGTGTAATGATTTAGTGTAAAGTTTGTAAATAGAGTACTATATACGTAAAATGTAATGAAAAGTATGAGAAAATTAAACGCTTTAATGTGCTAATATGAAAAGGTAAAAAAAGTTACCTGGCCAATGAATTTGTATACATGCGATATCTTCAACGTCGTCATTAAATGTACGGAACAAAGTCCCTCGAACAAAGTTAGTGACTAACTTTAAAAGTTTCTTTAGCAGGAGAGAACTCCGATGCATTACTTTGGTAAAAGTAAGTTGTGTATGTACCCATTAAGGCTCGCGCTAATTTGACGAGCTGAAATGAGTAACCTAGTTCCCGGTATGGTTTTGTATCTTTAACTTTGTAAAGTGCTTCGAAAGTCTTAGATGTTTAATTACGTCTAAACAACGACTATGACTTATTTAATTTTAAGTATACCATGTTGATCGTTCATCAAAATTGCATAAATATTTACTTTAGTCTGCCGAATCAAGTTTTAGTCCAGTACAGAATATAAGGTCATCTTATTTTTCAGATAATTAATTTTTAGAGTGATCGCACTCTGAAATTAAGAATAAAAATTCCCGAATTTCTTAAATTATCTTCATTTGGTCAAAATGTTTTCTCTGTGATGGTAATGTCTTATAAAGTCTCTAACAGCAAAAATAGAGTCTTTCCAGAAGTAATTTTTGAAGAACTCTCTAAGCCTATATTTGTTTGCCTTACATTAATACACTAGGAAAGATTTCCTAGGAAGAGATTTCCTTCCGTCATAAATAGTTTACGTCATAATTCCCGTTTCCATGGTTACCTAACCATTTTAAAAGGAAATTTATGATTATTGGGTGGTCTGTCTGTCAGTGGTTTCTAGTTCTAAACGATACGATTTGTGGATTTAAATTTCCCACATGTCAAATAATTCTTTAAATCAAAAATAAAAATTCTTTCCCATTTAATATGATCCAAAATATATTAAATTACTGAAAATAGCAACTTGAATGGAGTGCAGATATATTTCTTTAAAAGATAATAATTTTTATACCTATTTGTAATCATTTCATGCTGTTATTTTAAAATATAATCAATTTATATTTTGATACATGCGCTCGCGCACGCCTGCTCGCACGCACACATGTCCGCACGCACATAACAATACTTGTTATAAGAATAGAGATATTTAGACGGACAGTCGAAATCAATAATTAAATTCATTAGATTCATATTTATTAAATTCTTATTCTACTTAGTACGTACGAATATGCTGCTCAAACATTATGAAGACATATTATTGAGTGTTTATGTTATCATTGTTCTTGGGTAAACATAATGGCAATCTATTTATATTTTCCTACAATAGCCCTTATGGGAAAATCTTAACAGAACCTCATTTCCTCCATTTTCTGTCATAGCTTCCATAATTTTTATATATTTTTTCGCATGTTTTTCATCATATTTCTGGGTGTATGTCAATAAAAATTATGAAATGGTTTATATAATTTTCTCACTTTATGCTCTGCAAATGTATTACCATCTATATTATGATACATTTGTACCTGACTGAAAAACATTGCAAACAGTGAAAAATGACGTTTTAAAAGTAAACTTTGTAAGAAAGACTAAGTCTAGAATAACACAAAAAAATGAAGCAAGATATTTTAACTTGCAATTAGAAAGTGTTTTGGCGAGAGGTTCTTACATGTTTAAATAATTAACATGTGAGATCCTAAAAGGTTCTTACATGTTAGATGATTAACACGTAAGATCCTAAGAGGATCTTACGTGTTTAAATAATTAACATGTAGATCTTGACAAAACACTTTTTAAGTGATATGTAATATTTGGACTTCATCCTGGATGATTTTCTCTGATATACGTTTGGTTTGTTACATAATTTATTTCATGTCACTCAGGCTTATAATTTCCAATATTAAAAGAATTTGAAAAACACATTTTTTTAATTTTTACATTTCAGATATATTAAATTATGAAATAAAAATAAGAAAATTGATTCCGAGCTTTATTGTAAATAAACAAGTTGATATTTGTTGAGTATTATTGATTATTGATACTATAATAATAGTCATCATTAAAATTTTAAGAAAAGGCAATTTTATTAAATATTATTAATTGCTAGTTACATGATAATGAAAGTGTTTCGTCAAAATACTTTTTACTGCTGCTGTATATCATACAATTGCTTTGAGTTGAAAATAAAGTTGTTTTAATGAAGAATTATATAAATACGTAACACTTGGTATATAAATCTTTCCCGTATATTTTACAAAATGCGTTTTGAGAAAAATTTTCCTTATTAGTATCATTATAGCATATTAAAGATCTCAATTTTGTTAGGGAAGAAGAACAGGGAAACACGGGAGCAAAAAAAAAACGATCTAAATGTATAAAGCAGCCAGGATATGGAGAGCTGCTTTGACCTGATTCTACCTGGGCTATTATAGTTCGAGTTCTCTAGGATTCTAGTTCTCTGGAGCACTTTATTTATTAGCTTAGTTAATGAAAACGTGGAACGTTGTTCACGTACTACGTATTTCCAGTAATTTTATGTATGGAGAGAACACAAATATCGACTACGTTCATCTTTTGCTAAATGCTTTTACAATAAGTGGATGTGAATCAGAATAACGTTTACGTTATGATATCTGACAATATTTTTACTTAAGTGTTAAAAATATAGCCCAACGGAGAATGTACCAAATATGCTCCATACCGATGATCTCGAGGGAAAGTGGTGGTAAGTGTGTTATTTAATACCCTATGTTGATCTGAAAATTTTCATGATTTGGAAATGATGATACACATATCTGATAGATACCAGAAGAATCTTATTATTGTCATACCCATTTTTTTATAGTTTAGATAATTATTGGTAATTTAAGTTATTAATTAGAAGCAAAATTTGAGTCGGAATACGAATAAACAATATCAATAGTACTATAAATATGGAAGACATGGTGAAAAAAATAAAGAAATAGTTAAAGTCGGAAACGATACCAATGAGAAGAAAGAAGTTATCTTTTTCTCTTGAATTTGCTGCTGCAAGTTAACTTAAATAATTTATTTTGTACAGGATTTTTTTTTACATTTGGAAAATTACAGGCGGGGGCGTGCATTTCGATAAACGTGTGATATAATTTTAAATTTTAGTATTTTGCAAACGAAGCTTAAAAATGACAAATGACAATGAAATATGAAACCCCTAAATTTCCAATCCACGCAGTACGTGAAAATATATTTTGATTATTATTTATTGGAAAATGTGAAAGATTTAAAACAATATAGAATGACAAAATCTAGCAAAAATTTCAATAAATTAATGAATAAATTTAAAACGAATGGGGTTTCGTGAGTTGTAGTGAGAGTAAATATAAAGAACCGAAATATTTTAAATCAGTTATCAAACGGAAGAACTTTAATTTCCGCCCTGTGATGAACAAATGACCACACATAGACAGTTTTCGTGCTAAAAATATATATGCGAGATAAATCCGTGGTAAACTATTTGTACATCTAGGTTACCTAAAGGAACGTTCAATATTTTTAAAGTTCCATACTTTAAAAGGAAAAAATAAAACTCTTCTAAAGTCACTTACATATTAGTCCGTCAGTTAACCTATACAGCATTTTTTTAAACTTTCTATACCGAAACGTGAAATTTCGCACAGCTTTAAAGTATACTTAACCGTACATATCTTAATTGGTAGTATTCATATACGATATGCCAAAACTTGCAATAAATCGATGGATCTACTCAAAATTTACGCGATAACGTATATGCAGAATGTAAACGGTTATGATTGAACCTACTCTTAATTGAACTCGTGAAGGAAGCTCTTAATGGGAATTTTTATGCTTGTGAACATGCAAAATATTGAAGTGTAAAAGTAAATATTATTGCAACTGATTATTCTAGTGTAAATTTTTTTACATGAGGCAGTAAAAACGAGAGTCAAGTAAATTTTATAAGATTATACAATAAATAGCAAAAACCTGTCATAAAAATAAATTAACTCCGAAATAGAGAAAAATAATGCTTTCTACTGTCATGTCAAGGTAAAAACATAGAGAAAACCGGTTTCAGCGCAACACACACTCGGCTGGATGCTGCGTTATATTTAAATCATCCTATTTAGGGTTACCGCTAGTAAAACTCGCTATCAGCAAAACAACATACAATTTAACCCATTCAGTGTGTTATTTTATTTCCAGCTTCCATTAATGCCAGGCAGATATTTCAATAATACTTCATCGGCTTTGGTTATCGATGTGAAAGGCGGAATGCGCTTTTCATTTAAACTGATGTGTTGGCTGCCCAAAATAATATATATCTATTCACTTGGTTACTAAATAGGAGATAGGCTGCTAAAGCACCAGTATGTTGTAGTAATGTAATTTTGAAAAGATCAATCTAAAAATTAAAATTTTTTACGTAGGTCATATTTGTTCATAGACATTGATTCTGATAATACAAATATAAAGAATTAATATTGCCCAGAAATTATTTAGAAAGAGATATTTTATTGACTTTTAGTTCTTAATACAGTCTAAAACTAATGGGCGTGTTTAGGAAAGTTCTGACAAAATGAATTATTAAAAAAGTTTTTACAAAATTTTTTTATCAAATACGCATTTAACACATAGCATGAACTACCATATTTTCAATAACCAACGTTATCTGTCCGTCTTCTTTTTAGGGTTCTATAGCTCAAATAAAAAGCAAAAAAGATCCTTTAGAAGATCACTCACTTGTATATTATTTATTGAAAGAACAAGTTACAAGAACACTAAGAAAGTATTTTCATGTTTTGTTATAAGACAGTTTTGAAGATATTGCTAAAAATATCTACAAAATACATTCTTTCTCTCGAAGTAAACAATTATTGAAAAATGTTGTTACTAAAAATATACCGGAAAAATGAAAAAAAATTTTGGTATTATAGTTTTTGAGAAATTCACGATAATTTTACGCATGTAAAAGAAATACTAACATTGTGAAAATTAATAATAATTGTTCTGAACATTTTAATAAAACTTATTTTCGTACTTCTTATTTGGGTAATTATTCCTAAGTATTTTAAGTATTATTATATAACCACCAGTTTTAGATTTATGTGCAAAGCAATATTAAAATGCAATATAATACAGCTTGAACCCATCCTTTATAACAGTTAAATATCTAATGATTTTCAATTACTAGCTTGAAGAAATATATGTTGGAGTTGCTAATCTTGTGTTATGTGTGTATAACATTCTGTCATTAGAAATTATTAATCGAGGCCATGAGTTCAGAAATGTGAAATTTTATCCGCGATTTCCTTCAGAATTAATTCTATTCTCCACATCCGCATGCTCCCAATGAATAACTTCTTAAACTATTTCCCTGTCTAATCTTTACTATTTCTCTGAATATTTATGTTGAAAGGTTTTTCCTAATATTTGCGTCAATATTCGAATGACTAGTATTACTCTGGTTTGCAATATGATTTAGATTGCTTACAACCGGTGGCGAGTGCTTCACGTTAGAACCCGTAGCGATTGATGGAGCGCGTCCATTAGATAACGTGAGAGTAGCGGCAGTCGATGAGAGGAATGGGGCACCAGTCTGCTCTTCCGGCTGGCTAATAGCGGGTTTTGATAGTTACGTCTTATAAGACATGCACTTCCACTTTGTCAGGTGCATGGAAAGCGATTTGGAGTAGGTCGCTTCATTAAAACTGCCGCAATAGAAATTATATTACTGGGAACATTTACTACAAATAATGCCATCTTTATCTAATATGGCCCCATTATATTTACTGCACAGCTTCACATTGATTCCTATTATTGTGATTCTTGTCAGCAGAAAAAAAAGGAGCGCGCCTGCTGGTCTCGAAGCCGGTTTGCCTATGTACAAACGAGTGCGTTAACGAGTGCACTGCGCTACGCACGCAGTTTACGGAGCGGTGAATAGTAGGGCACAGCACAGCGGCGAAAAAAATGTAAACAGAAACTGTTGTTTGGTTGTAAAAAGGGATTAGTTTGCACTCGGTGCTTAGGTTCAAATTTCAAATCACCCACTTTTATATTAATATTTTATAACGCTGTCACTGTATCACACGGAAATCAATGATTTCTAAAGGTATTTTTAATGTTACTTTTACATTAATTTCTGAACTAAATGCAACTTTTATCAATTCACAAAAACTTAACGAATTATTCTCTGTATTTTTTTGACAAAGTAATTTGAAGCTAATATTTATTTATTTTAACACTAGCTGTCACATTTACACCAGGACCACTGAGAGTTGGATTAGAAATGTACCTCTAGTATTACGTGAAATATAATTTATCCGACTGCACTTTGCTGACATCTAACATGCAGCACGTCTTGTGACCCACTATTTTGTTGCTTGTACGATTAAACTTAACTTATAGATTATGCTTATTTATTTTGTTTTAAAATTTCAAAAACTTCAAAAAATTTAAATATATTTATACTTTATATATCAATTTTAAATATATTTATACTTCACATCCATTTTTTCGATTTGACCCTTGCGTTTGATCTTTTTAGTCGTCCAAGGTACTTAAAAATACTTGTGGCCTCTTTTTCATCAGAGTCCCTACATTTTTCAATTTTTAAGAATAAATGATTGTCACAGAATCCAATATATGGTTTATAAATAGATGTTGGAGATATTTACAAGATGATATTTATAAGATAATTTTGGAGATATTTATCAGATAACTTTCTCGTATGTCTGCTATGGTGAAATACCTTTCTAAGACTTCACAGTAATATTCTCTTCAAAAAAGAGAATATTAGTGTAAATTCGCCACATATTAGTCTTCAATAATTTTCAAATTCAGGTTTTGGTTATATTAATTTACACGGTATGCTTTTATGGCTTCAAAATAAAAAAAATGTGTGAAAAAAAATATACCCGTGTCGATTTATTTCAGTGTTCATAGTAATACGCATTTGTTCATTGGAAGTTGCTCGTGTGCTTGTAGCGTAAGGTACCAATGATATTATTTTTCGTCATTGCCCTTGCAGGACATTCTTTTAAATATCGTCATTGAGATGAGTACAATTAAATTTTAACTGATTAAGCTAGTTGTAAAAAGTTGCGCTGGATTGGATTTAGTTATTAGATGCAATTTAAGGTTTTTCTTTGAGACCATAACAAAACACAATAATAGTATTTTTAAACAACATCGTTGTAAAGAGACTTTTCGGGTAAAATTGCAAATAAAGAATTTTAAAATTGTCGCCAAAATTACATGATAATTCATAAACTCGTGGTTATTAAAAAATATTATAAGAAAAGTTCAGAATTAAATAATACTTTTAGATTTATTAGCTACATCGAATGACTTTAATTAATGCCATCTATTATTATAATAGACGGCATTACCTCTATCAATCCTTCATTTAACTTAATTTAAATTTGCAAGAAGTCAATACGTAAGCGAAGTCGGTGGAATGGCTAGTACTTAATAAGAATCGTACTTGATTTAAAAATAAATAAATGATCGTATTTTCAAATGAAACGACTGAATATATAATAAAATTTCTTAATTCTAATAAGACTGGTCTAACTGGATTCGAAACTATTTTATATATAAATAAAGTTGCAGGAGTCTCGGAATAATCATAAAATTTACAAAATTTACATTTCCATATGTAGTTTCCATGGAATATCTTTTTTTGCACTTAATATATACATATATATATATATATATATATATATATATACATATATGTTTATATATATATATTTAATAAAACTGCAGAAATGGTCCATATGTCCACGTGACACCTGCTGATTCAATTTAGATGGACTTCTTTTTGAAATATAAAATTAAAGTGACATTTCATTTCACGAGTCCGATGGTATATGCATTCGATATAAGCTTATTTTGTTTCCACAATTTGTTTGAGATTTGAATCGGCTGCAAAGATTCGAAATTTAATTATTTTGATAGGTATAGTATTAGGCTGAATAAATTTGATTGCTACCAAAATACCTAAACAAGAGAAGGTGCGAAACAAGTATCTGTCCTATTATCTGCCTATTAAAAATAAATCTAATCTGTCCTATTTAGAACTATAAAGTGAACGCCAAATAACACATTTGCTATTGCAGCTATTATCACATATTTTTATTTACAAGCCATTCATAGCTCGCCTTACTCATTTCAAAATCTCCGCTCACATTGTGGTTATATGCATTAAGATTAAATTTATTTTACAATTTACAAAAGTTTAAATTTATTTCAAAAACGAAACTTATTTTGAAAACATATTTATTATGATATAGAAATTATAGCAGAAAATAAATGTATTGATATGATGAATAATATTTTTTTTAAATTAGATGAAAAGGTGAAAGGCATAGTAATTTCTTTACTTTTAAAAGGTATCAATTTAGTAAGAAAATTTCGATCTTATATTGTTTCAGTGAATTTTTTACTATAAATATATCTAAATAAATTTTAATTATGCTTTTCATTAGTATAATACCATAACTAGTGTTATGATCAAGGTGCCCAAATTGAAAGTATAGAAAAATATTAAATATTCATAGAAAAAAAAATGATTAATGGAAAGAGAATGTCTCATCTTTGAAATCATTTTCGAAGTTTATATTATCATTATTTTAGGTTTTGTTGTTATGTGCATAAGTGCCTTTGAAGAAAATTTTATACACCTCTCAATATGTACTCATTAATGAGGTCGGTATGTTGTAACGGGTACCTAATAATTGAGCATGTACAAATTTACCATCTAATTCTTTTTAATAATTTTTATACTACAAACTACCTATGCATATTGCGGTATGTTTGAGTACTCGTTTCATTTGTTATTATTGCCATTATCGTATTCTACAGCATTTTCGCTATCTACTAAAGCTGAAGCAAGGTTAGATTTACTCATGGAATCCGCAGGGTTTAAAGTATAAAAATTTGCGGTCTTAAAGTATAAAAAGCCTCCAATAGGTAATTCTGGAAGAACTTCTTTGTTGAGGCCTACCGCAGCAGCTGCATTATTATTGTTTTTTCTTCAAAACGAATTAGACACCGCTCAAATTTGTTATCTGGAGTCCGGTTCTTAAACTTTAAGTATTTTATCCAGATAGCATTCCACTATTTATTATCCTGATACATGATAAAAAGCGAATATCATACAACTTAATATCTGAAATCATCAAAAAATTAAGATATTGGCGGTGACCTGTTCTTATACGTAAACAATGTTAGTAATGCTTATTAAGATTAAAACTTATCAGAAGTATAAATTTCGATCCAGTTTGTAGAAGAGAAACTAACAAAATTTTCAGTTTTGTACACTTGGTGACTTTTAACATTTAATGAAACAGAATTTTATGTGGACATTTTGCGAAAGCGGAGCGCACGGCATTATCTAGATAAACATTTCCTCTTGGTATATTTGTATTTATTTAATCTAAATAAGCACCCAAAAATATTTTTTCGGAATATATAATCACTTTTCAAACTAGAAAGAAAAGAAAGAATCATACAATGGCGATCGACAATTAAATGAGCACGCAGTATATTGAGTGACGTCTACTGCAATTTACTGTTCTTTACAATTCACTGTTGTCTCTTTCTGGCAGGCTGCGTCTTATAGCGTTTAGAAGAAAAGTAATATTACATTATTTAAGCAATTATATTTCATTCATTTTTCTTTCTCTATAATGCTTCATACCCTCTCTTTTTTAGGTTGTTTGATTGTTCCATATTTTATTGTATGTTCATGCAATAACGCTAGAATCTTTCCTATCCATATATTAAAGCTATTAATGAGAAAAATGATTTAGAGGAATGTAAAAAATGTAATATAATACAATAAAGTTACGTCTGGAATTTTCTTCTCACCTAAAAACCCTGAATCAGAAGATATGCGAATTTAATATTCTTAGAAATTTATTTATATTGCATTAGTACAATAACAACAATGACGAAATACTAGCTGCGCACGCATAGAAATTACACAAATGTGGGATGTATCAATAGATAGCGCTACTTATATTTTAAATCGTGCAATGAAATTTTCCACCCGGACATACGTACATTGGAATAATGAGCATGGCAAGAAGTGAAGTATGGAGTGGTGCGAGACATATAAGTACTTGTGTAAGGTATCTGAATGCGGAAGGCATAAGGGCACACATCGTTGTGCATCGTTTTCCGCATATGAAATTTGGAATTGTAAGTGTTCATTATAAACTCACTTTATTCCCTCAATTTATTACTAACTTGGATGCTTGGTCAATATTAAAAATTTTATTACTTTTTATGTTTGGTATTAAACCGTATAAATTTGATTATTACGTATTTATTATCTAAACATATAATGAAATTGTAGAATTGGCGTGAATATGCATTGAATGTATATATGACAAAAACATTTATGTGAACATAAAAAAGTAAAAGAATACAAAAATATTGTATTTGGAATGTTTTTCCATTTGCCCGTGAGTGTCTGATCGCGCAACATGCAAAAATAATTAAAAGGATTTTGATGAAGTTTTTACTTATGGATTCGGTCGGATTGGGGGTAATATAGAGGCTGCAGATTTTATCACAATCGACAAACTAAAAAAAATACGTGACAATTTATATTTAAATACAAAGTGTAGTGTTTTGAAAAAACATAGCTTTATAATTTATTTGGCATTAATTTTGTAGTAATTCATTAACTTAATTTTTATTCACAGAAACAAACTACGTGATGTAGTATTATATGTACTATATTTAAATTCTTAATCACGACATAGGGTTTCGTTGTATTACAACATTTGTAGGTGGGCAATGTGAAGAGATTCATGAAGAGATGTCTTCATATTGTTCTAGCAAATTAATACATAATCAAATTTGATTTTTTTTTATAATAGGATAGTTTTGAATACGAGATAGAACTGTGTTTTTATATTTTTGAAACAGGTACAAATTTGTTCTGATTTTTTTGCACTTTCATTTTTAGTTTTTCGTCTGATCTTTAAGTTTAAAAAAGTAATGCAATTTTGTTGAAATTTCCTGTAAATATTGAATAAAATTCAAGAGATCTTTTAGTTGATTAGCAATTATATTAGTTATATTCATTAAGATGGCACTTAGCGCGCTGAGGTGTTAGTCAAATTTTTGTGCGTGTTGTTAAGAAAGATTAGGCTAGTAGTAAAAAAATTAATTTACTCCTCTATAATAAAAATATTTTCCCATTTTTGTAATTAATTTTAAATTATTTAATTCTAAATATTATACATTCGTTATTGCTTCAGTTTTCCCTTCGACGCATATAAAATAAATAATAGCGAAGTATAACAAAAAACCGTTCTACCTTTAAGCTTTAAATGTACGGAAAGAATTCCTCAACTTCCGTCACGCAGGTGGCACTAGGACAGCGACTGTATTTTTCACTAATTGGATTGGCCTTCAGATGCAAAGAGCGAGCGCAAATAACTTTTCCTTTCTGACGTATCACCGGTAATTTAAGTGCTATTGTCGTGGTTACCCCAAGTGGCAATTTCCAACAAATAGAGGCGATTAATTACAGAGGTGTTATTAGGATTCTATAGTGGTCGACCGACTGTGAAATCATGATCATAAGAATACTCTCATAAGAATATTCTGAAGTTATTGAGATACGATCATAAGAATAATAAGAAACTCTGATATTACTGAGTTTTATGCGGATTTAAAACGGAAGTGTAGGGATCAGTTTTTAAATTTATTTAAAAATAATTATGTTGTCATATATTTATTATATATTTACTATTAAGTAATGTTGAAAAATTGGATGTTACAACTGATCACAGTTTTAATATCGTTTTTTTTTAAACTTGCATTTGCACTCGGCTCCACAATAAGAATTTTTCTTCCTGGTATAATTCAATTATTTAAGTAAATATCCAAATAAATAAGCTAAGTCAACGATAAACCGCTATAAAAATAAAACACAAAACTAAAGACATGAAGGTAAAACTCAATTCCAAAAAGCATATCGAAGGTCAGGCCAAGTACTATTGCGCGTTTTAATTCTCAAATACATATACCATCTAGCGTATATGTATTTGAGAAATATATATATATAAATATATATATATATATATATATATATATATATATATATATTTATATATCTACATACAACTTCAATGCTTAAATAAATTACATACACAGTCTTTATTTATTGGAAAATTACAATTTTACTTTAATCATTAATTTCTTACCAAAACTTTTCGGTGCTTTCTTCAGATATCTGAGTTATCTGAGTCCTTCAATTTACTGTATTATTAATTATATTTTTCCCAGCAATATCAGTTATCCTAAGTAGTATATTATGTAAACGACAGGTGTGAGTAGTTATAAAATGCTATGTATCTATGCCATGTATTATTTTAATTCAAATTTAAAATATTAATACTTTTTTAAATTTATGTCAGTTTAACTTCATAAAAAAATTATATACTAGTCTGTGGCTAGTGTATCTGTAGCTTGAACGGAAACTAAATACTTTCTATATGAAAAAAGTGCCATAGAATTGGGTTCGCTCTTTGAAAAATTTAGTAAAACATTATTTTTACACAGAGAGAACGCATCTATATTTAACATTTTGTACTAAATCATAGTAAAGTATTCATGGAAAAATGACATAATTTACTCTTTACATTTCGCATAGCCTAGTCCCATACTCTTGCAATCTGTCAACTAAATGAGTGTACACTAAGTTATTATTTGGAAATTTCATCTCATTCTCTTCCGATGTGTTCCGTTTCATTTGCAAGCGCTTTCAACTTTGGATGATGATTGAAAATGGGATTAATGAACGTCTTTAAAGTGTTCTAGTGTACTTTAAAACGCTTATAAAGTAAAAATTAGGCATGTCTATATTAACGTTCAATACCTTGTTTTAACCTAGGTTTGGTATAAATAAACATATATTGAATCAAAGTGTTGTCATCGCAAACGTTGATAGAAATTTCTTTTAGTTATCGCTTGGTGATGTTTTACCAATAGACCGAAAAATAAACGCAAGAGACGTATTTCCGTCCTGATTTTTTTATATACATGTATGACAATATCATAATGTAGCAGGTTACTTGTAAGTATAAGTTTGTGCAATAATTAAAATTATTACACAAACTTTCAACTCACAAAACGTTTGATATTTTACAGTAAATATTTCATAACATTTTTAATCTAATTGGATGAATACAATCGAATAATTAACATGAGCTTAGTCTAGATAGACCATTGTGATTAAATCTTTTGAAGCAATCACATTGGGGCAGCAAAGGGGAACAAGCATTGCTTTACAAAGTGTACTTTCTCATCCACATTCTCTAGATTTCGGGCACTCAAGAAGAAAGCTCTCAAAATTAAGGCATTTGTATCATATTTTAGTATAATGTTGGATGAACTCACCATAAGATGAAAAATGTTATCGTTGTCTTTTTTTATTCTCAGGGCATTAAGTATAAGATAGTACCATAAGACAATGCCGCCTGTCAGTCTTTGTATGCTAATCTCAGAAACAACTAATATATTTGATTTCAGTTTCCATCAATATTAGAAGTTAAATTGTATATTAATTTATAAATGTTTTGTACAAATTACTGACTTGTGACGATGAGATTATAAAAAAATGAAATCTCGGAGGAAGTTTCTAGGCATAGTTTACGACTGGAAATCTCTCGTTAGAGAATAAATCGTTATAAATACGTGAGAATAATGTACTGCCATATTTAGTCGCCTCAAAAAGTTCTACAATAAGTCCCTTACAGTATATATCTATCTAAGTTTTACTAATATCAGGAATAAACAGGTCTTACAAAATAGGCGCGATGGAATACCTCCACTGACCAGAGTTTTTTGGGAAGAAAATGTTAAATATTAATTAAATTCAATATATTTTTCTTTTAATTAATCTAATTTATTATAAATATTTTTGCTTTTACGAGGATGTTTTTGAGTAAAAGTTACAAATTCATATCACATTCCGAGTCCTTAGGATCGATATAAAAACAGTTTGGTTTCAAAAAGGTATGAAATATATTAAAATTTCCCAAGTATTCGTGTAATCTTCCCACAATGTAATACCAACATCGTGTATCATTTGCAGGCATATCGACTGCTGTAAAACTCAAATAAAGCCTGAGTAATACATTGTCTCTGGTTAAAATGATAACAGTTAAAATTGTTAATCAAAATGTTCAAAATTTGAACACATGAATATTGTTAACATTTTGAAAAATTAAATGTTAAAAGTAAATTTTGTCTATTTGTAAATTAATGGTTAATTAAGTAACATAAACTTCAAAAGGTTCAAAACTCCAGATAACTTGAAAAAAGATGAATTTGTTGTAATATATTAAATTATTGTTAAAATACAAAACGTGTTAATGATACTATCACTATTGTGGCTTAAATAGTGCCTGAGATTATATAAAATAAAATTTAAAAAAATAGTAAAATTACTCAGAAATTTATAAACTTTTTGCTGAAATTTCGTTAAAATTTAGGAATTTTTCCAAAGTTAAATAGTAATAATAATAAATAAATTTTTAATATAATAAATAATTTTTTTTAAACAGATAGTAGCGATATGTATCTAATTTATTAATAGAAATATATCTTTCCCAAAATACTTTTATATATTTAGACCGAAATGGACCATCAAACAGAAGCATACTTCACGGTCGTAATTATAAAATCGTGACATAAACCGAAGTATATTTTTAATATGGCGTGGCGTCAGAAATTTTACTACGTAGCGGCCTTAAGAACACAGTAAGTCTTTTTCGTCTACTGCATCTAACTCAAGCAATATCTAGTTAAAATATAGGCTTACATCTTTAGGAACATATTTAGAAGCGTAAGTAAGCGGGATGTGCATTCTATATGGAAGGGAGGACTGGTGATACTTTGGAGAGAACAAAAAGTAATAAACGGTTCGTGCTGTCAACAAATATCTTATTTATACTTGGTTTGATTTTCTGGATTTTAGTCGACATTACTAAATAACATTTTTACTAATTTGCAATTATGGATGGATAGACCGCATAAACAAAATAAAGGAAATCACTTTCGAATTTCGAAACTAATAGATGAACTATTTCTCCCGTATAAAGCAAATTTTCATGTCTCGCTTCGAGAAAACCTTGCCTATGAATCACGTTTATTTATGAAAATTGTTATTCGATTTACTTTGAATAATTTTCTTAACCACCATGAAGGTTTTTATCGCTCCTCGTACCCACATCTCTATAAAATTAAAATATAAATCAATATTTTCTCATAAAATTAAATAAAAATATTACGTCGAAAAATAAAATGTTTAATTTTAAATAAGAAATTGTTTTGCGCCTTTCATATTTATCTCATAATAATAAATAATTCTTAATTCAAAAATCGGTTTTGTATCTTAACAGTCGGGATAGAAAAATAATTATATTGAGCTTCATGTTACTTTTTAATTTGAGTTTTTAAATATTTTGAGACAGGCCAGAAAATTTCGTAAATTTATTTATGGCAAGTTTAATTTCAATTTCACATGAGAGAGGAGAGGGAAATAAATTTAAATAAACTAGCTAGAGATACGTCATACGTTCATACATCAACCGAAGTTAGCAGATCGATATGAAAAATAAACATTATGCTCGTATTTTTCATGCGGTTAGTTAGTACGCATTTTTATGGACATACACAAACATACCCTTGTATACGGGCACATAGAAACAAAAGCGTGCCCGCTTGCGGTTTTATGCTAATGTATATGACAATGCTACTGCACACGCTGATCAACGCGTACATACCCACAAACACGCAGCTGAAACTCGTATGCAGATAGATGCACAGGCACGAACAAATGTGCATACATCCTCGTGTATGTGCAAGTAGTAGTAATGACCATTCTTGTAAAGCGAATCAATCGTTGGAAGAAGTGAGTGAATATAAATCATGCTCCTATCTCTGATAATTTGAGGACTATTGATGTTGGGTCGTGATTATTCTGACACGAAACGAACGATTTTCATCTGAAGCATACAAATCGCATACTAAGTGAATGCATGTTTGTATGACTATATAAAGCTGCACTGTATCTTATACGGTGTACCTATCGCTGTTATATTGTCAAAACAGTTTTATTATAATAATTTTAGTAACATTAATATTTTCAATTAAAAGTGCGATATTTCAAGCAATATTATAATTTTACTAGACGCTGAATCTGCAAAAACATTGTCATTATAATTTTGTTAGAAATTGTTATTATATGTTTTTAATATGCTTTTATTAGTTGAATTTCTCTGTTCATGATAAATATGAAATCAAAGCTAAGTAACATTCAAAGTTTATTCCAGAAGCTTTTTATGTATAAAAGGTTGTATTTGTTTTCAGGTTACTAGGTGTAATGTGAGTAAGTATGAAACGACGTAGGCAGCGCAATAAATGAATGCAGGAAGTGAAAGAAGTGAAGTGGAAAGTTACGACTTTGTACATCAAGCAAGAAGTTATAACGTTGAAGTTCGACATCAAAACTTTCACGTGGGCTGCAACTGATAATTAATTTGTAAAGTACATTGAGTACAAGAAATAAAGCATCTGATTATGGTTTGAAATTGTATTTGAACTTTTTATGTATGTTGTTAATGATTATATCCATTAACCTTTTAGTGAGGTTTTGAAGGATGTAGTGGAAGTAGTGATTAATATCATCGATGTACATTCCACATCGATTAATAAAAAGTCCATTGAATATTTTTTGATAGAACGCAATTATTGCCAAAATGTTTTTTCTAATTCTATTATAAAATGTTTAGACGCTCTAGAAAAAATAAAGCAACAGCATCTTTAAACGACAATATTTTTGGATATTGTCTGTCATCAAGTTTTCAATTTTACGTTTAATAGTTTCGAAAAAATATATTTTTTGAGAAATTTATTTCTGATATGAAGTCTGGATAATTGTGACGTCGCATTTATTGAATCGATTGAGCTCTTTTGGATTTCTAAAGGCATAGATGAACAAATGATATAAAATTGTAAATAACAGCCATATTTGAATAATTAATCTATACACAGTTCGTCTTTTTGTAGTCGACCAATAAACAAGTTATTTAAATATACTAAGGTATCAAACATATTCAACGGTATGTTTATATATAACCAATTATTATATATAAATATATCGTTATTATATAAATACGCCTTAAAATATAAAATGGTGAAAAAATCTGGCTACCGCGTAAAAAGGTCTTAACTATATTTGAATTACGCATATTAGAAATAAAATATTCGATCAGGTAAAAACAAAATATTCATTCAATATAAGAAATATAAGAAAAATTAATTGATTTTTATTATCCTATTTTAATGCATTTACCAACTTAGCCGTAAGTTCAATGAAAAATATAACAAAGCATGTATTTACAACAAAGCATGCATTTTATTTAACATACAGAAGAGAAGTTTTTCAAATTAAGAAATTCACCTTAAATTTATCCGAATAAAATATTTATCACAGTAAAACATTTATCGGAATAAAATATTTTTAACTGTTTAAGAATTATACAAAAGGGTACGCTTGTGAACCCCAAATTTATTTAAATTTTAATTTTGTATCGTATATTTTTCACTTACGACCAAAATGTGTGAAAAATATAGTCCCCTCTTATCTCCAATCTTTACAGCTAACATTTATAGTTTTTGAGAGAAAAAAAAATCGTTTTTCCTTCTCTAACCCCGTAATTATTAGATCATAACTCTGAAGATATGCATATTAACAGACTAAATTTAAATGAATTATTTTTAAGACCATTAACCCTGTACATAAATAAAACTATTCTTGTAATAAAAAAATATTAAATTACCGAACTATTTTCACCCTCGCTAGTTGTAATTTGTCTGTGTCTATCTAGATACCGAGAATTTATCATCAGAGCTGACGAAAATTACGTGACGTTATTTCATAAAACATATTTGTTATATATTAAATTATTCGTGTCTTACAGGATCAAGTCGCTTATTTTTTGGACACACAAAGGATATATGATGTAATATTTCGGAGAAGATATTTCGCGTCACTTTATGTATTCACGAATTTCTTCATTGGATCAAAGTTGCTTTCATCTCCTTTTTTTTCCTTGAATTTCGCGGATTTATTACTCTCTCTACATTCAAATTTATAGTGATGTGAAATGAAATATAAGAAGAAAATCTCATTATTATTTTATTTGAAACCGAATTCCCGTTTCCTTTATCTCAAAATATTATGAGACGTTTTATTATTAAAAATTAATTTAGAATGATATGTTATTTTATTCATGTATTGAAACATAAATATGAGGAACTATGTAATTGAAGGCAAAATATATCAATAGCGACTAACAATTCTAGACGAATTACATAGTAAAAAATATTTTTTTTTGAAGAACCATTTCTCTAAAATCAATAATTCTGTAGTTGTAAAAAGACTATTAAATTATTAATTATGATCAATAGCGCAAGAGTTTTTCAAACTTGATCATTTTAGTCAAATTTTCAGAATTTTCATTGATTATGGAACGATCATCTTGGTGATAAGTGTAGGGGATGGCAATTTTTAGGCACTTTTCTTGAAAAATATTTAAATAAATTCATGGAAAAATAAACCATGCGTATTCATTTCACGCCCTACACAATGACCTTGAAAGACCTTTTTCTCTTTCCCAATTCAATGTCGAACAGTTTCCGAGAAATCTTCTGCGACATGCTCGAGGGCAGACACCAAAATTAATCTATTAGTGCTCCATTTTGGAAATTTTACCACGGAACACTAAAAACGACAACTAAGGCCTTTAAAGTTTAATTTAAATGGTCCAATAATAAATCTCGCATTTGTTACGGAAAATCAGTTATCATTCATGACGGTTTGTAAATACTATTACTGCGAAACTCTTTGAATAATCATGAAAAAAAACATCTTCTACAATTATACTTAAAATAGTACGAAATTCGCAGAATCGACATAATTGCACAAAAACACTAGCACAATAAAAGATCAAAAGAAACATTTGTTTTTACAACAACGGAACGAAAGTTAACGTCGCTTTACAGTAAGTTTTAATTAATGTAGACAATGGCTACAAATTGGAAAAACAAACAGCATTGATAATTATTTATCTTTTTTCCTTCGCATTATAGTTATAAATTGTACTGTATTTTTTGCTCTTTTCTTATTGTCGATTGTCGAAATGTTTACCTTTTTACGTTCTGAAAAATAGCAGTTTTTTTTTAAATTTATATTCTTTTTCTTTAATTGTGGGCGGCTGCAAAGGATATGCATCGAGGTATTCATTAGATTGTTAATATTTTTTTGAGGTAAACATGTTTTTTTCAATTATTTATTTTTTCAGGGTTCCGTACCTCAAAAGGAAAATGGAGCGTTTAAGTTATCAGGTTGAAATTAATATAAAATACCGAGATGTATAATCTCATGGAGCTGTAAAAATTCAGGCTCCTAAGTCATCGCAATATAAAAAAAACCTAAAAATGTGCCCATTTACGGCGCATATTTTGACGCAAATAAATCAAAACCGTGAGTAGGGTAAAAATCGTGAGTAGGGTATTTCCCGTCCATCTAGAATCGGAAAATTTGGTAAGAACCGAGATGTTACAGCACAAGTAAAGGGAAACTGTTAATTTCTAATTATATCATAAATTTTTTTTAATA
This sequence comes from Druceiella hillmani, assembly GCA_039881145.1. Lineage (NCBI taxonomy): Eukaryota > Metazoa > Arthropoda > Insecta > Lepidoptera > Hepialidae > Druceiella > Druceiella hillmani. The sequence goes on along the minus strand of JAYKKI010000034.1, from coordinate 611,192 downwards.
TGCACCTATGAAAGATATAGAAGACAATATATTTTCGTTTTAAAAATTATAAATTTGTAAATAGTTTAATGTGAATATTATGTATTATTCAATTTACCTAAATGCTTAAATGTGTCCATAATCTTTCTAGAGCGGGTTTCACTCGTGCATGATACGTTTTTTTTATTAACTGTTACTATTAATATAAATTTAGTAATACATTCTTTTTCAGTATGCTTTTCAAAATTTTAATATATCACACAAAAACTTGTAGGAATATCGAATTGTATATTTTTAGATTTTTTTTCCAAGACCGATATGTGCGAAATAAATAAAAAAGTTTTACATTATGATCAAACAAATTTAACATAATTTTAATATTGAAAAATGTGGCAGCGTATTAGTGGTATTTTTTGAATAGGTTTGACTGGTAAAAATTCGTACCGGTATGAAAAATCTTCATGCGTCAATTTTATTAGTACCCTGATTTCAATTCGAGCCTTGCCTTTTACTTATATTTCTCTTAGTTCATGAAGTTCGTTTAAGCGACTAAAGGGACCTGCAGTATATGCACTCATATGGCACAAAAAAGCTTTGGTTCCAAGGCTATAAAGAAAGAATCATGTTATGATGCACATTTTTTTTATTCTCATTTTTTATTTCCAAGGTATTTTTGATCGCACCCCATAAGCATGTGCAAAAAAATTATTTCGACTCAGGGTTATACGTCTTTGAAATAAAATTGTACGTAATTTTAATTAGAATTTTTGGTTTTATTATTCGAATTCGGACTATTTAGGAAGGAAATTCTAAAAAGTATCTGAATTATGTAAAACTTATTAACTTATTGCTAAGTGGTAGTAATGATTATTTAATAATACGAAACGTTGAAATTTTCAGTTCATGTAGATTCAAAAATAAATTTAAAAGGGGTTTTCTACTACTTTAATTTCATATTTTTTTCCTGCCATTTTACGACACACATTCGATTCGATTCTCAGTTCACCCATTTTAGTTCATGTGATAACCAAATAAAATAAATTCATTTCTTCCCTGAGAATGAAGTTGTTTTTCTATTGTAGTAGAAAATAGTTATAATTTATATTAATAATGCTTTTTGATTTATCTAAGTTTAAAGTTGGAGGTCAACCAATCCTTTTTCAATCTATAGAAACAATGTTTGGCTGTATCAAAGGGTACTATCCTTTGATTTTCTTTGATAGTACCTACATTACGTATTGTTATACTCGTTTTTCATTATACAGAATTCGTCAAGCAAAAGAAATCTGAATTCTCTTCGTAAAGTTTCCTTATTTTATTTGTTCTTTACTTGTCGACACTCATTTTCTAAATGAAAAGAAGGTCGAAAATCGCGTTCATCAGATATGCTACTTGCTGTACACAGCAAGTAATTCCGTTTTGAAATCATCTTTTTACTTTTTATTAATGGAAACTCTTAAGCGTGTTGTTAAAAATTATGTCTACTTTCGTGAGTATATTAGATTAGCAAAAATATTTTTACAATAATTTTCCCACACAATTTCATAACAAACTAAACACCGGGAAAATATAATTAAAAAAAAATTTCATGTAACCGAGCAACATTTAACATGTATTAATGTAATCATCTATCCGTTTCATCTCCGTCGACGATATCATTAAATATACATCATAAAGTTTTTGTAGCAAAACTAATTTGGAAGTGAGTAGCAATACTATTAAACTTTCAGGTTTCTCTTGGCGGAGAGTGAAATGGCTGTTTCAAGTTTTCACCCAATATCGTTGTAACTAATTTGTTTATTTCAGAAGTGTCAAGTTTTGTGCTTTCAGTTGAAATTAAGCTTGTATCGAACTTGAAATTTCCGACTTGAATAAATTAAATGCTTTTAATAGTCACAAAGTGCCGAATAAAAAACGTTTGTACATTTTACAATATATAAAGCTATTTCTAAGCTTTCTCGCTATCAAATAATCTTTTCCCTTTGTTTTTGTGAGTTTTTTTTGTTTAAAAAAATAAAAATTAGTTTCATTTCCTTAAAAAATTGTTTTTCGATCTTTCAAAATCTAAGTTGGCCTCCAATCTAGTTTTGATAATAAATGCAGTACGATATAAGACACATTCGATGCACGAATAGGCCCTTTCGTTCGATTATACTAAATGGGTTGTTGTATTATAACCCACTAAATAGAGTCTATGCATAGCAATCAGGCATTGAAATAGGATCCTCTAAAAAATATGTTTCTTTTTATATCATACATTTTTGAATGTGACATGAAAAGCAACAAAACTTGAATTTATTATGGGTATCCAGAATATTTATCTAGTTTAGTTTTCATAGTTTAAGATCAACCAAAGACCTTTACATCAAAAGTTGATAATTTTAGGTTCAAAAAAAGTCAGTCTCTCTTAATTTGCGACTATTTTTTGACATATGGCGAAATTGCGACTAGTGGCGGAGTTTTACACCAATGTCAGCGTATTATTTGTCCCTTCGCGTCAATTAAGAAAAATTAGAAAGTTGGGAACGTGTTTCAGGTACTGAACGAATGTCTACCAGAAATAAATATCAAATTTGTATTGCTCTCTTGGACTGACATACGAATTAAGGAATTCAGAATCTAGAAAAATAAAACAGTGTAAGTTCGTCGAATTTACTGAAAAATTTAGCTAAACGAATAGCTTAGACTAGTTAACTACTTTTCCTCAATGTTACTGCTCTATAATGCACCACTTATTGCAGACTTACAATTGCCATTTTTTGTGTAATACATCAATGCAATATTGAATTACCTTGATTTAACAAAAAAAATTTCAACTTACCATTCAGGTGCACATTATCTGTGTGTTCATATATAATAATGGGAAACAGTGTCTGTTTGTAACATCATATCACATCTGATTAGATTATATTAAGTAGATACGATGAGGGAAAGCAAAATGCTGGATTTGGAGATTTTGACATTGTCATTTGATTAAGTTTTTTTTGGTAATTCTGTACTCAAATCATTTTATTTTATCTCAAGTATTAACTCTGACAAAAAATTCTTAGCTTTCTTATACAATTTTCAACATTAGATAATTTTTCGCATTCTTTGAGAACATTCTTTGAGATCTGATCCTGTTTGGTTCGATACCAATAATTTGTAGTATGGTAAAAAAGGGTGAAATATGAGAAAAAGGTAATTAGAAAATATATATGATCGCTATCACTATAGAATGAAGGGGTCAAGGGAAGACTGGCCGAAATGTGGCTGTTGGAGAGCTATGGATTTGTCGACCAGTAATCGCAAAGTAAGGCACGTCGAAAATTTAAATTAAAGAAAATTTATTGTCGTAAATTTACAACTATTTTTAAAAGCACACAATCATCAACTTGCGTGCAATAATTTTTTAAAACACATAAGCATCATCCTGCCCAAAACGTAGCCCACGGAAGCACGTACTTATCGATAGTATTTGCGGTTCGTAAAGTGTTTAAAATTCGTCTTGCTAATATTTCTCCGAGTGCTGGTGAATACGAGTCCCACCATATTACTTTATAAATTCCTACAATTTTCAACCAAAATCCTTCATACTGAGAGAGGTAGAATTTCTTATGCGAAGATAATTGTGTTATTTATACAGTTGCTACTGTTGTGTTATATCTCGCACGAGGTTTTGTTAATAAGAATACCATGCAATGCCAGGTATTTATCTAGCATTTAAAAGAAACGTACATTATTCTTGTTCTCATAGTGACTCGCAAAATTCAATTTAAGAACTTTAGATTAAAATTAATCAGAATTTAGTAAAGATTTTAAACGTTCGTTTTAATGCTCTTCAATGTAAATTTATAACAACTTCAAATCTTTAACTTTACTTTTGATGCCTATAAGTTGGTTCTCTCCAATTTTAAAATTACGTTTAAATGGATACGAAAATGTTGGTGGTTATGTATTCTGTGTATGCACCGTTACGTCTAAACTGTGTTTTCATCATTATTATTTTAAGTATCTATTACTCGTTAACATTGAAGTAAGGTTACCTAAAATATTGACTTATGTATATATAAATTAAAATTAAAAAATATATACTGCGTACACGAAACAAATTCAATGATTAGTGAGAAGATAGATATTTATAAATGTAAAATATAAACATAAACATAATTGAATGTTCCAGTTATGCGCGTGTAGAATGCGTACTTTTGGAGCCTTTGTACAAAGTAACTCTTTAAATTTTAGGGCGAAAAATGCTTCAGTTATATTAAAACTGCGTTTTGGCACCCCTCGATAGTTGTGAATGGAAGTTTTTTAATAGATATTGTAAATAAGGGCGATTTGATGAACGGTAATACCGAAAAAAAGAACAAATATTTTACTTCCGTATTAAGTGTTAAATGATCTTAACCATTAGGACATACCAATTTTAAGTAATAAAGCCAAGGTTAATATTATTAGAAACCCTGAAAAGATATGTAGTCGATACATAAGTTTAGTTACGAAATAAATATATAGCCTTGAAAAGTAATGATATATTAATATTTATATCTTGATAAATGACGCTAAAAAATGTTCAAAAGAAACATAATGTAATTTTTTCTAGTTTCACCTAAGGCAACAACTGTAGTGCAAAAGTTCTGTAAAGAACTTAAATTTGCAAGTCAAAAATATTCTTTTACTTAGCGACAAACAAATATACTAATTAATAAAAATATCTACAGTTTAGACGGCAGTGAAATGGTTTCAATTTTGGAAAAGGGAAAAGTCATATGCGTTCACAGTTGAAACTTATTTTCATTTGACTGAATATTGTTATTTCAGTATCTTCACGTAAAATTTATTTTTCAATTTAAATTTCTTTGACTTGAATCCATAATGAATTTTCTTATCTCGAATTTGTCTCTCTTTGGGAAAGTGGTAAACGCTACTGTAGTTTAGCTTGAAACACAGTTTTACCTAAATATTCATATTTTGTCCATTTCTCCACGGAATTGGAATAATCAGAAATAACGGAGCAACAAATTACACAATGTTGTTGATACCGCGCTACTTGGTTTTGATTTCACATAGAATAAACAGCTTCTCTACTATCGTCAGAAAACATCGCATTTTCATTTTAAGATTTTATTCAGTCTGGTGACTTACCAGGATAAAAGTTCGGTGTGCAAATAATTTTTTTTTAAACTTTCATTAAGATATAAGATACTAATAAATAATGTGTATTACACCATCACATTAGAGGATCAAGTAACACCCATTTGTACTATAAAGGCTACAATCAGAAATGACTCTGATAGTTATACATAAAATGAAGCGTAATTTGGTCTCTATCCTGTTCTCTACCCTAGTGCAAAAGTTATATTAAACCCAACGTCAACCTATTGTACTATTAACAAAAGATATTAATGTATTTTATATTTTGATAAGAAGTGGAAATTTTATTTTATAAGGTGAAAGCTGTTGTTGATGTTAAAAAAGAACGAAGTAATTTAGTTCTCTAGAATTCGCCACTGTTTCTATATGAAAGGATTGTATATTTGAAATAACACTATTGTACTATTTGAATACTTGTGTTACAATTGTACAATGCTGGGCATTTGGAACTAAAAATGACAGCTTTAAGTTTATATTTTTGATCGAGTTGAAACTCAATTTTCTGATATAACAGGACGCTGTATCATCATACAGCATAAATTTACTTTTAAGTTAAAGTGAATTTTTTTAAAATTTTTCATATAGATGTACGAAATGGCGATCCTAATTAGGAAAAACCACTCTAATGACCCACTTAAAACCAGGACTCCGTTTAATTTATTCATATTATTTCTTTCTTAATATTTCGTCTTAATGTTTCTTAATTATTGTTAGGTATCGATTCTTGGACTACGTCAATACAAATCAATAATAAATAATGAATCACTTTCAATGTTATAATAGTCTTTATAGATTATTAAATAAAATCAGTTTAAATGCAAAACTCTTTTCCTTTATTATCATATAAATTTAATTTATTAGCCGAGGATGATATATTACTGCATTAAGAATATTATAATTAATATTCATTACATTATATTTTTACGGTGTATTGGGTAAATTGGGTAAACTTGGTAAAATTCTGAATCGAACTAAAAACATTCTAGTCGATTAAAATGTTATTATTTTATTTAGAATCGCATCTTTTAGAAAAATATCACAGAAAGTAATATTTATAATTACACTTAATAAATGTAATTATACTTAATTTCATACTGCATTAATCTTAAGTACACAATCCAACTTTTAGCTTCTTTGAAGTCTGCAGTAAAGTTATACAATATCATATGTTTGATTACAAAGCACTCAGGAGTGTTTATTCTATTTACAATTTCATTAGATGTGGAGAAATTATCCACTAATTAACAATTTACTATACATCGAAACAAACTGACACCGAAAACTAAATGGAAAAAAAAGTGACAGACTTAGCCGGGTAATCGATTTTGTTGAATGTACGGCACCAAGTTCTGGACGTAAAATTCACTTTCAGGCGAGCTGTAACCATATTCATCTTCCAGGTTTTGACTGACGGAAGTATCAACGTCTAATTTGTTGATTTGATATAAGGGAGTGGGTCTCCATATCCCATTTTATAATCGAATTAAAAGTCGACTTGAATTAATTATTTACTTTTCAAAATCATGATATTTTGAATCTACGTATACTTTTACAACAGGGATGTGTTGGATTTAATATTGTTTACTTAATCCATCATACAAACTTTATTAGCAATAAGTTTTGTATTAAAAATTTCGCCATAAAAAATATGTAGCAACGTAAAGAGTACAAATAAGTGAATAAATTATGATATATTATGCATTTAGATACGTGTAATAATTAATAAAGATAGAAAAAAGAAATAACGGGAAATAATGCTTTTATTGAGCATAGTATGAACTAAAACATCACTTATGTATGCATCGGAGTTTTTCGATGCAGAGTTACGTGGTTGCTTACTACATTTTAATTAATTGAGGTTTATTAACCGAAATGATTAATTTGAAAATCTTAATCAAATATAATTTTATTATGTTTTCTACAATTGTTCCAGAATTTTCATAATACATGATTAAAAAGTAAAAAGGAGGAGGATAATTACATATAATTTTAGAGCTATAGATTTCCCAAGCAGAGCCTGAAAAATAAATAGCAGTTTCATTTTAAAACACTTATCACCATATCACTCAATTGAGTGCGAGACAAAAAAAAATGTATCCCCATTTGATATAAATAGGGAGGCATATTGATTTTTTTTATATTGTCCTAAATATTAATTGTGATTAGAGTCTAAAGCATACACTCGCAAATCTTATATATGTAGTTCTGAAGTGGACGAACTCGTAAAACTGGAAGAGATGAGAGATAAGAGAGGGGACACAATATACACACGTAAGGTTTCATTGTTTCACTGTGAACTTTAATACCTTATTAGAGCTATTGATAATTACAAACTGTTATTATAATAATATTATATGATCTTTTGCGTGTATTAAGTAATCTGAAGTTCAACACGAGATAAATCCAATAGATGATGAAAAAAAAATTCAAGGTTTCATTTTTTGACACGAAAATAAATGTGGCGAGAATTTATTACATGGTTTCACCCTTACCAATTTATGTTTAAGACGTATTTCTTTACTTTAATTTAACGATATTATTATTTAAAACTTTATGTATTCTGAAATTATTTGCATCATGGTAAGATTTGAATTAATAAATGAAGTATTAAATATAGGCCAGGTTAAATATGAGCAAAAGTTTGTTTATAGTTTCGTCCACCCAACACTATAACGCTTTTCGTCCTATTAACATACACGTTTGTGCAATAGTGAAACATCCATTCTGAAAGTTTTATTGTAAAGGGCCATGACTTAATAGCAGAGCGATTTTTCGTGCGGTGACGCGGCTGGCAAACGACAAAACATTAATGGATATAAAGGGATAGTATGTGAATATCCTTACTCATGACCCGTCTGATTTAAGGGTATTAGTAATTTCTTTTCTATTAAATTAGCCAACAATTCAGTTTAACATACTTAAACTAATAATGATTGAATAAATATTATAAAACATAGATAAAATTAATTTTTTTAAGTTCAGTTATAGGTATATCGAATGACTCTGGCAGACTTTCGCCGATACGAACGTTACGAATGAAAACGAGCTAACGGAAAAAAAGATGACAGATCATATGTCTGCACACTTGCCGATGAGACATATTTTATTGAGTCTACGAAAAGTTAGTTGACTGTCGATCTTGTCTGGCAACATCGGCAGTTGTGGCCGCTAATAAGAATCGGTCGTCAGGGTTGCGCGTTACACTCAGATTTCGTTACTTTAATTTACAATTAAATTTAATGATGGGTTAAAACCATGGACTAAGCAAGTAGTTTATTTTGTAATCGATTTCAAAAGAAATTTAATTCTCCTTTCAATCAAATTCAGTAAATTAGTTTTATTAGTCTTGTCATGTACACTTTTTAAATAAATGCGTCGATTTTAAGAATATTTTTATCTTGGAAGATCGTTTCGTTATTACAAATTATACGAATATAGAGCGGAAGAAAATGATATACAAAAATTTATTAAACTTTCGATCATAACTTATTCAAAAATATTACTAAGTACATTAAAGTAACTCAAAACAAAATATCCTCGTTTAAGCGAAATGAGGTGAATGTTTCATTTTCTTAGATTTATTTAGTATGATTATCTTTTGTTAGTCAATAACTTTACAAGCCGGATTTTTTAGCTATTTAATCACGGTAATCGAAACAATTATTCACAAATATTTTGTTAGAAAATAAGATTCGTCAGAAAGAACGAATGATAAATAATGCTAATTTGAACGAATGGTAATTAATGCTAAGAACGAATGCTAATTTGATAGAAAAGCTTCAGATATTTTAAATTAAAAACGATCAAATATGTATTTGTATAAATTCACGGAAGTCATTGGTGTAGATATCTACTCTGAAAACGTATTTTAAAAACACATTTTTCTCAATGTCTTCCATAAAAAGATTTGTTATTAAAAGGAACACAATATATTGCCAAAGGAGTTATATGAGCTGAAGATGGTGAATTATTTGACAAAAAAAATTATGTCATTGAGACTATCATGCAAATTAATCGTCAATGTGACATTTCGGTTGCGATAGCCAAAGTAAAGGTCGCAATCACTCAGCGACTTGTTTGTGTCATTTAGTCAGTAGAGCCAACAGTTGAATCGTCAACCTAAAAACTCCAACTGACAATAATGACCATTATGTTTCAGTGGTAGTTGTGTTTTAATTACGGAAACAGATGTCTAATAACAAATATTAAATCCAGATCTTATAATTTACTTGGTAAATTTACTAATTTTTGTAATATATATACTCTGACCATAAAGATGAACATCTTTACATTGAGAATATTTTGGAGACAAAATGTGTTTGCTTCTTTTAAAAGGAACATAATAAAAGGCGCATGGATAAGGAAATACCTACGACGAAAGAAATTACCTATGACGATGGAAATGGAGGATGGTGATTGTGTACGAGCTTAAAAAAGCTCTAACCGCTTTCGACTCAGGTTGAAATTTATTATTTGCGTTTCATCTACTCAGTAGTAGTAATATTATGTATGAAAATATTCCATGTATTATCATAAATTGAATAACACATACACATAACCCATACATTTTTTAATATTTAATTTATTTACGTTAATTTTGACTATTATATAGTCAAAATACTGACTATTATATAGTAAATATTATATACTTTCAACGTTTTATTTAGTGCTTGTGATGTAAATGGAGTAATATCGAGAAAATTTAAAAATCCATCTACGCTATGTAATATTAGAAGTCGTAAAAATAATACAAGTTTCAAAACGAACCAATACTTATGGGAAATAAGCACGAATATTTGTTTGAGAGAGTCTGACATTCCATTATTTCTATTTACTCTTCCAATTTTTTGATAATAAACTATGTAAAGATAAATATATGTGAGAAAATGTTACAGCATCAAGTCATAATACTTTGTACTGGTGGACTTGGATTAGGACGAAATCGTTTATCATACGCAAAAGAGTGAGAATAAACTAACATTTAATGGAAATATTTCTGGCTTCTTTCACATCGGATGCGATAAAACCGCTATAATAAGGAAAATAAATTAGAAGCTGTCAGTGCGAACTGAAGACAAAATACACGTATAACTAAATATATTATGTGGAACGTAGTCGACATCAAACTTATTTCATTTGCGTTTGATTTAAAGAAATAATTGCAAGTCAAGCTAGGTCGTGATGTTATAAGAGTGAAATATGAACCTAGATCTAGATTATTTTCTAGAAAAATAAAATAATGTTAAAAATATTGGTAACTGCTTTTACAAAAGTATGGTTTCGATTACTACTTTAATATGGTATATTAATGGCATTACTTTCTATCAGCCATGAATTAAACTGTATGAGATTTAATATTATTACTTGGCTGATTAATGTGAAGGTTAGTAAATTTAAACTAGTTAATACTATGGTGCCTTTAATACGTAAGAAAGTCTACAAATTTATAGCTCAAATTTTTCAGAATAAAAATACTAAAATTATAACAAACAAGAAAATAAATCTTAATTAATTTAAATAGTAAGAATTTAAGACAGAGATAACAATCAGGTACCTGTTTAGAATATTGGCAACATGCCAATTAACTCCTAATTAAAAAAAGAGTGATTAGTGTGGTCTCAATTTCATTAAAATAAAAATAAAATAATACTTTGATAACTATACAGGTACAAATAAATAATTATTTTTTACTTTTTTATCCTTATTTAACTAGCTAATTGTTTCTATAATAATATTGGATTTCTTCTGACTTATTTACAAACTAAGAAATTATTTGTGTTGAATAACTTGTTTTTTTATTATGAGTACAATATTGCAGTTTAGCAAAGAAAATGATTTTAAGGTAATATATGACACCACAGGGAATAAATTATATAAAACTCGACAAAATATTGAAATGGAAATTAACAGTATTTTATAAACTCCTTAACAACAAGAGCATTAAGGTATTGAAGACGTAAATGAAAAAAAAAAGAAATTGAAACCCGGATTAATTTTTTAATTCAGCAACACACTCAGTAAAAAGAACGTTAAGGATTAAGATAATTAAGCAAGCTTTTAGAATGTAGTACAAGGCCGGAAGCACTAAAACTACCGAGTCCTCCGAGCTTTTCTGAACCGTGTTACTTGAGATGTATACAGTGTCCTTATGTTTTTCCATTCGTGATTGACAAACATGCGAAAAGGTAATATTTGACCTAAAGATGAGCAAAAATATACAGAACGGTAATAGGAAAAATAATTGGATGAATATACTAAATGTAAATTAAGTAATTTCAATCACAAGCAAAGTTTTCTTTAAAATTTAAACAAACAAACCAAGTTACTCGTAGTCGATAAATTAGCCAAAATCTTCCATAAATAATAATGAATATGGGCTCTTTACTAGCAAGAAAATTAACGAGAAGTTTTAAACATATTTTGAAAAATTTTGAATTATGTGTAATAAGTGGAAAAATACCATTTTACGAATTCATAAGTGGTAATACCCTTATTGAATCTTTCGTTTAAATCAAGGATTAGGAGCAAATTTTTGAACATTATTTTGAATACTGAAACTATAATTTATTCCGTCATAGAATGAAATATTTTATTCATTATTTCTTTTTCAAATGTTTTTAATCCTTTTTTTACCTATACTTTATTTCGCAACCTGATAGGAAAATGGGTATAACTGATTATTTATTAAAATTTCTGATATAACTTGCAATATTACCCTTCTGTTTAAATTTCGAGTAAGATTTTTATTTTCACCTTTCAATTTAATAGAAAAATGTGTCATTTCTGCTCGCGCGTCAAAAGTTTCACTTTTGTATGGATTGCTATAAAAGTAAGAGTTTTTGAAATGTTTACACTGAATTGCAAAATAATTTTAATGACCGCAAGCGTGAGTGTTTATTAAAATTATTTTGCAATAAATTACACAAATAACTATGGTAAATGTATCGATTACATAAAGAAATATAAATTTATTAAATGAAAAAAATTTAAAAAAACAAAATATACATATATATATATATATATATATATATATATATATATATATATATATATATATATATATATATATGAGTACGTCTTTACGGTGAAAAAAATCAATTGAAAAAAAAATTCAAATATATTTCAATGGATCAAAAGATTTTCGACAATGTTTAAAATTATCTACTCATTGCATTTTTTCAATTGTTTAAGGTATATTAATAATCATATTATAAAATTTCTAACAGTTTAGAAAAAAATAAGTTGTACCGAGTGCGGTTAAATCAAAGGTAAATCAGAGCAGCAAGGTAAGTACCGCCAGTAGCAAAAACCCGATAACAGTAAACTCTTTAAATAGACCACCTAATCCTTAACCGATTTTAAATATAAAGAGTAATCAGTAGTAGCTGGTCAACTGTGTACGTCAATTACACATTTTCACAAACACCTATTGTGTTATTAAATTGTGTAAGAAAATGGTTTCTGAGTATAAAAAAGATGGTTTCCGAGTTCCTGAGTTATAAATAAATTATAATTTTTTTTTATCTCATCTCCTTATGATGCAATATTTCAATGTTAATTATGGGGTTAGGCTTTGGAAAAAGCATAGCATTAATGGCGTTACAGGTAGCGTCAAAACAAATCGACGTAATGCGCCGATTAACAAGTAAAATTTCTATATGGAGTTTGTTTAATAATGAAATGTTTACATGGATTTTTATTGAGAAGGTGCTAAAAGTAAAAAAATAGTATTTTATTTTTATTAAAATTATTTCTACAAAATAATGTTTAAGTTAAAATGTGAAAGATTATTTTCAAGCTACATTCTTGAGAGAAAATTGCAGTACCGATTAATAAACAGGCCGTATCTTTAAAACCTGTGCATTACAAACCTACATCCTGCGAGTAAAATACTCTGTCAAAAGCTTATTTAAATTGGTTATAGTTAACTGACCTTTTTAGCAGTTTAGTATTTAGCGGTGGCGGCTTAGTTTTTATCGATAAATCGCTATAAAACTTAGGAATGGATGCAATATGAAAAGTGTGTCAAAGTAAAAAGTTGAACTTCCTCTCGGTAAATTTTTCAAAGTTGAGCACGAGATTGTACATGGATTAGGAAGTTGCCAGTCTCTTTTGTTGGAACAATAACTTTGTATGAAAATTTGTAAGAGAGACTGGTAAGTTTATATTGCTTGCACAAAACCTTGTGCTTGGTAGGAAAACTTAAAACTTCATTAAACTTTTTGCTTTGAGTTATTGCCATAATATTGATTTGACTAGTTTGTTGATATGCAAGAAAATAAGCAAGTTAACATCTGTTCATTTTCATACCGCTTACTATGAACAGTAAATATCTTTAAATAGTTTCTACAAATTAAATACCACTTTCACGGTTTATTTAATTTCAATTGTATTAAATATAACACCATTCTCGTTTACACCTGACTCAATTTTACCATGTTAGGCTATAATGTGTCATAAAATTTATTTAATTAATTAAATATTCATGGCCTATTAATTCTTTTTCTAATTTCTATAATTACTGTAGATAAGTAACTTGGGTTTATAAGTATTTTTACTTTTATTTCCGAACCCTGTTATTTGAATAAAATTCCAAACTTCCTTTTTGTAAAGGATAAAGGTATGCAGTTTCATAAATTCAACGAAATGCTAATAAAATCAGAGCTTTCACTCTAATAGAATTTTTATTATCCTATAACTTTTTGGGCCGATGGAGTTGGGCCTGTTTGGAAAGATTTGCTTCCGTTAACAGAAACATGATGATCAACATGTCCTAAAGATCTCGATAAAAGGTAATTCGTAATTTTAAATATTTATTTTCACTTCATTATTTTCATTTTGAAATATTCTTCGCATAGAATAGATTTATCAGAAGTTTATTTTTGATTTATTTTTATACATTAAATGCAGTTGATTTTAAAATTTATTCGTTAAAAAGCGATTTATTAAAATAATAATTATGAATTTTTATATATAAAATTAAAAACAATGCACTTTCGTAATTATTCTTAGTACATCAAAAATACATATTTCCAGAACAATTATTTTCACCCAATGTTACACTTTACTTGTGTTTATGCAAAAAAATATCACTAATTATAATAAGAAAAACACTAAATAAACCTAATTCGCAAAAAAATTATAAATATATGTCGTAAACATTCTCACGTATGTTTATAAATACGTTGCAGCATTGCTGTATTATTGCCCCCACTGTCATTTTAGACAATCTAATGTCATTTTTGAATAATTTAATTTCTGTTGTTAGGCGCTTGATAATACACGTCGATTACAAAGCAGTGCATTCAAGGACATTGTCAAATATTCTGTGATTGTATCCAAGATATGTATATTATTATGAAATACTTAATTTGCTTACTCTATGGTATTACGTATTTAATGTTGTGTATATTTTAGCCTCATGTGATAATCATACGCTACCCTTATATGAAACCGGTCAAGTGCGTGTCGGCACGTGCACAATGAACAATTTCGTTGTCATCTGTATATTTGGATATTAGTCATATTTTGATTATACGTTCTAATCTAACACTAACATCGATATTTTTTTTATATTTTTAAATTTTGCTGTTGATTATTACTAGAGAAATATTTGCAAGAGCCAAAATCGTAAAAAAATCTATATTAGTAAATCGGCGGGCAGAAGATATTGATTAATATCAAAAGAAATTCTATACATTAGTGATATGTTCTTTCAAAACTATTACCCGAATATGACTTATGGAATAATATAAAATTTATAATTTAAATACGCCTTCGAGGACACAACGCCTTTCCTTCCATGTGTGATTTTTCAATTTGGAATTAGAATTTTCCTTAAAGAATGAGATTTCTCTAGACAAATAGTAAACTATATCATTTCCATGCATATTCTCCAACTATTGTAAATAAAAATATCACGGTGATCTTTTGCTATGCTGCAGCATGAAAAAGAATCAACAGTCAACCGTTTAATTTATTTTTAGCATTTAGCCGTCACAACAACACAGTAAAATGAACTTATATGTTAAACTTAGCAAGGTGTCTTCCATTTGTATTTTTTTTGTTTTTTCCTCCGTGAAGTAGGTGGGCATGACTTTAAATTTTGCTCCCTATATCAGGCGCTTGTGACATCTGTATAAATTTGTACTTCAGTTGATAAACAGATATAATTGAGTGTATTGAACTTAAACCAATATCAAATATTAGTAGCAAGGTACACATTCAAGTAATAGAATATTAGAGATGTTCAATATTGATTATAATTGTAATAACCTATATTATTGAACGATATGTTCACAAAAAAAGATCTATGAATCACAAAAGTATAATTCTTAATGATTTCTGTATAAAAAATGAAAAATAAAATTAATTTCTAGTTAAATCTGTTACATTTGTACAAAAAAGTGAAATGGAAAGACCATATATTGCTATACATATAAGTGTGCAAAAAAATTATTTAATCGAAAAAGACATGAAATACCACATTGAACGAAAATAATGTTTCGTACTAAATTATAACTGCAATTAAGTTTCTAATAAAACAAGGGCGTATACTGAGCTAAAGTAAATAAATAATTTTCATCTACATTTTCATTAAATGTAGAGCAAAAAGATTTGTAAACAAATGAAACTTAATGATTAACTTTATAAAGCTCCTTTCATGGAAATAATTTCAGGGTGTTATTTTAACGCGTTTACAGGGAGCCGGCAAAACGAAACCGCTCTTATTAATTTACTGATCTAGAACGAGTTGGATGTTTTAACTATAAACCAAGTAACAATTTACTCACTTATTTAACTTCAGCATTGCCACATAGATTGCTTATTGCAAACTTTTAAAACTTGCTAATCTAGCTAAGTATTATAACGTTAGAAATTTGACTTTACGAAATAAAAACAACAGAGTTTTCGGATACAAAACACGACCTCGTTTCAAGATGTAATATATATACGGAGTCTCTTTAATCAAAGATAACATTCGTCTCGAAGGATCTATTCTTTAAGCAAAATAAGACTTCTCTTATGTAAAAGGCCGAATGGGCCTCTTTTGAGTACTGCGCAAAATACTTAGGAAATTATGGCTTTTAACGTAATTGGGACTAACTTCTCTTCCTTTATACACTGATATTGACTACGTCCGTCCATGTATACTTTCGTTTTTAATGAAAGTTTCATAAATGGAAATGAACAGTGTTGTTGTATAATGATGTGGAGGAGCCATAATTTCAATATAAGAACTAAATAAATTATAAAACCTAAAATTTTTAACGTTTTTGGCCTAACGAAATTGTAAAGATTTACATGATATAGAACATATAGAACATTGACTAAGTTTAAACAAAAATGTAATACAATTCATAGTGAATAGATTTGATATGAATTTTTTTAGAATTTTGAACATTTATCTATTTATTTGGATTTATATAAAATGAATGTAACTGATAAATCAAATACTGAACGGCAAAAAAATTAAATTTTGATAACCATAAACTAGTGTTCTTAGACACCTTTTCTTTGACATACATTTCTCCACACAACAGACTGGTTTTCTTTAGTTTTGTTGTTTAGAATTCTTCCTAAAATCGTTCTCGATTTGCAGCAGTTAAAAATACTTTTTCTTATGGTTTTCTTCAATTGAACCTTGCTACAAATATTTGATATTGGTTTAAGTTGAATACACTTAATTATATTTTTTTAACCCGTAGATGACCCGAATGTCTGGTATCGACTAAAGAACAAATTTATACAGATGTCCTAAGCGCCAGATATCGGGCGCGAAATTTAAATTCATACTCTAGGAGAGTGTCGGAGGAAAAAATAAAATAAATTCAAATGCAAGACACCTTGCTATGTTTATGCGCAGCATTTGATTTATATATAATTTCATTGATAAGAGAAGATAATAGCAAGCACAGTGTTGTTGTTGTGACTTCCAAAGTATTTAGTTATTTTATATAATTTATTTTAATTTAATATTATAAACTTGGAACTGGAATTAGTATCTTTTTTTTTTGCGTCGCAACAAAACAACGAATTGACGTGATGTTTTTAATTCCGGGAATCCGAAGATTAATTCTGATCCTAATTAACTATTAAGGTATTTCATTTAATTTGTTTTTATTTAATATTATAAATTTTGAAGGGGTGTTTTCCTTTTTCTTTTGCATCGCAAGAAAGCAACGGATTGATATTATTTTCTGCCGTGATATAGTCAAGAAATCAAGAAATCACAAATTATATAGGCTTATTTTGTTCTAGTAAATCTCAGTTATTTGAGAAAATTCTAATTTAAAACTAAAAAAAATTTTTTAAACCCTTTAACGTTTTATTATTTCTATATGTACATCAAATCTATTTTCAGCCCACGCATCACTCTTTGTGCATATGGTGCGTGCATTCGACACTTATACGATCTTTCTCCATACATACATTATTTCCGTTTCAACTGACTGGTTTATCTCATGGTTTTCTTTGATTTGCTTAGGATATAGTTTTCACTCATAAGAAAAGATAAGAGCAAGCACAGACTCAGCAAAGGCTCGAAGGGCAGGCTGCACACCAGGAACATATCAGGAATTCAGAGACTCTTGAGGCCGCAGGAATGTACTATTCTAGTTGCAAAGTTTCTTTTTTCCTCGGTGAGCCAGAAGGACGTCTGTAAATTCTTTTTTTAGATGCTGATAGATTACGGTACTTTTAAATAGCATGAGAGAGTAAAATTCATGTTTCCAAAAGGACATATTTTTTCTTTTATTTACTCGTTTAATATCTTACATTATATATTTTTAGGGTCATATTGAAGTTACCTTAGTACCTTAAGGTTTTCTAATTGAATGTTTTTTATTCGTAATTTTTTTAGCTAAGTATTTAGGCATAAAATACACGTACTCTCACACACACACACACACACAAATATATATATATGTATATACATATATATATATATAAATATATATATATGTATATATTATATATATACATATATATATATATATATATATATATATACATGTATATATATACTTTCTTTTTTTACAAAGACTTTCAGTTCTATTATATGGAACGGGTAAATAAAATTAAAGCGTCTATATGCAGTTTTGAAATAATTGACTTTTAATCGTGTATGCATTTATTTACATGACACCAAAGTACAAAATATTACTTTCAAAATTTAACAAAAAATATTAGCACGTTAAAAAAATAATAGTGATTGACATAGCGAATGGAATGCGTTAGGGGTTAATGTGCTCATCAGTATCGTGTGATTACGGTTCAAATAAATATTTTGGTAAGTTTAAACAATATTTACGTTTAACTGTTTATAAATTAGTATTTACTCATATACGTGGTGCTACTGCATACAGCTACACCCCTAAATATTAGACTCTGCCTTTTGGTTATATGTCATCCGCTTCTAATATTTTAAATTCGTGCTTTTAACGTAATTGGAATTTGAATATATTTGGCGTTAATTTTGTAGAAATTCATTATTCGCAATTAAATGAAACTACGTGATGTAGTATTATTTCTACTATCTTTAATTTCTTTACCACGACCTAGGTTTCGTTGTATTACAACATCTTCAGGTGGGATATTAGCAAAGATTATATCTTTGCTAATATCCCACCTGAAGATGTTGTAATACAACGAAACCTAGGTCGTGGTAAAGAAATTAAAGATAGTAGAAATAATACTACATCACGTAGTTTCATTTAATTGCGAGTAATTGGAATTAATAAACCATGAAAATAATATTTATGTTTATGATTCATTATAAATTAATATGACAAAACCGAGAAAATATTGTGACTTTTGATATAATTGAAATGAAATAAATCTTTAAAGTGGTATTTAATTCTTACGTAGCTATTTAAAGAACATTGTCAACGTACAAAAATGAATAGATGTTACCTCAACAACATTACATGAAATCAACAAATTATTAAATTCATTATTACGGTAAAAGCTCAAAGCGAAAAGCCTAATAAAGATGTAAAATTTCCAACTAAGCATAAAGTTGTGAAAGCATTAAAAACTGAGCAGTCTTTTTTTACAAATTTTCGTAACAAATTATTGTTCAAGCAAAAGAGATTCGTAAGCTTCAATTCCTTGCAAAAACTTGTGCACAGCTTGTAAAAATTTGTTGATAGAAACTTTAAGTTCGTACTTTAGTACACGTTTTATATGGCGTCAATCCATTCCGAAATGTTATAGCGATTTACGTATAAAAACTAAGTCGCGACCCCTAAATACAAAAACTCTAATACGGACAGCTCACGATAACTAATTTAAACTAAACTTTAGACAGAGAGTTTTACTCGCAGAGAGCGGATTTGTAATGCAGTGATTTATAAGATACAGATTGTTAATTATTTGGTGCTGTATTCTTTTCAAATTCCTCTAAAACGTGGTTTGAAAATAATATTGAAAGTTTACATTTAAGCTTTTATTTTGCAAAATTAAATCTGAAAAATTATTTGTTTATTCTTAGCACCTTCCCACTAAAAATTCCATTTAATTGTTTCATTACTAAACAAAATCCATATAGAAAATCTTGAAAACACTGCCTAAAAACACTTACCAGTATAACATATATTTTTTCTGTGAAATTTTACTCGTATCGCTGAATATTCAAATCCCAGTAAGGCTTTTCTTGTTAATCATTCCGTGGGTCGTATTGTTTTGATGATGCCGATAAAGTCGTTAATGCGATGTTTTTCTCGAAGCTTATCTCTACAGTAACGTTATAATAACATATCACGAGAACGGAATGAGATACAAAAATGATTAATTATTATTTATTTTGTATTCAGGAACTCAGAAACCGCCCTATTATACAATTTCACAACACCTACACATTAATTTCCGAAGTTAAATTTAAATTAGGAACCATGTTTCAAGGAGATTTGCATTTTGTAATTGATCCACTCAGCTGATTAGCTAAACGAGTGCTCTTTGTATTTAAAATCGGTTAATGCCCTGGTTACTGTCTTAACCAATTTTAAATACTTAAAGTGTTTACTGTTATTGGTTATTTGCTGCTGTCGATACTGATCATGCTGCTCTGATTTTCTTTGATTTAAATTCACTTCATACAAACTATTTTTTTTTAATGATTGAAGTTATACATTTTGATTATTAATCTATTTTATAACTGAATATTTGATAATTTTATTATTGCTTTATAACTAAAAAAAATTAGAAAGTAGACAATTTTAAACATTGTCGAAAATATAGGTGAAAAAGTGATTTGAGAGAGGTAAAAACAAAGAAAAGATAAAATCTTTCATTCAATGAAATAGTATTTTCATAATCCAAAGTAATGTTAAACAATTTACTCTTAAGTTTTGATTTAAACGGAATATTCTATAGAGGTATTATTCCTTATGAAATCGTAAACCATTTTTTAATAAGAATGGTATTTTTCCATTCTAATGAAATGTTGAATTATTTATAAAGAATATTTTTTTATGAATAATTTAACATTTATATTCAAAATTTCATAAAGTATTCAAAGTTTCTCGTTAATTTTCTTGTAATAAAAATACGATTTGCATTATTGTTTACGAAAGGTTTCGTCTAGTTTATATACACGCGTAACTCGGTTTGTTGTTTGTTAGTTGTTTTTAATTATTTAAGTGCAGTAGTTTTGTAATTATTAAGTTGCATTTGATATATTAATTTTATTATTTTTATTGTTAGTGATCTCTTTATTTTTGTGTGCCTTTAAGTTAAACATTGCTTTTTCCATCCGTTTGTCCATCAGTAGCGGGAAAATATATGTGCATTGCTGTTATTGTCGTCAATAAGTTTGCTTCTTTCCATCCAGTATTTGGTCCAGTTTTATTTAATTTACACCTGAGCATATATTATGTTAAAAACATATCATTTGCTGTTATAAAGTTAAATTAATTCATTTCTTTATACTTGTACAAATCAAAGCTCTAAAATCATGTGGAGGGAAACTTGTCTTGAAAGCATTTTTTATTTTTATTTTAATGAAAGTCAAAGCACAGTAATCAATCTTTTTTTAATCACGAGTCAAGTTTCACGTTGTTGATATTCAAAACCGGTACCAGATCTCGGCTATAGATTCCTACTATTTCAATTAATAGGAATTGATTGTTTTATCTCTTATAATTTTAGTATTTTGATTCAAAAGTTTCTGGACGATAGATTTTGTAGACTACTTGATAGGTAGGTATCAATAGATTACTTATCCGTCAATAATAAATAATTTTACTTACTAGTAGTATCTTAGTTTTAACCATAAGTTTAAATTTACTAAACCTTCACATTAATCAACCCAGACATCAAATTAAATCTCATACAGTGTAAATTATGATATAAAGTAATGTACTTAATTGTACTTCGATATCCCGTTAGCGGTAGTAACCGAAACTATAACTTTGTAAAAAACAGTTAATCTCTCTAATTTTTTTGTTCTCGGCTCATATCTGATTATTAGATTATGACTTAAAGATCTGTAATGATTTGTTATTTTTTTCATAAATTAAACGCAAACTAAACAATCTGGCTGTCATAATTTCACTCTGAGAGTAAAGTAATTGACTTTATATGTCACGCGGAGTATTAACTGAAAGAGAAAATTAGAAAAATTCTAAATTTTATTTTTTCAAAATTTTATATGAAATAATTTTAGAAATATTATTGAAAATATCCACAACGGCTTACTCAGAAAACATTTAAAGTAGACAGTAAAGTTGAAATTTTCCACGGCGATAAAGCATATACACAAGTGAATATTTAGAAAATTTTGTGCAATCGTGTGGAAAGTCAATTAAAATAGAAAATTTTGAAACATTCGTACGGAAACATTTTTCAAAACTTTGTACTTTGTCACTTAATTGAAGAATAATAATTAAATTTTTAAGATTTTTTAATTTTTTTTTTTGGTTATGAAAAAAATATCGTTACCATCTCAGATGGAGAAATTATTTAGATGAAAAACTGAGATTGAAATAACCATCACTCCTAAAACTTTCTTTTTTTGTCCTATAAGTTTTACAATAGCCGTATATGAAATTTACACCGCCAATTTCTTAACCAGAAGTTACTGAATGAGTTAATTTATACTATATGATTATTCCGTTTAATTCTGAAATATATCGTTAAATTTCTTATCCGTACTTATGAACATAACATGATTTAAATGAATCATTTTGACACATACAGCCCGATAATTATATTGAAGTAATTATGAATTAAAAAAAATGTAATTTTCATTTAAATCGCTTGTTTATTAAACAAACTAAATTTAATAAATTTTAACTTTAATAGAAGAATAGCATAAGTAAAGTAACGCGCAACCTAGATAACCGATTCTTGTCGGCGGTCGACAAATGCAGATGTTGTCGAATAATATTGACAGCCAACTTTTCATAAACTCAAAGCATTTGTCAGGAAGCGCGCAGCACTAACTAAATGTTTTCCATTGGCAAGAGTTCAGACGTATATTCTATCTTTTCTCCGTTAGGGTCTTCTCATTTTTTATGTTTTGGAGAAAGTCGGCTTTGATAGGACATATGCTTTGAAGTATTAAAATATCATATGTAGGATTTTGTCGACTCATTGTCCGTCGTTTTCGTTGCCCTTAAAAATAATTTTCTGTCTGCATTTCGCACAGTACATTATACGAAGTGTCCAATTGACTCATGTTTCCTACATATCCATTAGTGTCATTACCTCTATTAACTCCCTATCGTACATATAAAGTATAAATATACATATTGTACCGATGCGTATTTTGGTTTTACCTTTACCTTATGTTTTACTAGCATAGTGTGTCTAATAGTAATAAATCAGTCGAATTATTCTTTATTAGTCATTTAATTTATCTTAATCATCTGCATGCTTAAATTTGTATTTTCATTTGTTAATACTGATTTTAATATGGTTTCGAGTTATGATGTATTACTAACTACATTTCCTTGTTAAATTTAAAAATCAATTACTCTTTTTATTAAAACTTGGTCCCATCCACCATCGGCAGATTAACTTCAAATTAAAATTGTGTCTTAAAAACAAGTTACTTTTTAATTTTAGTAAGCTTGTCCAATTATCTTATTAATATGAGAGAACTTCATACGTATATAAAACATGAATTTAAGAATCTTAATTCACACAAATTTCGAGCATGCGGAACGTATGTATAGGACTATCTTTATTAATCACATTCTAAATACCGACATGTAATTCCACAAATTTCTAATGCGAATATACTTCTTTTTCAACTGTGTTTTAAATTGTAATTAAGAAAATGTTAAATCGGCTTAAGTCAATCTCGTCACCAGTAAATGATTTAAGATTCGCTTGCCACTGCTTGCGTTCGCTTGCTCTGCTATTAAGTCATGCTGCTGTATGGAAAATCTTTCAGCATGCACGTTTCATTATTGATGATACACGTGTGTCCGATGTTGGTAATTTCTTGATTTTGATAGGGAGAATAAGCCATCGTGTTGCGCCTGCGAGACTTTAATCTCAATATTAAACGTTTACCTATTTTATCCTGCCTCTTGTGTTTAACAGTTCGTTAATTTAAAACTCACCATCACATTAAAGATAATTTGAGAGCACGTAATACTTTATATGTTATTAATGAATTAAAGTAAAAAGATACATTTTAAACATACATTATTTGGATGAGCCCTTGTTATAAATTCTCGTTACATTTATATGAGTTAGACAATAAGAAATTATCATTTTTTTTTATAACTCGACGTTCATTAGATTTATCTCGAGCTGAACTACAGATTATTTAATGGGGGCTGAAAATCATGCAATATTTTGTATATAATTTCCATGTTGTTATAATAACCGCCTGTAATTATTATTAACTAAAGATATTAGAATCCACAGTAAAATAACAAAACCTTATGTCTCTCCATCTCTTGTCATCTCACTAGTTTGATTTGCGAGTGGATTCTGAAGATAATCACAATTCATATTTAGGAATATTATCTTTCAAATAAGGGTAATATTTTTTTCTGTGATAGTGATAAGTATTTTAAATTGAAGCTGAGGTTGAATTTGTTGTTTTTAAATTTTAAGATCTACTTAGGAAATGTAGTTTTATGATTATGTGTAATGAGTTTACCCTACTCCTTTTTTTTTTAAAGTTTTTGAAAAGTTACTCTACTTCCTCTACTTTACGACGTATGCATAAGTGGCTTTTTAATTCACCATATACTGAATAAAAGCATTATTTGAGGTAATTTATTTCCATATTTTTGTTAATGGTTATACATATATAGATGCATAATAAATCATAATTTATTTACTTGTTCGTACGATTTACATCGCTATATATCTCATATGACTTCTTTTTCCTAAGAATAATCAAAATACCAAACAAAGTCAAAAGCTAAGTACAGTTGCTTTTTAGTCAACTTTTATACTTTTCTCGTAAAGGTAAACTTAATGAGTTTATTTTAACAGAGTTCTGTTCAAGTATTAGGTAAACAAAATTAAATCAATCACACCTCTGTGTTTTCGCGGGTATATGTAGATTCAAAATATTATGAATTTGTAACGTAAACAATTTATTTGAGTCAGCTTTTAATTCGATTCTAAGATGTAGATCTAATCCCTCATTCCAAATAAAAAAATTATGTAGTGTAGTATAATTTTTTTATATCTCCATCATCTATCATTCAATAACTGGAAATGGATAGGGTTACAACTAGCCTCAGAGTTAATTTTACTTCCAGAAATTTGCGCCGTATATTTAACAAAAATTTTTTTATAGCTCGGCAAGACCTGTCAAAGCTTTGTTTAATTAATTTCCGTGTCCATTTATTTTAAAGTACCGGAAGTATTTTAAAGTACTATTATTAACCAGTTGATATTTACTCCCCACTCAATCAAATTGTAATTAGAATAAACACTCTCGAGAGCTTTGTAATCGAATCTATGTCTTGGTAAAACCTGATTCCCCGTTTTCAACGATGTTAAAATTTGGATTATGTACATAAAATTAATTCAGTCTAAATTTTAGTCCAAATAATAATTTCTATGATTTTAATTTAAAAATATGCGATTTTAATTACAAAAATATTGTTTTAACTCCGATATGAATTTTTTATAGAATTTTGCAAAACTTACCCATTTCTTACACAAAAAAATCCCAAAACTATATAGTAGAATAGTATATTAAAAATACATTACGAACAATAATTATAGAAAATTCGTTGCAACTCATTTGCTATTCTCACCTAATGAATTAAATTTATATAAATATACGAAAAATATTTTTAATGACTTCAAATGAAAGAGAATTAAAATTGTTAAATTTTTCTGATACAAACTTATGAAAAATGTCACGTTTCTTTTGCTTTACTTAATATTATGAAAGTGGTCTCTTTAAATTATTTTATTTCGTAACCTGTAAATTTGAAATTAATGTACAATTGATAAGAAAATGCCTCATGACTTACAGCTAAGAATTTTTAATTTGTTTTGGTCTAGCCAAGATATTGATACCTGACAATAAATAAAAGAAACGAAGTATTAAAAAATAAATGACTAATGTTAATACATGCTCCTACAAGTCCTGGTTTTAATCGAGTCATTATAGTTTTTTTTAATTAAGATCGCTTTATACATAAAAATACTGTTATATGTTTGCCACTGCATACTCCTATACTGCGGATGTTCTTATTGAAACAATTTTAAAAAAGTTTTGTAATAACTGAAATGTAAAATTTATATATTTACTGTTAAATAATATTTATTCATAAAATACATTTACACATTTGTAGAAATATTAAACCGATTTAAGTTGTTTTCAAATTAATTTCAAAATATGTTTAAACACAAATCTACACGAAATTACTGAAACAAAAGAATTATTGAAAAATAAAAAGTAATACAAGAAACTTCGGCTAAATTCCAAATTATTAGCAGAAGATAAACCATCTATTTGAATGTTAAAGTTTATATAACTTTCTACACAAAAATCGTGAGAAGGAGTATTTATACGAATATGATTTCTTTACATATCTATTACTACTATATGCCAGCTGTTAACTTCCGCCATTCTGCAGACTTTGTAATACAAAACGTTATACGGCGGAACTTCAACATAAACGTCTGATTATTCCACACATATGCCAGTAACAAACGTCCTTTCGCTGTCAGCATGCTTTTGTGCCAAATTCTGGATAGTACAGCGTACTGTTATTTCGAAAGTTTAACTTGATAAATTTAAGCTGTGGGCTGGATTTAAACCAATTATAATATGTCAGTTGTAGTTCCGAATGCACGGCATGGCATAAATGTAAAGAGTATATAAATTTTCAAATAGTACAATACAATTCTAAAGAAAAATACCTTCGTTTAAATAAAACTGTGTTTTAAGCTAAACTAGATTAGCATTTACCACTTTCCCATCGAGATAGACTAATTCATTATAAGAAATTTACATTAAGTAGGTTTTGATTTAATTTATTAATGCATTATTCATCAAGTCATAAATACTAAGATTACTTTTATTGCTTTTCACGTATGAATAATTATTTTTTGATTAAATTTCTGTATTCAGACTATATATGTTTCTAGGGTTCTGAATCAGAATCCAAGTATGGGTCGCCTTTCAATTCAAATCGTTTGCCTGGTTATAAAAGGCATTAAAAATTAATCGGTGTGGTAATTATTATTTGCTTGCAAAATATTGAACCATTTGGTATTTTGTTATATAATTGGATGACCTTACGTTTGAGATCATTTAATATTTATTCCGGAAGCTAAGAGTTTTGTTATTTTTTTATTATTTCTCTTCAATTAAACGCTCTTATATAAAGTATCTATTAAAATATTTCCGATCACAACTATTGAGGAGTGCCAAAACATTTGCTTCAAACGAAACACTTTTCACCTGAGGTTTGAACAGAAGCTTTGTATACTGACCCCAAAAGAATGTATTCTACCCGTACATAAGTAGAAGCTTCAGTTATTTTTATGCTTATACATTACATTGAAACGTATAAATTTTGCACTTAATCATCGAATCTCTTGCTGTTAGTATGTTTTTATTTATAAATACGTACTAGTACTATAAATAAAAACATGCAAATAGTAAATAAGGGTATTGTAAACTTACGTACGAGTATTATAAGCAATCTTACTTTAACTTTTAACTACTAACAGGTATTTAAAATAATAAAACAAAAATATCAGTTATACATTTAACACCGCATATTTTTGAACCGGTATATTTATGCACAGAATACGTAACCATTAAAATTTTTGTATCAATTAAAATGTAGTTACAAAACTGAAGAAAAGCAACTTGTAGACAATAAAGGTGGTATACATGTAGGTAAGTCTAGATTGATGAACATTAAAACGATTTTCTAAATCTTGACTAAATCTAATTAAAATTAGTCTGAAATCGTAAAATATTATTTTGTAAGCTACTTCGAGAATAAGAATAATTCACGTTTTTTAAAAATTAGTTAAACATCTGGCATGCTCGAAATCTTATTACCAAACCTCGTGAGAAAGATATAACTAGAATATTCATTATATAAATAACATAATGATTTTCACATTAGAACTTCCACCTCTCCCAATATGAATTATTTTGTTTGAAAATTGTAGGAGTATGTAAAAAATCAAAGCGGAAAATGCATTCATTAGCATTCGGGAGAACATACGTAAAACGAATTTTAACACTAAACGAACCGCAAATAATTCGAACAATATGGTTGAAGCCTGTGTATTTTGAAAAATTGACGCACACAAATTGATTTGTGTGCTTTTAAAATACTTGAAAATTTTTCACTTCCTTAACTAAACTGGTTTCCGTTACCTGCCTTACTTTGTTTGATCAGTAATCATCAATGAAGTTGTAGCTTCCTAACAACCATATTCTTCGACTAGTCTCTTGTTCCCTTCATTGCACAATGAGTGCTATCATGTGCAGTTTTAATTATCCTCTTTCGTATTTTATTTATTTCGGTTACACAAATATTTGCTAATTATTACATTATAAAATTGTAGGTATCGAACCACATACAACTAGATCTCGAAGAACCATGTTAACAGAAAATAATGAAATAATTATTTACATAAATAAAAACTACAAAAGTTATTGGAAAATGCATTACTGTTTCTTGAATTTTCCTTCTACTACTTGCAAATGAATAGCTATTATATTAAAAGGGGTTAAAACCCATTATGGGGATTAAATATTTATTGAGGGATTAAAGTCTACGTGATTTAATTATTCTCGTATAGAAAGGATTAAAAATTAATATTTTTGGTACATTATCAATCAATATCACATAAATATCGACATAAAATAATACAATCATTTTCTTAGATTTGATTTATAATTTTTCTTTAAAATGACATATTACATTGAGACAAAAACTGCACCATAATCCACGTCTCATTAGTCAACGAGTTGCAGCAAAAAAATTCCCGTAAAATTAGATGTGAAGGAGAGGAGGGGTAAAGTCTGTGCTCCCTACTTTTTCTAATACTTAAATGGCATAGCGAAGAAAAAACGAAAAAATAAAGCTGTTTAATTATAATTATTTTGAAAAGTAAAGAATTCTGCTATTCTTTCCGCAATGGGAACAAAAATAACACATTTGGCATGACTGCATAACCATTCTAACAATGTACTACATGTCATCTGTTAGACTATAGCTAAATCAAAACTCAGTTAATTGTTGGAAATGAACATGCAGGTAACGTGTGTCTAATACCGGAGCCACTTTCGTGTCATAGATGACAACGCCATGTTAGTGTTTACAATCGATCATAAATTTTGGCGCAAACGTCAGTTGAATTATCTTTTTGTAAAATCAAGGTATTTCAGTATTGCATTAATTTGTCACACCAGACAATGGTAATTGTACGTCTACAATAAGTGGTACATTATAGCGTAGTAATAGTGAGGAGTTGACTAGTCTGTTTCTTTAGCTAAGTTTCCAGTGAATGCGACGAACTTATATTGTTTTATTTTTCTAGATTTAGAACTCTTTTATTCGTATGCCGGTTCAAGAGAGCGATACACACATTGACATGTATTTCTGGGAGACACTCGTTCGGCGAATCAGATACTTTTCGAATTTCCTTATTTTTTTTATTTCACGCGAATCGATAAATAATACGCTGATATTGGCGTTACAACCTGCCGCTGTTTCAGCCACAGATTGAGGCAGACTGTTTTTCATTATGACCTTAAAATTATTATTGTTATTTGCAAAATCTTATGTTGATCTTAAACCGTGAAAAGGATTATGTAACTTTTAGGTTTGTAAATATATATAAAATAACCTAAATATTTTCAGTAAACTTAATATATTCAAGTCTTGCTTTTCACATCATATTCATAAATTTGTATGATATAAAAAGGAAACAGGTTTTGTAGAAGACATATTTCAATGCCGCATTGCCAGCTGTGTTTGTAGTGTGTTTTGTAGATTATAATGCAATAACACATCCAGCATCATCATACGAAAGTGTTTACTCGTGGATTGAATATGTCTTATATAGTACTATAATAATAATTACATCCAGATTGAAGACCAACTTCGAGTATGAAAGAGTGAAGAACAAATTTTTAAGAAAATGAAACTAATATTTATTTTGTAAAACAGAAAGAAAACTTATAAAGTCACGAGAAAAAAGGTATTTCACTGAGAACTAGCTTAATAATTGCTTTATATATATTGTAAGATGGATTAGAAATTTTATTCAATGCTTTGTGAATATTAAAAGCGTTTAATTTATTCAAGTCGGATAGAAACTTAACTTCGGCTGAAAACCCTAAATTGACTACTGAAATCAACATATTGGAGAGAGCTTGATACAAATAAACAGACTGGAGACAGCGGTATTACGGTGTAAATTTGAAACTGTTGTTCAACTCTCCGGCAAGAGACGTCTGAAAGTTTATTAATATAACAACTCACCACTTACAAGTTAGTTTTGCTACCAAGACTTTAGACGTATATTTGACGATAACGTCTACAAATGTAGAACAGTTAAATGATTACATTATTAAAAATATTAGATTAAAATGTTATGACTTCCTATGTAAAACAAGTGACACAACATTTTAATCATCTGAAAGTCTGGCAGTACTCTAGTTTCGCCATCTATTTGATTTAATTTGATGGCATGAAGGTTTAACAATAGTTTGAAATCTAATAAACCCGTTACTCTTTTCCAGTGAAAACATTCTCGAACATTTCTGGTAGCATAAGTAAAAAGCGGAGTTATCAACCTTGTGTTCATGTAGAAACTGAGCATCGATAAGTAAATAACAAACAAAGTAGGTAACTCGGATTTTTCTTGGTTCATGAATTTTCATTTTAGAAAAAAAAACGAGCGTAACAACACGCTTAATGGGTAAAATATTGAAAGAAAATATATCGTCCTATGACACAGTCAAACGTTGTTTTTTCACGTTTAAAGAACAAAATAGGTGACTTCCTAAATTAAATTTAAACAAATTTCATTATGTGGTAACCACCACATAAACTAAAACTGGTGAATTTAGTTGACGCGTTTATTAGCGAGTGTGTTTAGGAAATAGATCGAAAAAGTATGATGTTAAACAAGAATAGAACCACGTTCGATCGATTACTTATGTCTACGAACTGAAAAGTTCAACGTTTCATATTAATAATCGTTAGTACCACTTATCAACATGGTAATAAGTTTTATATAATTTAGATACTTTTTAGAACTACACTCCCAAATAGTCCCAATAAGAATCGACAATATATTTACGTTAAACGACTATTTACAAGTTAATGAATGCCCACAATTTTCATAAAGAAGATTGGCGAAATTTGACCTAGAGTTATAGAAATAGAAAATAATTTTCAAAAAAATACATAAAAACCAAACAATTCAACAATTGACAATCAGGAAAGAGAAACAAATTTCATATAATTTATAACGATAATATGAAACAAAACAAGGTTACAATAAATAATTATCAATACTGCTAACTTTTTTTTAAATTTGTGGCCATTGCCTTAGTTTATTAAAATTTACTGTTAACTAACATTAACGTTCATTCTGTTTTTGTAAAATGAATTTCTTTTTTGCTCGTTTATTGTACGGGTGTTTTTTTACAATTCTGTGGATCCTGTAAATTTCACGGCTTAATATTTTGAATATGTGTAAAAAAGATAAAACTAGATAAAATCTGCACCTCGTTTCGGTTTTTTTATTCAAAGCGTTTTGCTGTAATAATATTTACAAACTGTCATTTGTCTCCTGGACGATTAAAAACAAATTTTAAAGGGCTTACTTATTTCAATTCCTCTATTTAAGCGTGTTATTTTTAATATTCTGTGGCAAAATTGCCTACATGGAATGTTAATGGACCTACTTCGGTGTCCATTAACATCATAAAATAGTGTGATACGTGCGTATCACAGGATTCGCACGTATCACACGATTTTTTTTGAAACTGTTCGACGTTGAATTGGGAAACAGAAAAAAGGGGTTTCAAGATTATCCTGTAGGACGTCAAAAGAAAACTTACTGAAGCATGCACTTCACAATACATATGATTTTCTGTTTTATGAAATTGTTAAAAGGAATTAGGGTTAGGGTTATGAAATTGTGAAATTTTTAAAACTTTCTTATCCATCGGTGAACATTTTTTTAAGAAAAATGCCTAAGTATAGCTGCTCTCTATCCTTATCATCAAAACGATTGAAATAAAAATTCTGAAAAAAAAAATGACAAACAATGAACTAAAACATCTTTGATTGAACAATTCTAGCGCGATTAATTGTCCTAAATAATTTAATTGTTTATTTCTTTATAAATGTAGAATTATTATTTAGGTATAGTTTGCGCTTGATTGCTTTTTATTAACACCAGTGTCCAACATTATGTGGACTTCTGCTGGTCTCTTATATTAAATTAATTTAAAGATTTTAAGGATAGTGTGGCGGCTATACAGAATATCAGTTTCTGGAATAATTATAATGATTTCCTTATTAATTTGTGTTAATAATATTTATTACAAAGATATATGATTAATTTTTTTATTGTGTTGATCGTAAAACTTTAAAAAAAATAAATGGTATGTAAATATTTAATGCTCTATATCACCGCAAGCCAAAACTACTAAAAAATATATTTAACTAACATGTCCGAGGAAATGAAATTTATTGTAATTTTTTCAAGCAATATAACATCATTTATTTGGTTCTAATTTCCTCCTAAAAACTCTCAAGGTTTAAATAACAACGTAAAATCATGTAACTTTTACATAAATCCAACTTTTATTAAGTGAGTCTAGTGAAAATTATAAATTAAGAAATGACACTAATCTTTCACGAAATATTGTAAATTTTGGAAAAATTTTGAAAATTCGGTTTATAACTATAGAATTCTTCGGCAAATTTCAGATGAGCTTCCAATCACGCTGCTTATAGTCGAAAAATCCTTAGAGCAGGTTCATAATATGATTCTGATATGTGATATTAAATGAGACTGAAACCTAAATGAACCTAAATTTATTCACCTTATTCTAAATATTTCGAGGATATTATTAATATTGAAGCCGTCATATTTTAAATTAAAATTAACCTTATAAATTTTAACACACAAAAATGTGATCTTGACTTTTACAGATAGACCTTTGTTTTTCTCTCTCATAAAATTGTATAAGTCTCGTTACTAAACTGAAGTTTTTAAAAAAACAATTGTCACCATATTTTTAGTACAGTCTGTTTCATATTTTAATCCCAAGCTCTTTTGCTAACTTATTTAAAGGAACTACACCTCTAATTTATGAAACAATCTTTTTGAATATTATGGGTTTTAATAGCTTATGAAACCATAATAAGATAAATGCAAAATGAATTTCGTTACAGTAACAGACCAATTTTGAAAAGCAAAATAACTTTTATCCAATAAATTGAATTCCTAAAATTTACTCGAAACTACTACAAAGGTTAATAACCAGTTTTCTTTTGAATTACAATGAACATAAATGACTAGATTATTTGAATTGAACTCTTTATATTCGCGAAGCTTGTTTTAAATTTTATGACAATGAACTCTCTCTACTCACATTTCATCTTAATTTACGTTTCTAAAATATTCGTGCATGACTCGTTTACTGATTTACGAAAACATGTAAAGTAAAATTAAAAATTTAATTTTTGTTTCCGCAAAATTATCTCTTAAACTGATAATATCTAGATAACTTGAATAAAATATTAAGATTTAATTGTAAATTTTCAGAAAAAAGGTATTTCCCAATTCGTCTAGTATTTTTGGTGACTACTGAACAATTTACCTTCCGTTACATAATTCCTCATATTTATGTTGCAATACAGGAATAAAATATTAAATGGTTCCAATTGAATATTTAATAAAAAAACGCCTCATAATATTCTCAAATAAAGCAAACTGGAATTGGGTTTCCAATAAAATAATAATGAGATTTGCTTCTAATATTTCATTTTATATCACTATACTACTTTACACATTTCAATGTAGATAGGCATAATACCTCGAAATTCAAGGCAAAAGAAAAAGAGATGAAAGCAACTTTGATCCAATGAAAAAATTCGTGAATACATTAAGTGATGCGAAATATCTTTCTCCGAAATATTACATAATATATCTTTTGTACGTACAAAATAGATGCGATTTGATCCTATAAGACATGAATAGCTTAATATAATTTAACAGATATTTTTTTATGAAATACTGTCACTTAATTCTCATCAGCTCTGATGAATAATTCTCGGTATCTACCCGGAATACGCTGGGATTTCATAAGAACTCGTGTGCAAAATTTGACTGCCAGCAGCAGCCGGACTGAGTACAGTTGGTTGTAAAAATATATCCAGTTTTAAATGACTCTGAACTCCTCTTTATTTTGTTGGTACCAGAATAAAGGATAGTCGTTTCTAAAGTATTTGCCATTTTATACACGTAAATTGGAGAGGCATGTAATTTACACTCTGTGACTATCGAAGTTGTTAGTAATGAATTAATGATAAATAAAATAACGCATGATATGTCTCAAAATATTTCACCTAATAAAACTTTCTATTAGAGATTGTCAAAATGAATTTATTTAATTCCTCACTAGCATCTTCAACAAGTTATCTCTTACACCATACATAGCACATTTAAGTAACAGTTTAAGAATATATAAAGGGATGATTTTAATACTAGAAACAAAGCCTGTAGCAAGTACTTTAAGTGATTTTGATATCCTAATATTTTTTGAGATTCACATAAGGCAGTGGCCTTTGATGAATGAAGATTAGAACTGTCCTCAAAGAAAGAAGTCTTAAAATATATGTTATTTTTGATTAAAAAAGGGTGTATTACTTATTTACTCAAAGGCTCTCAAGATAAGTTTAGTCACGTAATTTTGTAATAAAAATGTCAAAGTATGGAATTGGACTATGACACTAATTACATATATATATATATATATATATATATATATATATGTATATATATATATATACATATATATTAATATACATATATATATATATATATATATATATATATATATATATATATATATATATATATATATATATATATATTTATATATATATATATATATATGGTGGTCTGAAAAGTTTCCGACCTCAACGTGAAGATGGCAGTACTCGTAAATAAAAGCTAGTGAATTTTGTTGTTCATCTGTTGACAGTTACCAAAGTTCCAGTCATTTTAAACGCGCAGTTGTTATGTAACAGACGTTTGAGTGAGTTAATGTGAGTGTTTTTGTAAAAACGGACAAAATCGAGTATCGAGCTGTCATTATATATTTGTTTTTGAAAGTTGAGATGTTAAGTATGATAGTTTTAACTTCGAATTTCACATTTAATACATACTGAACTTACAGTTAATTCTATTTAGGTGTTTTTATATGTTAATGATTTCCGTTCAAAAATGGCCATAGAAATATGTTCAGAAACAACATCTTTATGTAATCGATGTTAGTTATGAAAAGAGGTATTATTGTTATGAACTTGGAGTACAAATTATCTTTACGGGACTTAAATCCGGTACTGAATTTGAGTAGATAGGGGAGATAAGGATAGTCAACATGAGAATGTATGATTTTGTGTAAATATTATAGATCGGCACTTTTTTTTCTCATAATTAGTGACGACAAAATTAATCTCTGAAGTTGGATTTCATAGGATCTATATTCCGGAGCAAAATGAAGTCTGTAGCAAAGAATACTTAAGAATCTCTTTTGTAATTGTTCAATTCTGTCACCGTGTGATTTGTACTGCGGAGACCAAATAATTGACCCATATTCGAGAATATTTCTAATTAGTGAACAATATGAATATTTACAAGTGAGATGGTTTTTAAATCCTTTATTGGAACGAGAGATGAAACATATAAGTTGCGTACATTTATGAATAACATGGACATAGTGAAAATGGAACTCAGTTTTTGATAAAAAACTCTAAGATCCTTGACAACAGTTTACGCTGTAATATCGAACCGCCCAATATGCAGTTAAATAGAGTTTTATTTTTTAGTTATGAAGGAGATAATAGAGTTATATATATTGAATACTTGGCGACATTTAAAAACATCCCATCAAAGGCGCACTGTCCAGTGGCTATTGCAAATATACCACTGGACAGTGCACTCGGCTATTGCAAATATGTTTTGTTGTAATTTTAAGCAATCTTTAACCTCACTGACGGTGGTTCAAAAACTTAAGATCATCGTAAAACAGAGACATGTAAGTAAATGTATCCAATCTGTAGTTAAGAGAAAGTTTCCTATTATTTAGGTAATATCTAATTCCCATAGATGCCTATCCCTTCAAGTTTATTGCAGAATTTTGAACGTTAACCTTATCAAAGGCTTTCGAAAAGGCTATTTAAATGGAGTATACCTGCCTTTTTTGCAAAAGCGCCACAAAAATATAGTTTTTATATTCTAATAAATTACTAGCATTGACCTTTTTAAAACAAAACCGTGTCAACTGGTGGACAGAAACATATAAAGTTGTTGCATATAACGGATATAAATAATTTAACAAATGCATTCTAGATATATAGGATCCTGGCAGGTCTGTAGTCTTTATATCTGTATTTGTCACCCAATTTTTGGATAAGAATCTGTGGGCAGTTTTCCAGTAGGTAGAAAATGTGTGGTTTGATTGATGTCATTTAATATATTTATTGAATATGATACATAGTGCGAAATTGAAGTCGTCACAAAAGTTTTTGATTTATAAATTAAATCTGATTTCTAATTTAATATATTTCCTACTAACATATACATCACTCAAGTAATGGCAATGACTGGATTTTTTTACACTTGCTAGAATTAGCTGGCTTTCAAAGATAAAGCCGAGGTAACCGGAAAACATTTCACAAAACTCATTAACATTTGACGCTACCGAGCCATCGTAGTTCGTGGTCACTGGACGTGACCAATTATCTCTTTTGTTCTTGACATATATCCAGAAATATTTCTACTAAAACTAAGTTACAAATTACAGTTTAGTAGCATTTACCACTTTCCCATGGAGATAGACAAATTTGTGATAAATGATTTCGTTATGGATTCATAGACTTAAGTTGAAAATTAATTTTTATATAATGATATAAAAAAATATTCAAGCAAAATAAAATTAAGTTTCAACTCACAACGCGTATGTTTTCTCATTTTATATCTATGAAATTAAAAATAATTTATTGCCGATTAAACTGAAGATATTTTTGTTAATTAACCTTAGTGGTTGCCATGACGTAGAAAAATATTTTTAGCTTGCAAGGTTAATTTATTTACAGATATTTCTGTATAAACTTTATGGTCTTGGGTGAGAATAAATAAATTTCCATAAGTAGCTTTTGATTCAACGCATTATTTATCAAGTAAAAATATTGAGATATCATTGCTTTTCACGGCTGAATAATATTTTTTTTGCGTAAATAGGTCTATTTAAAGACTAGAAATCTTTCTAGGGTTCTTAATCAGCATCCAATTACAGGTCGCATTTCAATGCAAATCGTTTGCCTAGTTAGTTAGTGAATACTACCTGATGTTGCTCGAAATATTAATTAAGAAAACTTTGTGGAAGAGAAAAGACCATAGCGGTGACTATATAAATAACACAATGCTTTTAATAGAACAAGAACTTTCATCTCTCCTAATATGAGGGATACGAGTTGAAAATTATAGGAGTCAAGAGGTATAGCGGAACTCGCATACAATAGCACTCGGAGGAACATTCACAAGACAAATTTTAACACTAAACCAACTGCAAACAATCCGAATAAGTATGTGCTGCAGTAGGTCATGTTTTGGTATGGTGATGCTTGCGAGTTTTAAAAAATTTATGCACACAAGCTGATGCTTTTGTGATTTTTAAATTCGTTTTAAATTGCTCTCAGTAATTCATTCACTTTCTTAACGGTGTTGATTGAGGCGACGTGCCTTATTTAAAAAGCTAAGAATTTTTTGTCAACGAGGTATATCAAAATAATATTGAGATAAGATAAAACGGTTGGTGTTGAGTTATGAAAGAAATGATTGTCAAAATCTCCCAGTCTAGCATTTTACCTTCTCTCATCGGAATTACTTATTTTATTCTGCTCAGATGTGGTTACCATTAAAAATAACAATAAGATATTCATATTTTCTGTTAGTAACAAGGAGACAGTTTCAAATTATGAAACTACATGATGCATTGAACAGAGAGTTTCTTAATAATCTATATAACTTTTGCAGCCATCGTGTGAGAAACTCAACATGGATGCAAAGCTTTGATTTGGCATTTTTCATATACTAGAATAAAAAATACTGATTAATAATTATTTGAAAATATGTATAATGATATATTTTATTTAATTACTCATAGAGGACATTCCGTTAATTAGTCTTTGAAATTACGAAACGCGAACAGACATTTTTTAATTTCTAAAGTAATTAAAAAATTCACTATCAGTTATTTAAAAAACTCACTTATGTGTAGTTTATACACAAGCTAATTTAGAGGTACTACAGTTTTAATGGCAACTAAGTTTTTGCGGATTAAAATTGTATTCAAAAAATTTTTTTTTTCAATTGTAATGAAAAATGTTTAATTCGCCCATCTCTAAACTGCAATGCATATAACCAATCAAAATCAATGTCAAATTGTGATATCCTTTAAAACCCTGTTAATAAAAATATAATCGATATGTGTAAGCATATAACTCAGAACAGTAACTATATATGCTACATAATTAATTTTCACGGCCATTTAAAAATGAAACTAGTGAATATTTGCCAAAGAATCATTTCTAATGAAAAAGTTAGTAGAAAATAGAAATGCCTACAAAATTAAATTAACTATAAGCAACAACGATATCGGACAATCCGTTGTCATTTCATAGCTATTATATTTTTATAGCGTTTAAAATACTTAATTTTAGAAAGGTAATTCTCTAATAATATCTGATTGACTTTATTATTTGTGATCCGGAAAGGTTTAAAAATCTTTATTTTTAGCCTATTCTAGTATTAAAATCACATAAATATACACATAAAACATTAAAACAAAATATTTTCTTTTTTATTTTCATTCAAATTAACACATTATTTAAATTACACTTCTGTTTAAACAATGAGTCGCAACGATACAATTTTTGTAGAATTAGAGGTAAAGGTGACGAAGAGATAAAGAAAGGATTTTTGCAATATTTAAATCGCTCGTTGAAAGTTATGTTGAATATGAAACAAAAATCGAAGTTACATAATTATACGTACAATGGAAAATTAAGAATACTGAGGTTTTTCCGTAATGGAAAGAAAAATGATAAATTTGGTGTGACGGCATAACCATTGTAAAAATGTACCACATATTATCTGTCAGACTACAATCAACTAAAAACTAGACACAACAGATCTTGGTTTCCAGCGGAGTTTCCGGTGTCTACGTCTCATTGTTGTATACGCATATACACGTAACGTGCGCCTGATGCCGGGACAATCTTTTCATATATGAACGATGCCATGTGATTGTTTGAGACCGATCATAACTTTTAGCGTAAATGAACGTTGGTTAAATGTTCTCATTGTTAAGTTACAGTAATTCAGTATTGCATTGATTAATCACAACAACAATAATAATTGTAAATCTACAATATAGTGGTGTATTACAGGGAAGTATCAGTGAGTTAAAGCAGGTGATCAGACCAAGCTGTTTAACTATGTTTTTTTGTAAACGCGATAAATAACTGTTTTATTTTTCTAGATTAAGAATCCTTCATTCGTATGTCAGTTTGAAAGAGTGATATAAATCTTCATACGTTTTTCTGGCAGACAGTTTATTCTGCTCGTGAGGTACTTTTCGTAATTTTTCATTTTTCGTGTTTAACCTGCTAAATAATAAACTGACACTGATATGACACCACATAGCCGTCTCAGCCAAAAATTAAGGGAAGCTGGCTTGATCATCGTTTGTTTTAGAAACCTTGTGTTGATTTTAAACTGTGAACATGAACATTGTGTAATTTGGAAGTCTATAAATAATACATAAACTTACCTAAATATCCTCGATAAACATAACGAATTTGAGCCTGTTGCTTTTCATATCACTTGCAGAAATTTGCATGACACAAAAAGAAACAGGTTTTGTAGATAAACCAATTTTAATGGCAACGAGTCAAGCATAGACTGTATTTTGGGTTATAATACAACAACCTGTTCAGTATCATGCAAACGAAGTGCCTACTGGTGTATCGAATGAGTCTTATATCGTACTACAGTAATTGAAGATCAATTTAGAGTTTTAAATATTGAAAAAGAGAATTTTAAAGAGATGAAACTAATTATAAAAAAGAAACAGAGAAAACTTATAAAATCATGGGAAAAAATCCTTGATAGGGAAAAAGATTGAAAATAACTTTATATCAATTGTAAAATGTAAAAATATTTTTACACAACGCTTTGTGAATATTAAACGCGTTAAATTTATTTAAGTTGAATATAAATTTAATTTCAACTGAAAGCACAAAGATTGACTTACACTTCTGAAGATAAAGATAAAGAAGATAGCGGCAAGAAATTGAAGATAGCGGCATTGCGGTAAAACCTTGACAGTCATTCCATTTTCAGCAAGAATCGTCTGAAAGTTTATAGTATTGAAATTCACTTGCAAGTTAGTTTGCCACCAAAACTTTGTGACGTACATTTAATGATAACGTAATGATAGAAGAGAATTGTTTAGTGATAACGTAACGATAGGATTGAGTTGTTAGATGATTGCATTAATGACATGTTAATTTTTGCTTGGTTGCATGAAAATGGTTTCTAAACTTCCGGTTTTTAATTTGTTATGACATTATTTGGAAAATTACTATAAAAATATTGTCCCTGAAATCTATGATATTTAGGTAAGTAGACATAATTTTTAGCAACACATTTGAGTTTCCATTAATATGAAGTAAAAGCATTGTATCAAAATGGAATAACTTGCTATGTGTAACAAGTGACGCGACAATGCCTCATATGACAGTCGAATAGTCCTCTAGTTTCGCCGTTTGCTTCATTTCATATCATGGAATAAAGGTTTAATATTAGTTTGAATTTTAATAAACCCGTTAGTCTCTTCCAGGAACAATTCTCGCATATCTCTGTTAACATATATAAAGAGCGCGGTTTTCGACCTTCTATTCATTTGGCAACTGAGCCTGGACAAGTAAACAACAAACAAAATATGAAACTTAGATTTCTCTTGCTTCGTGAATTTCCATTCTGGAACAAAAGAGGAGGGTAAGAAAACGTAATGTAGGTGAAATATTGAATGAAAATGTACTGTTCTATTTTATAATAAAACATTATTTCTTCAGTTTCAAAGATGTAGACGGGTGAACTTCTACTTCAAAATTTAGATGAATGAGAAGACGTAGTTAAAAAAGATTGTACGTTAATTTGGTATTATCTCATGGAGCTAATGTCTACTGCAATAGAAAAATAACTTCACATTTGGGAAATAAGAGACTATATTTCACAAAAACTGGTTAACTGAAAGAGCGGCTTCATTAATTGCCAAATTAATAGAAGAGATAGAATTAATATGTATAGAAAATAGCTATAAAAAAGACGAAATTAAAACCCTTTTCAAATTTATGTATGCTTACATTAACTGAAAAGTTCAACGTTTCGTGTTAATAAATAATCATTAGTACCACTTATTAACAAGTTTTATATATTCTAATATATTTTTGAATTGCATTCCCAGCTAGTCCGAATTCGAGTCGACAAACCAAAATTATAAATAGAATTATATAAAATTTTACTTCAAAGACGCCCACGCAAGTAATCCTGCGATGAATTTTTTTTTTGCTTATGCGTATGAAAATGCTTATGCGTATGTCGTTTTCTACGATTCTGTCGATTTTCACCGTTTAGTATTTTAATAATTTGCATAGAATATATAACTAAACATAATCTGCATCTTGTTGTATCTTGATTATTCAAAGAGTTTCACAAAATATAAGATTTTATACTTGCTACCTTGATGATTTAATTTTTTTTTACCGGCTTACTTATTTCTATTTTTCTATTTAAGTGTCATTTTTAATGTTTTGTGGAAATA
Source organism: Druceiella hillmani (assembly GCA_039881145.1). Classification (NCBI taxonomy): domain Eukaryota; kingdom Metazoa; phylum Arthropoda; class Insecta; order Lepidoptera; family Hepialidae; genus Druceiella; species Druceiella hillmani. The sequence goes on along the minus strand of JAYKKI010000034.1, from coordinate 569,470 downwards.
TTGTCAAAATGAAACACCGGGCGGTCGGTGTGTCATAGGCGATTTTTTTTCGAAACTGACGTTGAATTGAGAAACAGAAAAAAAGGTTTTTAAGATTACCGTGTAGAGCGTCAAAGGAAAACTTACTTTAGTTTTATGAATTTGTTAAAGGAGAGTACATCCTTATACGTTGGTGAACATTTTTAGAAAAAAATGCCTAAAAATTGCTGCACTCTACCCTTATCACCAAACGATCGCTCTAATAAATTTGAAAAAAATTATGAATATTGAACTAAAATAAATAGGATTTAAAAATTCCAGCGCGATTAATTGTCATAAATAATTTAATTGTTTATGTCCTTATAATTAATCTCTTATATTAACTTAATTTAAAGATTTTAAGAATTATGTGGCTGCTACACACTATACAGAATATCAGTTTGAAGAATATTTTTTTTTTTATTACTTTATTAATTTGTATTACTTATTAGAAAAGCATAAAATTATTTTTTTTATTGTGTCTTTCAATCGTAAAATTTTAAAAACCTTAAAGGATACGTAAATATTTAATGATATACATAACTATGAGCTAAAAACTACTTAAAAAATATATTTGACTCACATGTCCGACAAAAGGGAAATTTTATACAATTTTTTCAAGTATATGTAATAAAATGTCATAAAGTGTATTTAGTTCTAATTTCTTGTGAAAATACTGTAAAAGTTTAAATACAAGTAAACGTAAAATAATGAAACATCTATGTAAAAACAACTTTTATTAAGTGAAAGCCTGGTGAAAAAGATAAATTAAGAAATGACACTAATCTTTCACAAAATGCCATACATTTTGCAAAAAATATGAAAACTGGGATCATGGCTATAGGCCTCTTTGGTAAATTTCAAATAAGTTTCCAATCATATGATTTATAGTCGATAAACATATAGATCAGGTTCATAACACAATTTTGACATGTGATATTAAGTGAGACTAAAACTTATTCTAAATATTTCAAGTATATTATAAAATTAAAGTTTTAAATTAAAATTAATCTTATAAATTCCAATAATAAATATTGTCTTAACTTATACAGATAAACAGAAGTATTTTTATTTCCTTATCTATAATAAAACCTGCATAAGTCTCATTAGTAAGTTGGAAAAAAACGCGTAATTTAAAATAATTCACTGAAATATTAGGTGATTTTGGAAAGGCCGAGTGCGTCACTATATTTTAATTTTAATCCATTTTATATTTTAATCGAACCGTTTTTTACTAACTTATTTAAAAAACTACACCCTTAAATTATTAAAAAATATTTTTTATATCTGGGGCTTATACCTTATAAAAATCATAATGCAATAGGACGAAAATTAATAACGAGAAAAAGATCGATATTTGAAAATAAAAATAACATTTACTGACTAAATTCAATTCCTAAAATTTACGCATAATCTCCTATTTTTGTCTAAATATATGAATAAAATATCAAATATTTTTTAATTTATATAAAATATTAAACTTCTTCTAATATTTTCAGATAAAGAAATGAGAATTTGGTTTCGAATAAAATATTAATGAGATTTTCTTCTTATTTTTCATTTCATATCACTTCACAAATTTAAATATAGAAAAAATTATAATACCATGAAGTTCAAAGCAAAGGAAAGAGAGCTGAAAACGACTTTGATCCAATGAAGAAATTCCGGGATACACAAAGTGATGCTAAATATTAAATCGTATGTCCTTCGTGTGTACAAAGAATATGCGATTTGATCCTGTAAGACACGAATAGTTTAATAAATAATTATTTAACGGACATTTTTTATGAAGTAGCGTCACGTAATTTTTATCAGCCCTGATGATAAATTGTAGGAAAATAACTCGCGTGCAAAATTCGACCGGTAATAGTAGCCGAATTGAATACAGTTTATTATAAAAATGTGTAGAGTTTCCCTTGTTTTTACTAGAATAAAAGCTAGTCGTTCCTAAAGTATTTGTCATTTTAGTAACATCATATGAAATTATATATGATACATCTCAAAATATTTCCCTATGTTATCCATATGTTCCCTATGTTATAGTACTATAATCCTAATATCAATATATTAATGTGACGGTTATTCTTGTGCATTGCTTAAAATTCGCTTATAAATATCGTTATTACGTAAAAAAATTCGTGAAATGACTATGATATTTAATCTCATTGCATCACTTTTAAATTTTTACCCTTTTTTGTGAATACCGGTTTGAATAAAAATAAAAATATTTTGAAAATTGCTTCAACAGAAATATTTACGAACGAACAGATTCTACATTTGTGCAAAAAATCAAGCTTATAGCAATAGTAGTTGCTGAAAATATGAAAATTTTAAATATTTTTGGATAAAAAGGAAGTGAAAATCATAAATTACTACATCTCAGTCAAAATGTTTACACATTTTTTCCAAAATTATATTAAAAAGGTTTAACTATTGATTTGTTTAATATACAGCCATTTTTACAAAATATAATTAAGGCTTATTAAATAAACATTTTTAAAACAAGCTTTAATGACAGCTGACGACTAATGTAACTCTCTAGCAGGGATAATCGAAATAAATTTATTTATTTCCTCACCACCACTGTTAACAGATTGTGTCATACACAATGCATGGTGCAATTCATAAAATAATATTTTATGTATTTAAAGAGATGATAATAATATCAAAATAAAAGACCCTTTCAATTTTTTTAAGTAATTTTAATTTCAAGTATTTTAAGTATTCGCTATGTTGCACAAAGTTTGTCACCGCCTTTGATAAAAGAAGAATAGAAGTGTCTTTAAAGAAAGTGTATCTCAAAATGGATGTTGCTTTTGATTAAAAAAAATGTATTGTTATTAAAAGAAGAAAGTTTTGAGGGATATTACTGGTTATTTTATTTACATTTTCTGATTGCGTTTTGTAAGCCAGGGGAAAGAGTGATATAAATATTTTGTTCGTGTAAATTTAAAGTGAATGTGAAAAGAGTCTCTTCTCTACGTTAAATAAATCTTCAAATACTAGTTTCGTTAAAATATTTCACATTGAATTCACTATTTTAACTAAATTGGTAATTACATTAACGTGGAATAATAAAGTCCAATTCATCTTTTTAATTTTTTTTTTGATGAAAGTTTGTTTTTACATATTTAAATGTTTTATGTTTAATTTTAGTATTTCTAGTATTGTCAAGGACTTTTTACGGGGTGACAAGATTTTTGATTAATTTATATTTTAAGACGTAAAATAGCTTAGTCTTGAAACACAGTAACTATTATTGAATGTGATATACCGTTTCATTGCAAAATAGAACCTATTTATTTGAAGATGTTTGATAATTAAACCTATTTATTTGGAGTAGTATATTTATAAAACTTATTAACAAAAAGACGAATAGTGTATACAAATTTCAAAACTGAATAATATCAATAATTGCGATATCACAATTATTGAGTGTACGGTTTTTTTCCGAAAAACGTTAAGGGGTATTCAAACGCAGCATGCTAGCAGAACCATTTCCTCGAGTATTGCATATGCATCATTCGCATTTATGGAGTTGTATTTCTGCGTTTACATCTAAAAAACTAAAAAAAATTGAAACAAAACCGTAATAATTACGTAAAATATTGATTGCCTCTGTAAGTATGTGTGCCAAAAAACATCCCGAACTGAGAAATGAACTACCAGATAATGACTCTGTACAAAATACTAGGAAAAAGCAGTGAATTTGAAACAATGAACAGTTTCTTTCGTTGATTTAACTTAGGAGGAGGTGTTTGTTCGTAGATTATTCTATTAATTCAGCAGAAAATATGCCTCGGAGATGCCATGCAATTAAGTACAGCAGAGGCGATTGGGCAATTTATTAGCAATAACCCGTCACGGTTATCATCATATGGTAAGTGTGTATATATGTATGGGTGTGTATACATATATATATTTATATATATAAATATATATATATATATATATATATATATATGTATGTATATATATATGTATATATATATATATATATATATATATATATATATATATATATATATCAAATAAAACTAAATCTTTATATGACAAGCAAGTCTGACCTTTAATCAGTGTCGATTATTTTAGTATCAACTTTAAAAGTATGTCCTCCTTGAGAATTTATTTCTTATTCTTAATAATTTGCCTAGCTGGACGTCGAACTAATTCAACATATTTTATATCGCACAAGTTTGATAGGCATTTTGAAAATTTTATTTAGGTTATCTTTTTGTGTTAATTCGCAATTCATGTACAATATAAGTAAAAGAAGTTAAACATTTTTCTTTCTACTAACACTTATTCGAGTAAATGACACTCATTACCAAATAATAAAAAAACGTAATAATTGCCTTGTCATGTATCATTTAAATTACTGTTAAAAACTGTTTTCAAATGCTAAACCTTATATTTCAGATTGGTAAATACCAGATAATTGTCACTCTTATAAATATGGCGTATCTACCATTATATGACACTATATCTGACGACTTATTATTTCAAACCGAACCTACTACGTCCGTTCGCGTAGCCAGCTTTAGTGATGTTAGCATTGATAGCTTTCGGTTAAAGCTCCAACGGCTAATAGCTTTCTGATACCTATCTTGCTACTTATTGCCTCATGAGCTTGTTTTCCTGCTTCTGCTTTTTGTTATTCGTAAATACGGGCTTTATAGATACGTAAAGATTGTCATCGAATTAATTATTTTTCTTAAATTTGTATTAAATAATTTATGATAGCAATAGTGCTATGATCTTTCTTTGTAAACATTTGCAGACAATCACTGTGCAATTACAAATATAAATTAGATAGCGTAATAAAATATTACAGAGGTATATAATATAGTAATTCCACAGAGACCCTTCGGACATATCTAATTTAAAATCCGTACGCTTATGAACAGAAGGGAGAAAACAAATCTATCCTGATGAAAGATGATGTGAAGAAATAAAAATGAAAATATGAGTATTTGGTTTAAATATTACAAACTTGAATATTAAATAGACATCGAAATTCAACGAGATCGAAATACCGGAGGAATAATTTAATAAAAGATTTTTAAAAACTAAGCCTGTAGCTAAAAATGAAACATCTCTCTATAATCGGGTATTCTAGATTGCTGAGGGAGTGTTGAATCAATACCAATGAACCTAGGTGAACTGATATGGTGGAAATGATCTATGATATATATTGGAGAATCAAAAATTTCATACCTCTTCTTAAAATTAACTTTAACAACAAACTTTAAACGGCTCACGAAAGATTGGTTTATTAAACCTTTTTATTAATTTCTCTGTTGTGAAATAATATATGAGAAACGGCAAACTTATTCTTTTTTTTCACAAAATCATTTTATCACTTTAGGAAAATATTGAGAATCAGATGGAATCCTTGAAATAAAATTTTTGTAACAGAACCTTTATCATAGATTATTATTATAACTAAAAGCCATGAGCGCGAAAAGATACTGTCAACAAATGTTTTAATATTCCTTGGGTAATTTGAATATTTTGGTATGTTTATATTTATTATGAGTATAACTTATCTAGGACATATTTATATATTGCTACGTCTTAAAACTTTCAACTGAAAATTTATGTAGATTAAATTAGGGATCCATCATTTGACAATCATACCAAGGGAGTTGTAAAGAAAAATATAATTATGGCAAATGTACTTAGGGCATCCACTATATTGGATTTAGAATTTTATTGGATAAATTTTGTTGTATTGTACGTACCGGACTTAAACACGTTTGCAGCATTTTAAGTCCTAATTGCATTAGAACTAGTTACCAATAGAGAAAGTCAATCAATAAATGCGCTTTAAAAACACATAATTCACAATTTCTAACAAAATTATAATTACAATGTTTTTACAAATTCACCGTCTAGTAAAAGTGTGATATTACTGACAATGTTGTAATAAATATTATCAATTGAAAATAATTATTTTTTAAATGAAAATATTAACGTCACTGGAATTATTATAATAACCCGGTTTGGACAATGTAGCAGTGATAGATACACAGCATAAGATATAGTGAAACTCTAGATAGACATGTTAACACGTATTCACGTAGTATGCAAACACACGTATATGTGTGTATACTTTAATAATAAATCGTCTCTGGTGCTAGAATAACCACGATACAACAACAATAGTTCTCAAACTAAAAACAATGTTTCATGATGGGAACGTGATTTATGCTTATTCACATCTCCCAAATAATTGGTGGTACTACTTGTAAGTATTTAAACCAGAACGTCGGCATTTATTCGTGCATGTGCATCTATCTGCATACGAGTTTCAGCTGCGGGTTTTGACGTATGTAGTAGCATTGTCATGAACATTATAGGATGTGGCCACATGCGGGCACGCTTTTGTTTCCATGTGGCCCGTACACAAGCGAACGTTGACGTATCTCTATTCACATGCGTAACACTCAACCGTGTGAAAAATATGAGCGCACCATTTATTTTTTAAGCGAAAAGAAATCAGCGACTCTCAAGTGTAATGTAAAATAGAACTTCAAACTTCTTTTGATAACATATTCCAGCTAGTTTATTTAAAATTACACATTAAAAACTACTCACCTGGAAAGAAAGTCTGCAGCTGATGCTTACTTTTTATAAAAAAAAAAAATTTGAAAAATTTTGTACCTGACGCTTTTATTTGCTATGGAACAGATTTTAACCACTTTTTCCGGTTTTGTTCACTTATTCGTTTATCGCTAACCACTTAGTACACAATTAAAAGCATAATTTGTTATGAATCAATAAGTATATAACAAAATTTAATTATACAAATTAAATACTTTCTTTTAACATGCCAATTTAAACAACTACATTTTGCTTAAACGGTGCCTACATTCAAGAAACAATGAAGTCTATTTGTATTATGGCATATATTTTCTTGGATATTTTATAACATTAATTTCACTTTGCAGTTGACTAAATTTTAAATATATTTTTAATTCACATACTATTTTTTTCATTTTTATAATTTTATTACCAATAAAAAGTTTAATATTACTGTTGATTATTTAAATTAAGCCCAGCCCGGAAAGATACATGTATATATACACACACACATATATATATATATATATATATATATATATATATATATATATATATATATATACGAACTTGTTTATTCTTTCGAAATATTTATAAATTTTCACAGCCGGAAATTATTTTAGTTACATATATGTTAGGTAGGTTAGGTTAGATTAGAGGTTGGGTTATGTTAGGTTAGATTAGGTCAGGTTAGGTTAGGTTATTAGGTTTATATAATATTTATGACAATTTTTTTTAAATATACATTTTTATGGAAATTTCTTTTTAAACAATTTCATAATACATTAGTCACGGCCGCAAATTATTGTAGTTACATATATGTTAGGTAGGTTAGGTTAGTTTAGGTTAGGTTAGGTTAGAGGTTGGGTTAGATTAGGTAAGGTTATATTAGATTAGGTTATGTTAGGTTAGATTAAGTTGGGGTAGGTTAAATTAGGTTACATTAGGTTCGCTAGGATTAGGTAAGGTTGAGTTAGGTTAGATTAGATTAGGTTGGATTAAGTTGGGTTAGGTTATGGCATATATCTTTATGTGTTATCTTTATGATATTTTATGGCATTCACTTTGTAGTTGCCTAAATTTTAAGTATATTTTAAATTCACAAACATTTTTTTCGTATTTAAAGAAGTTTAATATTGACAATATTTATTGTTGATTATTTAAATTAAGCCCAGCTAGGCTGGAGTTTTGCTTATTCTTTCGAAATAATAATAACCATTTTTTTTTGTAAATATACATTTTATGGAAGTTATTTTTTAAACATTTTTTTAAATTTAATAGCCATAGCCGAAAATTATTTTGGTTACATATATTTGTATTGTTTTTTTTTACGTTGTACATTACAAGTTTATATCTCAAAAATTAACTTCCATAATTATATTTTTATAGTAATGGCAAATGCAAAAATTGATGGTCATAAAAAAAAAACAGAACAATAAATGAAAGATTTACAGATAATAAAATCTATTAAGTTGGTATAACTGGTAATTTTTATTATTTGACGTTCAAGACTTAAAAATTACATTTTTTAACGTAATTTAAATGTTTATTTTAAGTGATCTAATTTCATTAATTTTTTAATTCCTTTGTGTGTGTCAAATCTGTAATGTCTAACGATAAATTCATTGTAAATATAGTGAGAAATAACCATGTAATGTACAAATTTCGACATATTTCAGGTGAGTACTTTTTTTTGAAAATGTTTTTTTATAATAAATAAATTTTTTAGGTATGTAGTTTTCAATGTGTATACCTTGATACGATTTCAAAAAAATTGTCGTAATGTTTCTGGTTGTATAGTGCATATGGTTCATAAATTTAATAAATTATCTGGTCCTTCTCAGAATACTTGAACAACTTATATTGAAAAATAACAAGAAGCTCACTGCCTCTACCTTTCGTGTATTTGATAAAACAAATATGTGTAAATATTTTCTCATCAATATATTCAGTATAATATTCAATTTCATACTAGCAGAAGAATTAATGTTACTAGAAACATTTCTTCAAAATTCTTTATTTTAATTATTCTTGTATTTTTTCATTAACAAAATGTATACGTATGGTTAATAGTGGTTAAATATATTTTATTTTATTTGCCTACTATTTAACTTTGAGAAATTCCTAAATTTTGGTGATGTTTCCGGCAAAAATAGATAAATTTCCATGTAATTTTTCCTAAATTTTTATTTGTAATGTATGTAATCCGAGGTTATCTTTAAGTCACAGTAGTGATATAACATTAACAGGTTTTTGTACTTCAAAAATTATTTTATTTTCTTCCAACGAATCTGCACTTTTCTGCAGTTAATTATTTGCAGTTTTCAGTTTTATTCAATTTATATTGCCTAATTGAACTAGTCAGGGCATTACAAGCAAAACCCTTAAGCTCTTAAGTATTTGGTTCTCGGTAAAATTAATTCTCGTTTTATTGGACATCCGTGATACGTCATTTTTATGTATGACGGTAAGCGTCATTTTTACTAAGTGAATCGATGTTTAGGCGTTATGAACGAGCATCAATCATATTTCCTTCCTGAAAAATAAGAGTTATTGTAGTCGGTTCGTGGCTACCCTACGTCGCAACTTCTATCATACCCATAATGGATACATGTACCGCAATATGTACGATTTATTACTGCGGCTTTATTATAGTTTTACAGCGATTGATATAACAGCGGATGAAATACAATATCGGCGTCATATTGTGTGATGATTACCTTCCTTAACCTTCCATGGTTTAATATATTTCCTATACATTTGAAACCAAGCTGTTTTCTGTTGATGCGAAGGAAAACATTCGAGTGCGGTACAGTTTGTATTTTTTACTCAAAGCATTCTCCTAAACTCAAAAATATTCGTAATAAATTAACTGCATGAAATAATAACGTCTGGAATTTAATATAAACTTAATGTTTTCTCCTCAAGCAACTCTCGCTATTTGAACCATTTCGCTGCACTTACTTTTAAGATCTCTTTGATCCTAATGTTAGTAAAATTGAATAGATAGACATAATATACTGTACTTTTTTATCAAACTTTTTAAGGCGAATAAACATTGCCGTGTATTTTCTCAGCCTACGCCTAGGATCTTCCCCGATAGTTGGTTTTTACGACCTGATTTTCACAAATCGGTTAATTTACAGAAAAAATTATAATTTACATCCTTTAGTCTTTAAATATTGTTGAAAATTTAAATAAAATCCTTTAGGCCCTTCCACTATTAGCATGCAAATACGGACAGATAGACGCGAGAGGTGCATTATTTTTTATTATGTATTAATACCTTGGGAATATAAAGGACGACCACCATATTTCATCTCATATTGAGTTTATTTATCACAAGAGTAAAATATAATGTATGTTTATTCATTCTGGGAGCTTCGTTATTAGGTATCCTAAATTTTTAAAAAATTGGGGAAAGTACAATTCATAAGGGAATACTTGTTCCACTCCCTTATATAATTTAATTATTTTAAAAGATCTAAATACAATGGTCTATCCGGGCTAAGCTCTTAATATCTAAGCTCTAATTAATTGATTGTATTCATGCGCTTGGTTAAAAAATGTTATGAAATCATTAGTGAATAATGTCATACGTTTGGTGAATTGAAAATTCGTGTAATAATTGTAATTATCTTTGCGCAAACTTGTACTTACAAGAAGCATGCTTCAGTGCGAATTATTTTATATATCAAAACCAAAATATATCTCATGCGTTTATTTTTCGGTTTATGAGTAAAACATCACCCAGCGATTGCTAAACCAATATCAACGTTTGCGATGACAAAAGTTTGGTTCTGTGTGTTTATTTTGGCCAACCGTAGTTTAAAGTAAGGTATTGTACGTTAAGTTTGACACCCCTATCTTTCTAAGCACAATAAGATACGCGAAATATTTTATTTACATATATCCAAAAGTGTAAATCTCGCCGTAAATGTTGTCAACAAGACGGAACACATCGGAAATGAATGTTCAAATATAGTGTAATATAAAGTCATTTAGTTGAAAGATTACTAGAGTACGGGATATGAGTAAAAATAAAAAGTCAATAATAAAATTTAATAATAAAACCAAAAGTTTTGAAACATCACATCGCCACATCACATATCACGATTGATCATTTTGCCACAACTTCCTTTTAGTTGGTCGAATATAATAAAACGCACAATCTGTTTTTGTGATGAGTCGGTCAACAGAAACCACCAGAAAAAGTTAATTAAAATGATTTTAATTGTTCTTGCATAATGAATTAACAGGCCCACAGATAAATAAAAAAACATTCTAAAAGTAATAATTTGTATTCTCCTATTTTTTTTGTGCTCCCGTAAACATTTTTTTAAATAAAACTTTAAAGGTACAGACATGCCAATTCTACAATTTCATTATATGTGTGGATAATAAATACGTAGTATTTAAATTAATACGGCCTAATACCAAAACGTTAAGAAGTAATTAGATTATAAATATAGACCAAAGATGTAAGTTTTAAATAAATTGAGGAAATAAAGTAAGCTTACAACGAATACATAGAAATATTAAATACGAAAGACCATTGAAAACGAGGTTTGTTATTCAAGCGCTTATATTTCCCGAACCAGTCTGCAATTGCATGGAAAATTTTATTGCGCGATTTAAAATATAAGTAGCGCTATCTATTGGTGTACATTCGTTCATTATACATTGGTGTAATTACCACGTGTGACTAGCTAACATTTTGTGATTTTTGTTACTATACTAATGCAATGTAAATTAATTTTTGAAAATACTAAACTCGCATATTCCCTTATGGAATGATACCTACATTCTTCTATAAATACCATTCCATTGGTTCAGTATTTAGGGTGAATAACAATAGTTTTGTCTTGTATTACATTTGTTACGTTCCTTCAAATCATTATTATCTTTAGTACCTTTAATACATATACAAGTTAATTCTAGTATTTTTATATATATAAAATTAAAATATATCAATCGAAGTAATAAGGAAGAAAATGGATGAAACCTAGTTGCATGAATAATTTAATGTAATGTAAGAAAGAAACAAACAGTGAATTGAAGCGATCATTTGTTTTTGCAGTAGACTTCACTCATTTACATATGATTCTTTCATTCGTTTCTAGCTACTCTAATCAAAAGTGATTACATTTTCCGAAAAAATGTTTTTGGACATTTTTTTTAAAATTAAATATATAAAAATATACAATGCGGAAGTTTTGTGTCTACGTGATGCCTGGGGTGTTTTTTCATGCGCAAGTAATAATGTGCTTTCGCAAAATGATGATATAAAATTTCATTTTATTAAATGTTTTTCTTTGAAGTCGCCAAAGAATATGCAGATATGACGATATTAATTTATTCTACATTAAAGTAATCAAATTATACAATTTAAACTACTATTTACATCTGCACTTTGAAACAAAACTATAACATAAGAGTTTGGCACGTATTTTGACAACCCTGTTGCGATGATGCTATCGATAAAATAAATTTCAAAAAATATGTGGTATATTGTTGATATTTATTAAATACTATTATATTGGTGCCCTTAATTCCATTTTTTAATATAACTTTTAATGCAATACACATACAAAAACTCATAATTTTTTTAGTTTCTTATTTAGAAATTCGACGGAATTATAGATTTTTGATGAGTATTAATTTATATATACATACACACACACACACACACACATATATATATATATATATATATATATATATATATATATATATATGTATGTATATATATATATATATATGTACATATATTATTAAAATAGTATATATATGAGAACTAGCTATATAGAATATATTTTTACGATTTGTGATGTTATTTGATATTTACTTTTTTAGGTTTTTGAAGAATGAAACGCGGTATTTATTTTGGATAAAATCCTTACGGTTAAAGAACTCCAGATACCAAACTTAAGGTTCGTTTAATTTATTTCAAAGAGAAACGGAATAATGGAACCCTTTCTGCAATACACCATAAAAAAGAATTAATTCCAATGTTGTTTCTAGGAATTCCGCGATATTTATGCAATTAAAATACCTTTTTGTAAAGCTTTACTGTACAAAAAAGTTAAAAGATCATTTAGTTTATAACAAAACCGACTTACTATACGATAACTGTTAAGGGTAGATATATTACCATAGGAGGTTCCAAGTGCTACTAAAGATAATTACATTACAATGACAATAACCGGATAAAAGAGTAACAAAAGTCGGGTAGAACAGTCAAGACACAAAGACAAATGACAATTTGTGAAAAAATTGTTTTTTTTCGCCCGTAGATTACAAATTATTCGTTCTCGGTTTCTGAAATTTCAAAATAAAAATTAAAAATAACTGAGACAAAAGAAAAAATTAAATTGTATTCGTATGCCATTGAACAGCAAGTTTCAAATGCAGTTTGAATGTTTATCAATATAATTTTAATTTGATTGAAAAAACGATAATTTTTTTAGTAAATTCAAAATATTTGTAGCATTTAAAAACTACTACACGATACTCTGATACCTCCAGGACCTTCAAAGCTTTTAAGGCATTCATCACCTATTGAAAATGTTATAGAAATATTAAACTGACCAGTTATAAAAGATTACTGACACCATTACAAGTAAGAGATAATGGCGTAGGGAACTGCATTGCGCTTTAAAAAATAAACATTTTAACATGTTCAAAAAGAAGTGGCCTTGAGGATTTTATTAATAAAATTAATCTAGGCTTGCGAGGATGCTGTGGAATACGATTTTCCTAGGTAGTTCTTTATATTTGCTCAACAATGACAACTTAAATGAGTACTCGGACATATCATAATATATACAGGTATAACCAATTTGCAGTCGGAAAATTGTTAAAATAATTAAAAATAAATTAACGTGGTTAATACAGATGCTCGTCACGAGTTACCACCCTCTTTAATGAGTAAACATCGAGAGATGTATTAATTTTTCTTCAAAGTGCTAGCTGTGCGCATAATAAAATCTACCGCCCGTATTCATAAACCGCACTTACGTGTAGAGTTACTTCTTGCAGTGCGAAGTAACCGATACACGCATTACTAAGCGTCGGTTATAAGCGCATTGCGACCACAAACACTATACGTGCGTATGGTTCGTTTGAAGAATACGGGAGTGAAATAACGATAAATCGAAATTTCAATGATTTCAAAAGTGAATCACACTCTCTTCCATTAAAATTTATTTACTTTTTACGTTTTTAATATTTTGATATTTTCAAATGGGGCATTTTGATAACAACCGTAATTATGGTATTTTATTAATGAAAAGTTTAATTAAAATTGATTTACATGTATTTTTTATTATGGTAAAAATTCACTGAAATGATATTATATAGAAGTTTCCTCACTAAATGGTATCTTAAGGTATAGAAAATCGTATCTTAAATTATTTACTTTTCAAAAGTAAATAATTTAAAATACCATTTTACCTTTTATTTAATTTTGGAAAAATAGTATTCATAATATTATTGAATATATTTTTCGATGTAATTTTTATATTAAAGTAAATATATTTTCAGAATCAATTTCGTAATATTATTTAAACTTAATGCTATGTGACTGCGTATAACGACGACGTGACTGAAGATTGTGAAATTTGCAATATAAATTTTTTTTCACGAGCTACAAATGACCAAATGGAAATATTGAATTGATCCTCTGCAATATAGTTATTTTAAATCAATGTCCAAAAACTTTTTTTTCTAAATTAAAAGGCCCTAGAAATAATTACTTTTATCTATACACTGTTACGTTAAATAGTGTAACAGTAGCAAAAATAACGGCCAAGTTGCAACAAAGTAAGCAAACTTGCAAGTACTCATTTAATACTTACATGGCTTCATATATTTTTTAATCGTCTAGATCCAGGGGAAATAATAGGTAGAGAAGTATTAGCTTACTACCTAACGCCTAAAATTTGTTGAAATAACAGTAACAGTAAACGATTTATTTGTCATTTTGTTGTTTTAAATAGGATAGATTATATCACTTGTTTCGTACCCTCTCGTTTTTGTATACTTTTACAGCAATATAATTTATACTATCTAAACTACACCTACCATAATAATCAAATTTTGAATTTTTACAGCCGATTCAAATCTTGAACAAATAAAGCAAACCAAATAAGGTTATTTTGAATGTTGTGTGCGTTGAAAAAAACTATGTGCAAAAGGCAAACCAATTCATCTGCCCTTATGGGTATGCCAGCATTTATATAGCTTATTTAAACACCTGCCCCTCCCATACCACTCCACGCTTTACATCTGGTCACGCCCATTACGCTAATTTATGAATGGATTTCTAAGTTACGAATGGGCTTATTTTGCGCCATTGCTTGATATTAAAAACACATTGCGCCATATACTGACGTACATAGATATTATATATATATATATATATATATATATATATATATATATATATATATATATATATATATGAGTAAATACTACTCATTGAGTAGTTAGGTACTTCTTTATTGTTGTTTTACTAATGTTAATTTATAATGTTAATTTTTTTTAAATATTAATTTTGCATGTTTTCTGATTGAGTGCACCGACTCTGATGGAATATAATGAGATTTTTGAAAAAAACTCCATCTAAATTGAATCATTAATTTTGACGTGATGCGTATCAAATAAATACGAACATAGACAAAGAAATAGATAAACAAACTGACAGAATTTCCAAAAATAGTATTTGTATCGTCTGTCACTTTTATTATGTATCCTAAATCATTATTTTTAACAGTAAAAGTGTGCCAATTATGTAGTTTTGTTATATATATTTATATAAGTACATTAAATGCAAAAAAAATATTCCCACAAAGGAGAAACAAAGTAAATATTTGAAATTGTTTGCCTCGACATTATTTTTACGATTGTTTTGAGACACGCAAGTTATTTATATGTAAAATATTTTCGAATCTATTTAGACAAATTTTATATACCATAAAAATAATGAAATTTTCTTACGTATCAATTTGTTCAATCTGAAGACACGAAAGTATTCTTTAAGCTTAATTTATGTGTAGGTTTTATTTATTTATTTTTAAATCAATGCGAATACGATTTTTATTAAATAAAGCTGTACCACCGACTTCGTTTACATATGAACCTTTTGCAAATGTCCTTAAGTTAATTAAAAACATGAATAGAGGCAACGCCATCTATTAATATTAAATAGTTGTAAAAGGATTTTTTAAAATAAATAAACTTTATATAGAAAGGTTAAATTGCCATATCTTCTTTTTAGTTGGTCGATTATGTATATAAGAAAAAAACAGCCTATACACTCATATTACCCCAGACCTAACAGGTCCAGCAGTAATACTAATGGATTCCAACTAATAAATGGTTCCAAGCAGACAATTATATTGTGGCTTATTAAACAACATAATTATAAGAACCTCAAAGTAAAATGCTCAAGGCAACAGAACGATTTTTTTGCTTTGATTATGCAAACCAGCAATTCCGAAAACAAGAAATGCTAGTATATAAACACATATTTTTATTTGATATTTTTGCCATCTATTATTAATTTTGAATCATTGAACGAAAAAAAACATGCATTATACCAGTTGAAATGGAAGTCTTTAAAACAAGCCACTAAACCTCAAGACATTATGTAATTCTAAACTTCTTTGTTACAATATATTTAGTAAAAACGAGGCTATCAAATGTAATGTAATTTTGGCGATAATTTGAAAATAGTTTACTTGCAACAAAATTAATTTAACCCGGAAAGATTTCTTGCAACGGAGTTTTTTAAAAATACTATTACAGTGTTTTATTTTAATTTCAAAAGAAAAACATAAAATAATATCTAATAATTAAGCCCTATCACGCGTATCTCTTTGTGACCGGATTAACAAATTGAAATTTAACTCTATTTATCTCAATGACTGTATCAAAGAAGAACTTCCAACAAGAGCCATGCCCAAAGATAATATCATTCCTGGCTTGCATTCAAAACGGAAAAAAGTGCTAACGCAAGATTAAATGCAAGAGTCAAATCGATAATACGAGAAGATTAAAATATATTTAAATAATTTGAAAACTTTGAAGTTTTAAAACCAAATGAAACTTCATGACCGATAAGTTAAAATATAAGTTTAATTTACGAGCGACAAATTATTCGTAAAACACGTGCTTCTAGTTAGGTCTCAGCAATGCGAAGATACGACAAGATACGTTCTGTTTCAATATTTATTAATATTTTTATTAAATATCACAACGTAATTATTTATTTTACAAGTGTAAAGTATGTAAAACAAGTGAGCAAGTATTGTGAATTTCTTAAAAGTGATGGTATCAGAAATTTTTGTTCCATTTTTTGGTAAAGTTTTAGTAACTTTATTTTTTAGTAATTGTTTACTTTAAAGGGGGAAATATTATCATTACTTGCTTTTTAAATTTAAACTATACAAGTAAATCGTCTCGTAAAGAGGCTTTTGCTTTTTATTTTAAAGTATGGATATATTAATACATATATATATATATATATATATATATATATATATATATATATATATATATATATATACATAAATGTAAAATTTTGGGCCGCCAACAAATCAGTTTAAATCAAAAGGTCATTCTGCTTTTCACATCAATTACCAATGCCGGTGAAATATTATTGAAATGTCTGCCTGATGTTAATGGAAACCTGAAAGTAAAATAACATACTCTGAGTAGGTTACACTGAATTTTGTTTCGCTCAAAGCGAGCGTTGTGTCGGGTATGGGAGCCGTAAATAGAACCATATAAATATAACGCAGCATCCGGTGGAGTGTGTTCCTCCGAAGCCTGTTTTCTCCATATTTTTACCTTGATATGACGGTAGAAAGCATTATAATATTTTTCTGTTTCGTTTCATTTATTTTTTTGACGTTTGTTTATTTCTATTTATTCATTATTTAATGTCAAAACTTTTTTTGACTCCCGTTTATATTGTCTCATGTAATAAAATATACTCTGCAAGAATTAGTCGTCACAAAGTTCATTTCGACACTGGGATATTTTATATTTTTACACGCATAACAATTCCTATTAAGAGATTCCTTACCGAGTTCAAATAATATATATATATATATATATATATATATATATATATATGTATATATATATATATATATATATATGTATATATATATATATATATATATATATATATATACATATATATATATATATATATTTATATACATAGTACCAGGTGACCGAGCGATGCTCGGTTTATTTCGAGTTTCCGGTAGGAACGTGAAATTGCTTAGTTCATAGTATTAGATTTTCTTCTCTTTCTCCTTCCCTTTCCCTTGCCCTTTGCCTTTTCTTTCTTTTTCGGTCTCGCCTTTCCTCTCGCCTTCCCGTTTGCCTTCGCGTCCGCTCCCGCGTTCACCTTCGCGTTTGCGTTCGCTTTCCACTTCCCCTTCGACTTCCTCTACACCTTCTTATTAGCCTTCCCCACTTCTCTTCTTCACCTCCCCTTCCCCATCCCTTTTCACATACCCCTTGCCCGTCTTCCCCTCACGCACTCTTTCGTCTCCCCCTTCACACTCTCACCACACCCTTCTCCGTTCCTTCTTCCCATTCCCCTTTCCCTTTTCCATCTCACCCTGCCCTTCCGCTTCCCCGTCCCCTTCCCTTCCGCTCCCCCTTCCCCTTCCCTCCCCTTCCCTTCCGCTCCCCCTTCCCCTTCCCTTCCGCTCCCCTTTCCCCTTCCCTTCCGCTCCCCTTCCCCGTACCTTTCCTTTCCCATACCTTCCACTTCCTCTTCACATCCCCCTTCCCCACACCTCTCACCACCCCCTTCCCCTCACCTCATCCTCCTCCTCTACTCCCCTTCCCCTCCCCCTCTACTCCCCTTCCCCAACCCCTCACCTTGCCGTCATCGCCCTTCTCCTTTCTCTCCCCCTAACCTTCAAAATTATTTAATATAATCACCCAAGTAATAAGTATACCAAATTTTAGCGAAATCGATAGAGGCGTTTCATAGAAACCATTTACATATATACATATGTATATATATAAATTGTAAG
This sequence comes from Druceiella hillmani, assembly GCA_039881145.1. Lineage (NCBI taxonomy): Eukaryota > Metazoa > Arthropoda > Insecta > Lepidoptera > Hepialidae > Druceiella > Druceiella hillmani. The sequence continues at coordinate 550,802 of JAYKKI010000034.1, read as the reverse complement.
AGGAGGGGGAGGGGACGTGGAAGGGGAAGGGGATAGTAGGGGTAAGGGAGGGGAGGGAAGGGGAGGTTAGGGTAAGTGTGGGTAGGGGTGTGGGGAAGGGGTGGGGGAGGGGGAGAGTGAAGGGAAGTGGAAGGGTAATGGGATGGTAGGGTTAAGGGAGAGGAGGGGAAGTGAGGGGAGGGTAATTGTGGGTAGTGGTGTGGGGAAGGGGTGGGGGAGGGAGAGAGTGAGGGGGAGGGAAGTCTTATACTATTAAACGAGCAATTCTTGTATATAAATATATATATATATATATAAATGTATATATATATATATATATATATACAAGAATTGCTGGTTTAATAGTATGAGATATATATAGTTTATAATGTGAAGAATCAGTGTGGCATTGCGTATCACGTAGTTATTATAAAGGATCGTACTCGGTTTTGTTCATTAGGAAATCTATAGGTTAAATGTGTCCACCACTATAACGGACCGTGTCATGTCTATACAAGGAGCGTACGAAACTCGTCCTTGGCAAGACGGATATCTATGTCACCGAATAGGATAGACCGTCGTCATTACCGTGTCCACGCCACAATGTAGTTTAGATCGGTTTGGTAGTCGTTTTGATGCCAAAACAATGCAGAACAAATATATTTGATGTCGCCTTTTCTTTAACATTCCTCATTTACGCTTATTGAGTAATGGGTGGTAATTTTGTTGCGGAATTAATATTTGCGCACTAATTCAATTAACTTTTCGTGTTCAATTGTAACAGAAAACAAGATATCTGTTCCTAACCCTGCCTTTTAGTCGAATTATTATTTGCTGATGGATGTATGAATGATAAGTTTGAGCGGATTCGGAAATATGGTGCCAACAGCGCTTTTGAAACGGTGTGTACGCGTGATCAGTATGTGATCCGCCGCCTTGATATACTGGTTCGGCAATGTCACAAGTCATGCACTGAGCGTCCTGCAAACCGTTTTAAACGAGATTGCCGTGCAGAGCACTGTCCCATATAACTCTTACAAGAACGTTCATTCGCTTACGCCAGTACGGGTACAGTGCAGTATATGAAAAGTTTAAGAAGTTTAAGAAGGGACCTTTTCCATCCCTGCACTCTGCCAAAGAATATACTAGTGAAAGTTTCATAAAAATCAATTAGGTTCTGAAATTACTTGGAAAACACCACTAAACGAAAAACAAATAAATAAAAAAAATTCTCTTTTCTTTTTAATATTGCCACAGATTAATTGAAATATAATGCAATCGGAATCTGTACTGGGAACTAAAAACTACTGGTTAATGTTTCATCAAAATCGGTTTACTAATTTATAAGGTGATTCATACAAACATATAAAGGCAGATGACTTCTTTATGATATTAATGAACATATATTTTAAATCTTAATTACTTTCAAATTTTGATTAGTAAGACTTAAATAGAGTATGTATCTATATTCTTGCATTAAGCAATTTAATTTAATTTAGTAAATAGTAATTATATTTTAATTATTCAGGTTAATTGGTTCACGGGAAATAAAACAATGCGAATTATTAATCTCGTTTTGAACTTAATTTCTTGGCAAGATTACTACTTAGAGGCAAAATTGTGAGCATTTCCTATTAGATAATCTACAGTCTTTTACGAGGCCAAGAAACCTTTGCCAAAGGCGAGAACGAAGACTTTGTTAAATGTGTAGCATGAATAATATTTCAGTTTTTATCTTGACCGTTATGTATAGTGTTTCCCAAGTTCATGACTTAGGATATCTATAGATTACTATAAACAGGCAATATTTCATTTATTTATACGTAGGAAGTTAAGGAATGTTCACTACTCAAGTCAGATACTGACTAATTTGATTCTCATAATTAATAATTTTAATAATTTTACAAGATTTAGAATACATATACATAACTGCAGAATACTAAGTCGTACAAATTTTGTGCGAATAATGGGACGGTAAAGTGTTGGTCACCGATAAAAGATATTAACAATAACAAGAATTTACTTTAGTTGGCTAAATTAGATGGCGAATAACTATTGGAATAACTTCATACGAGTTTGCATGAAGAAATGTTTATAACGTGACATTTATAAACTGTCTTCACTTAATATTCAAGTATTCCTACATAAAAGACTTCTGTAAAAATTCGTAGAGAGATATTAATTCATCGAATTAATTAATAGCGCCAACTTGGTTAAAAACACACATTCTTTTCAAATAAGCACAAGTAAAATAAATCAGATTTATCGAGATCAGAGAATCCTCCATATTTGCATCCGAATGGAACTATATTTTTAAATATACCTTTTCATCGAATTTAAAAAAAGGTTTCAATAAAATTGGAAGAATTCTTTATCTTCTAAAAACGACGTTATATATTATGAATGAAAATAATAAACCGAAGGAAATATTTTTAAATTAAAATTATATGGTAAATATGTCATGGGTACTATTTATCCACGTAATGATTTATTTTAACATTATTAAAAATGAGTTTCATTTAATTTCATAGAACTTTATGAAAATTAAATTTCAGAAAATATACTTTAAAAATTGGAATAAATATTAGGAACCGTATTTTCCAAGTAATTAATGGAAAACAAGAAAACGGTAGGTTTCAGTCTTTACCAAAGCAGACATAGTATTTCTCCGAACAATAAAAGCCCCAAAGCGAAAGAAGTCTTTGATTAAAGGTATTGATAAGAAATTACTTGCAAAAGGAACAAATTATCGTGATTCAAATCAGTTGCTTCTATTAGAGCTCTCGCACGTTGAACGTTTTTCAACTAAAATTTAAATTAAAATTAAAATTTAAATTTTGATATAAAACTGAAACGTGGTTATAAATTTAACAGGAGTGTTAGGGTATCAATACAACTGTGCGGGTATCTCAGCAAAAGTTGTAAAATGTTTATGCCTTCTGTTACAATTTTTATTTCAAAATGGAAATCGCAGAAAAATTTCTTAGCTTTGTTTGATCAAAATAAGTTGAGCTTTTAAGGCCTTCAACGTTCTTTGAGTTTTCTAATGACAACTCTACAACTCTCTAATAGCTTTGTGATAGGCTAGTTAATTTACTCAACTACGATAATAGGTGGATAATGACAAGACCTCAAAAACGATAAAAGCTATCAAATTTGGGGATACATTAAATGCTTTGCAAGAATTATAAAATATTTACAAAAAATAAATAATTTTAGTTGTTTTGACTTTGCTACAGGCGACTGAAAACTTACATATGAATCAAGATACCACCTTCATAAGGAACTAAAGCACAAAATATTTGAACACGACACAAAAAACACAATATAAGAAATGGCCAGACACTCTTAACAATTCTGGTCTAATTGAAATAGTTTACGGCAAATATTAATTATATTTCACGAATTCACGACTCACTGAAGTAGTTAATTTGATCTGATCGTAAGCATGCTTGGAAGTGGTTAATGTCATATTATTGCTAAATGAAGAAATTTCTTAGCACTAAAAATATATGAATCGAACTATTTTGTAATCTACGCCTTCTGATTAGCTGGTTACCGTCCTACCTGGGTACCGTCTACTATATTATATAATATTGCATATATATGGCATTAATTTTATAGAAATGCATTATTCTCAATTAAATGAAACAATGTGATACAGTATTATTTCTACTTTACTTAAATTCTTTACCACGACCTAGGTTTCGTTATATTACTACATCTTCAGGTGGGCAAGTAGCAAAGATAAACTCATAGGTAGTTCCTACAGCATTTATATATTACACAAAACAATAGCGGAAGCCGGGTTTGCGCGGGTTTTCTCACTTCCTACGTTTAGTGAGTTTATTCTAGGGGAACGGTGTAGTTTTTATTATATTTTCGAAAGTTTTACAATTTACAAGTATTTTAGTAAAGTTAGTAATTCAATTGATTTTATTATATGAGGCGATACAATGCAAATATTCCGGTGTATGTAATAAAATTTAATGGATATTATTCTCAGTAATATATTGCAATAGAAATAGCAAGGGTATCTGCTGGATGGAACAAGGCGCCACAACTAAATATATATTTATCAAATTTTTTGTTTTATTTTGTGATGTGTCTCCTTAGATGTGCATCCGCGCTTTAGGCTGAGGTTTAAAATAAAACAATATAGAAAAAACACTAAATTAATAATACATGATTTAAAGACATTAATTTTTGTGATATAATACTCGAAACGCTGAAGATTAAATTTCGTTTAAGGGGTTTCTCTTCAATTCACGGTGTTGCATCGCACATAATTAATTACAAAAATGATAAAAGCTTGCTGCTTACTGTACACGATTGTACGTATACAAGACGTCGCGGTCGTATACAATTATAAAACCAAGAATTGGCTGTATATAGTGGATCAGAAGGCATAGATTACAAAGTATTTCAAGTCAGACATGTTATTCAAACCTCTGTATTTCAGAGAATACATGCAGCTACTAACTAAAAAATATATTAACACCTGTGTATCACTTCATACGCGTGCTTTTGTGTTTCGTATTTGATTGATTTTAACAATTTTTAAGTTAAATAAAGTTGATTTATGTAAATATATATTCGATTTACTTACAACAGTATATCTTAAAAGTGTCTATGTCTAAAACAATGGTAACCCTAGAGATTGAAAGAAGTTGGGAAAAAACGTAGAGAATCGTTAACAAGGGATGTTATTTTTTTAGACGGAAAAAAATTCATACTCTAAACTAGAAAAGATAATCAAAAAAGATACTGCTAATAGCAACTAAAAAGAATCATCTCGGTTGTCGGACAAAAATAAAATGTAGGCAAAATTGATAATTAGAAACTCCAACCATTTGAAAAGAAAAATAAAATTTCAGGTGAAACTGAGGTGTACTTGAATATATACTACTTGTAAATACGGACTCAAGTTAGTATAAATAACATTAATTACATCCTCTAACAGTTTCGTATCCTCTGATTCCTATTGCAAAACAAATTTTTGCTGATAGTGAAACTCACAGTGAAAAGAATAAAAAAGTTCACGGCTACTATCAAAATACAAACATATTTATTCAAATGTAGAAACGCTAACGAATTTCAAATCTATAATTAGTAAAAGCTTACGTTTTCGTGAAATATTTCCTTTATATATACATATATATATACATATATATATATATATATATATATATATATATATATATATATATATATATATACATAGCCTCGATTGAAATGCACGAGGACTATTCAGTGGTCAATTCAACGACCGGCGACTTGTTAGTTTGTTCCTTCGAGCTTTTGAACTAAATAAAGACAATTTAAGATCTATTACGTGAGTGTTACGTCTTTTAAATTATTAACAAATAGTGAAATGTATTTAGAAAACATAAGTACTTTTTCTATTTCTAGAGGAAAAGCTGCCATGAATTCGTACTTCTTCGTGACCTATACAAGCTGCGCTAAATTGGTATAGCAAGCCGTCGTCTATAGATTTCAGACAACAAAATGATAAGACTATAATCAATAACATTTTTCGCATATTATTTTCCCGTTTTCGAGATCCACTATTTCAACGTTACCGCAGAGTTAAACGTCCGGCTGCGCAGCTTCATCTATGGGATACAAGCCGCCACGAACCGCACACTTTATTCGGTCGTGAATAGTGAGTGGTAGTATTATTATTTCTCAGAAGGAAAATTTGATTTTACTGATAAATCAGCTGAGTAACCAATTTAATTTTTTCGAGAGTAAAGTTTTCTTTCCGAATAATATTTGAATTGCTTGCTATCCAAAGTCGAATAAAGTGAAACAAGTTTTCTTTTACATGGAAATCAGGTTTTGATATTGAAACTTTTAAATGCAATTATGATTAAAAAAAGATTCAAAATAAAAATTATATTCTAATTGAAAATAAATTGTTTCTCCGTGACAAATATACAAATTACAAAAAACATTACAGACTTTTTTAGTCTTATATTTCTATGATAAACCTGAAAAAAATTCTTCTACGTATTAAACAGCTCCGACAATTAAGTATAATGAACAATCTTACTGTGGTAATGAAGAAATGTTACTTTTCAATATCGAAATTTCTATTTGATTTATTAAGTATTTTTTTTGACTGAGTAATAATCAGATAATTTATTTTTAATAGTAATAACCAGAATAAGGTGGTCGATAATCAGAATAGCATTCAAAACAACAATATGGCTTTTTAATGGTTTGAATCGTAACAATATAATTGCACACTGTTACACTCTCTATGGAACGCCATAGCAACAGCCGTAAAGTTAATTTAAAATTCCATTTAGTAAAACTAGTAATTAAATACCTAATTATTATTAAATACATACTTGAAATAATGCTTTCTCAAAACCCGATATGCGACAAACCATAAAAACATCAAAAATAATGAAAATATGACGAAACATTCAGACCACATTTACACGATTGACGGAACAAAACATCCCCTAGGCCATAGCTCACAAGCAAATGATAAATTTGCGTAAGCCTCGCGCATTCAATTTATTACCGCCATTGTGTTTGACAATTTTTCACAATATATTGTTAGGAATATAACACCTCACAATATTTTCCCAATTTTTTCTTCAATAAATCCAGCAGGGTATCAACCGCTGTCTCAGAGACCGAGACACTGGAGCGATATTAAAATACTTTTGTCCGCTTAACCTTTCGTTTCCTTACACGTGCCTTTTTTAATCTATGTAAATTGAAAGTGTAATAGAGAAGACAGAAAGTTTAGAAACATTATGGCAGTTACAGATTTTTTCAAATATGGATATGGGTTACATCAAATTGAAATACAAGCCGTGGATAAAATACTTTGGTGATGAGTAATTTTAGTTAGCCGGTTTCGTTTTATGTACTTTGTTATGTGCTTTATAATTTGCCGTTTCCATTTGGTAGCGATAAATAAATTATTTGGAGAGTTCTGGAACTTGTAGCGTTTCAGAATTTCTACCTTTCAAAGAATCCAGAATCTTCAAATTTAATGACATTCGAATAAAAGGAATTAGTGTAATAATTTTGACCGTGGTTTTACTTATGTGAAACTATGGTATTGAATTTAAGTGCTTTAGATTATGAAATTTTTAATAAAAGTGCCTACTTTTACATTGCCTTGTTTCTTCTTTTATTTTACTCTTTCTGCCTACTGTGCTGTTGATATTATGCCTTTAGCTTTTCGTACTTGATCGCTTTCAGGACATACATACATTAAACAAATATTAATATATCCCCTTTATCTGAGAATCTGCATCAAAATCTATCTCGTAGGGCTAAAGTTATAAAGAGACTGGTAACTGTTCTGACTAACTTAGATAATTCTTCCAGACGACTGGGCTTCGGTATGAACCTGACCGAGACAAAAGTCATGTTCAGTTCACGATTAATGAACGTCGGTAATGTTAGCATCGAAATTGTTATGTCTATCTGGGACAAATTATTCAGTTCTGTTGAAACAATTTCGGAAAAGAAATTGCCATAAGAATTCATTTGGAATGGAAAGTGTTTTATGTAGTGTTTCATTTGGAATGGAGTGTGTCTTAGTTTTCAAATAAGACCTTTAAAGAAAAGGTGATTGACTAAAATATCAAAATTTGCATCCTTGGACCCGAGTACCGTATAAAATGAAAGAAAAATAGCAAGAGAGAAAAGGATTTATTTGGGTCCCTTCGGCTCTTTACCAAACCATGAAAAAGTAAGAAACCGACCGATGATCTTTTGAGTTCTTTTCTGTCAACATGATTCATAACTATGTTCAGTTGTTTATTTTTTTACAATTACAGAAAATTTAATATCAAACATTCATACAAGTCACTAAAGAGAACGTGTATTCTAATATTTTAACAGAAGGGAACCATATGACAGACTCAAAGTTATTAAGAGACGTGCAAACGTAATAAAATACAATATGTAAAAAGAATATTCAATAAAAAAGAGTTTTTTATAACACCGTGTACAGTAAAATTCTATTGAAAAATTTGAAAATAAATTTTGTGATGAAAGGAACTTTTGCAAATCATTAATTTTTTCAAATCCACAAAAAAATTAAAATAATGCTCCGTGAAAAATCAATGGGAATCATAATGGGGAAGTAAACATATCGTCCTACATGCAAATACTGAAGAAACATTATTTTGATACATTCAATAATACAATTACCTTGCGTCAGCTCCATATTACATTTATGATATACCCGTAGATCAACCAAGTATTTATTACATCGGATATATTATAAATAGTTTAACATGGAACACATAACAAAAAATAAAATAAATTCGTTCAGATGAGTGATTGGTTTTAAAAATGGAGACTCAAAATTCATGTAAAATGTAAGTATCTCGCAATAACATAAGCAACATTTTATAAATAATTTAAAATTGTAATGTTGCATCAAATCAGGGACATAATTTGCAATAAAACGTTTGGTTTGTTTTATTTGGTCAACAGTTCACTAATGTGTGAAAAGTTGTTTTTACCTAGTACGCACATAAAGAAATGACGAAATTGTTTCAAACTCCTCCACCCCTGCCTTCTCCACGCATTGCATTTACGTCGGCATTTCGCTAGTCATAAACTAGCATTGTAGCAAAAAATATCGGCAGAGGGAAATATAATTTTTCAATAATATTAAACGCTTAGACATCTCTATTAATTTCGTTTTTCTCGGACCATTACTGTTTTTATTTTCACCCCAACGACCATATGAATTACGCTTAGATCACCACCGATATATTCAGAACTTATAAAAAAATTAAGAACTTGTCATATAAATCTTAGCCTTGGTAAACTTGGATAAATGGAAATTATTATTTTTGCAGTTATTGTGTTTTAACCTAATTATTATGAAACAAATTAGAAATAATTTTCAAAAATTTAAGTTTTTGCTCCAAACCGATTACAAATCAGTCCAAACCGTGTTAAAATTTTAATGCATATCGTTCTTTAGCCTATTGCTTTAAGTACTTAAACTAGTTGCCATCCTATCTATCTTAGATCAAAAAATCTAAAAAAATGTAAAAAAAAGAATAGTAATCTATAATTTTAATATATCTTTCAAAAATTTTAACAAAAACATAATAAATTAAAATTAGTACAAGACGAAAAAATGAGAAAGATTAAAAAGTGGTGTCCGCCTAAATGTAGATAAATATGGAATATTTTATCACCAAAGAATACATGGATAAACCATAAGACTTGAAAATAATACGTACCCTTGGCAGACTATACGTCCAATAATTATCAATATCAGGATATTACCAGGACTCCAACTGATGGTGTCCTAGTAATATCCTGATATTGATAATTATTAGACGATTGGATGTCTAATACTCTACGACTCCTAAACAATTGCACGATAAATTGGTCGACTCATAGAATCTAGATGGGAATCGTCATTTAACTCACTGGTAAGTTTAAAGTAATTCAATTTCTTGTTTTGTTTATAGAGTTGTACCAGTTGGGATTCATAGTATTTTGAACTGGCCACTAAGCATTACGGTACTAAACAATTATTGTAACATTTTTGGAATAAATACATGTTTATTTTAAAATTACGTGATTGTTTTTTGTCGTTGAATTTTTTGTGAAATTTTAATTGTGTGTTAGCCATGAAGGGAATTTAACTGAAAAAATTCATACACTGAACTTTTGTGACGTTCCCTGAGTAAAATTTAACAAGAAAATGATGATAAACTTCAACTATTTGATGATGGGGAACTTTCTAATGTCAATGTTTGCATCTATTTTAATAAACATTAAATCCGGTAACAAAATTGAAGAAGGTAATCCTATAATGATGGTGACCGAATATATTACAAACAGCCTAAAGAACCACCTATAACATACTTGCTGCTTTGAGCATTAATGTGTCATATATAAGTAATTATACATGAACGACTATGCTGGAAACGGTGTTTTTGAACTTAGCTGAAATTATAATGTCAGGTGAATACATTATAATTTTAGCTAAGTTCAAAAACACCATCTTGTAGATCGATGTCGTCAAATGATGCGTGCATCTATCCACCAGAGGAGTAGTCAAATGCTGTTAAAAACTGATGACGTGAATTATTTGATCAGTCTGAAATATTGATTCAGTCTACCAAGGTACATTTTCTATCAAGCCTTATGCTTTAGTGATATTATTTTCCATGTTTGTCCACGTATAATGGATATTATTTCTTGAAATAAGTTTTTTCGGTTTGCATGACAATTTATTAATTTATGTTTTTCATTTTTTACCTGTAAATATATATATATATATAAATATATATATATATATATATATATATATATATATATATATATATATATTTACACACACACATACAACTTGACTTTGAAATGATTCTAACACATACGTAGAACACGGTAATTTTAGTGACATTGTAATTTATTTAAGGAACTATATTGTGTGACAGCACCTGTTATAAATTAAATGAATGGCAAATATATGTGGTATGTTCTAATTCATCTAGAACTTGCTCTTCCAAACCTGGTTATTTTGACATACGAATGGTAGTAATTTTTAAAGGACAATATACTGGATGAAGTTATTTGATTATTACCAAATTGCGGAAAACCATTTTAATACAATGTGCCTCGTATGCGCGTTATTACATAATATAAAATACAAAACACATAATTTTAAGTGATTATAGTCTAATCCTCTGTAGCAATTATAACAATCCCCTCGAAATCAAATTAATTCCAGACACGATGATATAAAACATATGCGACCCGACGCTATTAATGGATATTGATTTAGTGAGCGCTCGCACAAAGTTAGTAATCCCACTCAGCAGCACACTGATGTAACACACTTTAGTCTATTTATTAATTTCAATAAACTTGTTACAATGTAGAGATGCATTAATTATAGTTCCCCTCATTCAAAGCGTTACATCAGTTATAATTCTTTCTGTATAAGAGCTACTTAAATTCTTTTTTAATAATGATGTATTGATATAATGTTACAGATATATAACAATAAATTTATTTAAAATAAAGAAATACAATTAATTTTCATATGTACTTAATTATGTATACGATGACTTCTGTCGTAAAATTTCAGTTAATATTTCAGAGAACCGGTGTGTTTTTATGCAGGTGTCTTGTATAGATGGTCTATCAGCAGCTAAGGTAGAAACAACGATGGTCAGTAATAATGCACTTTTTGAATGAATAAAATATATAAATGATCCTGCCTGTGTGGTCTACATATTGATCAAATTAATTAAACTTACAACGATGAAAATGGTTTGCCATTTTGTACTGTTTTGATAATTTTCGTAATGATTGTTAACCCATTTTTCCTAAAAGCATATTTGTTATTTCTAAACCTTCTCAATACAGGTCTTTCTCGTTAAAGTATACAATACGTCAAACGGTTAGTAGTGATCCTCTAAAGTTGCGTTATGTTCTAAAACGTTCATCATATCGTCAATCATAAAGGTTGTGAAAGACTTTATGTGATGTTGCCCACGTCTTTCACAGACGCATATATAAAAGAAAAATTTTAATGATACATTTAATTCTTCATCTTTTTTCATTATCTGTTCATCCAAGGTCAGTTGAGATTGTATATAATATAGAGCCGACAGACGGGTTATTTTCGGGATTATATTTTCAAAAGCCAATGTGAAATAAACAGAACCTTCTTGCATTAAAAGAAAAAACTCAATCCATAACTAAACATCAGCTTAAGGTCATTTTCTACAAGTTTTTACTAGTGACGTATGCATTTCCAGAGTTTTGAGGTTTTGAAACGGTTATTCAACTTATTTGTTCTCTCCTACAACAATGGGATATTAAAATTTTATGCGATCTATAACAGAGAAATGTTATTCTTTGGCTTTTTCTTTTTATAAAATGTTTTCATTTTAGGAAAAATATATCAAGTATTTGCAGTATTATTCTACACACCCAGTAAAATTTATATGTTAGATATAACGCGCGGAAATTGCTATTCCTAAAGAAATTTATTAAGTTAGAAATTAGTAATTTTCCATTTTTCCACCGATTCTGAAATGTTACATATAGAATATTCTCGAGGATCTCTCATGTGGAATATGAAAAGCGGTGCATCCAACCTTCTGTTAAATTAATAAATATATTTGGGTGAAAATTGTACGCAGCGGTTTTAATCACGAATTCAGTTTAGGGCGACATTCGAGTGGAATCACGACATATGCGGAACGATGGTGAGAGCGGATGACATGGTCAAACATTAATTTGAAAAATTCAAAGCAGAAAATTTTAATCTAAACGTAATTCTTATCCAGAGTAATTATCTATATTAAGTTGCATGTATGTTTAATTTTCTCTAACACAAAATGTTAGGTGCAACATTCACTATTCTGTGTGGATTTGGTTTAAACATAAGAGCCTTAATTTACGTAAATGACATTGGTAATTCATTTAGAGACTAATTTTATAAAAAATTTTGAATTAGTATTCAAATTCCAAATGTTTTTTTTGTTTGGTTTACCGGAAACTAAGTAGAAACGGGTAGTTTTTTGGAAGTTCAATAATGTAAAAAGATGTAAAATTTCCTATTGTTTAAGCAGTGGTTTGTTTCAAGATCGTAAGATTTGAATACCGTATGGAATGCCAAGGAGAACAATCAACTTAGTCACTACAATATCTGTTATTTTTCTTTTTTTATTAACATGTTTCTTAATTAAAAGAAATAAACTGAAATATTCACAGGGATACGAATGGCTTGAAAATGATAATTTACTGTCGTATTCCGTTTTCATTTGTTTTTAAAAAGAAAAAGTAAGTTACTTTCAAATATTATTCTTTTCAAACCTTATAATTTTATCTAATCTTTATTAATTATCCAATTTATTTATCAGGTGTTTCTAGATTCATGAAGTTTTTTTTTCTTTTGATAAATCATTTTAAATTTTAAAATTAATTTCTTCGAAGTATACGTTCGTTGGAAAGATAACGTTGTAAAAATACAGCATATTGGCATTTAAATCATTCGCTTATGAAAGAAGCTCCAGAAAATATTTGAATTTTAACTGTTATTAATTCACACTAAAATATGCTGTTTTAATACAATTTCTAGGTGGTATAATGTGTTTTCAACAGTTATAATGTTTACTTAACATATATAATACCGAGATGGTATAATGTGTTTTCAACAGTTATAATTTTTACATAACCTTTCTTTCTTCAAAGACAGTTTAGCAACAAATATTGTCTACTTTCAAGTTCTTTTCATCTAATTTTTTAGATTAATGAAAGAAGTTAATAGAAAATTAAATGCAAATAGTAAGTTATGTTTAGAGGGTATGTACTTATAATTTCTTCGTATAAAGTTGCAATTAGGAATTAGCGCAAAACTTTTGTCACTATGTCCTGAATGTCCTCTTTCCCATTGTGCTTAGATCAAAAGTCTAGACGCAACAGTCTATCTACACTGAGTTTCTTAAAAATATTCGATTTCATACAAAATATTTTTGACTAAAATTCTCAATGCAAAAAAACAAAAGTAACAAAATATTTTTGAAATTATTTAATTTTAAATATACTTTTTTTTAATAGTTATAGCCATGTTTGCTGATATAGAACTTATTCATCACTTATAAAGTGTAACTATATTTTACTGTTTTCAAACGCACTTTAAGTTTTGTGCATATTTACGTTAGTAATTTTTTCAACTAATAATAATTAATGAATGGTTTGCTTCCGGTAATAATAAGATTTAGTATGAACTAAAACCTTTGTAATTCAAATTGTAATTACGCCACTTCATTTTTCTGCCGGGCGTGTGGTTGACCGCTGGAACTTAGAAAGTCGGAAAATTTTCCTGTAAACTGAATTGCATTGTAGTTGCTTTCTTTTCTCTCCGCCCTACAAATTGGTTGTTAGTTTATGAATTGTTGAGATATTTCGCGAATTTTCCGATTAAACTTTGATAATGTTATGAATGACTAGATTTTCTTTAGACCAACCTCTAGCTAATTCAATATATATTATATTTGAGTTAAATTTTAATCTTTTTCTCTTTGCAATAATTCTAACGGAAATTACTACTCTATTTATATAGTTTTATATCATACATTTAACCTATTGCTTCACTTGGGGATATAAGATTATACCATAAATAAATGTTTTAAATTCGGATCGCTTAATTTATGTATTATTTAATTGATAATTTACTAATATATTTAAGTAATTCAGATTGACTCTGAAGAGCACGGATATAAAAAAATTGTATTTTATTTAAATATATTGTGGCATTATCCGATGACTTTCCAACTCTAAAATGGGAGTTTTACTCTTCTAATTATGTAACGTAATGTATGTATATATGATGTATTATTTGAGTTTGCGCCCTTTTAAAATGTTTTTGTTTAATTTCGCGTGTTATTGAACAAAAACGGCCGAGCAGCTTCCATGATTCCAAATTCGATACAATACAAAGTCGATATAATTGGTTGTATCGTATTTTATAAATCATTAACTTGGATGACCTTGAGGTTCAAACTATTATTTTAATCGACTTATATTTTTCAGTTCAATTGTAATTCCTTTATATGTTATAATAAAGGAAAAAAGTGATGAAATAATAAGAAACAAAACAATTTGATATCATTATGCAAGTTCTAATGAAAATAAACACCACGGAATGAAACTAGTACAATTAATTAAATGTTCTAGTCGCTATTTATTGATATTTTTCTAATTTGGTTTTACTTTAACATAATACCATCATAATATAATATAATATTTAACATAATAAAATTAATGATACTTTAACAAATCATTACTAGACGTAAACGCAAGGGGTAAGTTGATCCGTCCTTGTCATTCTACGAGTTGTATGGTACACGTATTATGTAAATGTGTTAATTATTTATTATTTGTGGTTTTTCGTGTATATATATCTTAAACAAAATATAATAACACGTTATTGCCAAAGACGCCGCTGATAACTAAAATATACATATATAGAAAATAAAAACATAAGAGTTATTTCAATAGTAGTGTATTAATATCGCCATATAAAATACCTGGAGAGTGAGTACCGAAAAAATCATAAAAGTATTTTATTTGCAGCTTGCTGGGAATCAGACATTTTTTCGTACAAGAAGTAATCTAATGCCTGGAAAAGATTGTTGTCAAGTGTGACAAGGTACGATGAATATAAAGGGTGATAAGTAATTTTAAAGTCCAGTTCGTGGGAGTCAAGCGACGTTGTTTGAGCGGCGTGTGGCGGCATCCTCCATTTCCTGAAAGAAAATAGGCCTGCCTTTATTCACAAATCTTAGCTGTTTAATCGCAAGCTCCCTCATCATTTTGTCTAAGTGTTTATAGTAGATTTCTGTTCTAATTGATTGATTAGTTCTGTGGTCCAGCGTTAGTTATCTATTCTGGATAACTAACGCTGGATCACAACAGAGACCATTAACTTTTTTATTGAATATTTTGTTGCGATAGAGATCTCTCTTATTTTTGAGATTTCCCATGTCTATTTTATGCACTCATACAATTTTTTTTATCATTGTATACAAGTGAAATCATAATAGATAAGTGTGAGCACTAATAAGTTTCGATGAAAGGGGTGGGGTTCTAAAAATAAAGTACAGACTAAGGAAGAGTGTACATTTGGTAAAGGTTATCGAGTTCTCATTAAATCATATTTTGAACGACAAGCGTCAGTTGTCTATAGATTGAATTGACTTTACATAATTACGTTAATTAAAATAATTCTATGAAGTGCCTTTGAAAAGTAGAGTCCGATGAAATGTAAGTAAGCATCGGCAAGTTTAAGAAGAATCTGATAAATTGCGCATCGACTCAAAAAAATCGCTTTACAATAGAAAAATTAAATCCGACCACAAAACCGAGAACTATGTAAAATATTTTCTTCGGCTTATTTTATCTACCCACAAATATGTTGATGTATAAGATAAAGGAGATCACCTTCATAGAATATGTAGGTGCTGTATATAACGGTGAAATTATTAAAAATATTGACTTTTACATCAGTCTGCTGGTAACGAAATACTTTTAAATCAAAGAGCTAAATTATATTGTTCGTTTCTTGAACAAAAAGATTCAGCTCCGACTGTGAACTTATTGATAGTCTGATCCAGAATATGAATGGTTGAATGCGTGTAGCAAATACCCTAAACCTATAAGTTTTAGATCAGCATCAGAACCGGAAAAGAATTAAGAAGGCTAAAGCCTTCGATCCTCTTAATTTTCTTAAACTGTCAAAAGGAAAATAATTTTCTTTTTCGGTTTCTTGATTGACTCCGGTTTTTTAGCAGATTTTACATCTAACCGTTGCAAGACAATTTATTTCTTTTTAATCTACAAATAGTGTTTATGGACGCAACATCTGTAGATTATAATATTCTAAAAAAATTGTTTCGAAATATTTAAAAATCCCTGTCGTGGGAAATGATACCGCGCATATCAAATTAATTTAAATAAAAATTCGTGTATTTCACATGCCTTCTCATAAATTCCGAAGTAAATATTTTACTATTGAGATATACTAAACCATTCAATTTTCTCTGTTAGTCATTTCATGATAAAAATGACCATCATTTACAAACAGGGCGACAGATACGTTAATGATGTTATATAGGTTCTCCTTTTCACTTTTGACTTATGGAACTTTATAAATAATGTAATTATTAAAACTAAATAGATAAACTGGAATGAATTTTAAGTAGATCAAGAAAATTAAATATGAATAAAATATTGAGTTTTATACGTAACGTTTTTTACTCTTTTCCTTTAACAAGCCAGTATAGATAATGTTTTATTTAAAAGGAAATATCTACGGTGAAACAACGTTACATTTTATCCTAACATTAGATAGTGAGAGAAGAAATAGTTCAAGTTAACCGTGCAGTTAAAATCCAAGTAATTGATAATTTTATGTATCTGTAAAGAAAGAAATAGATTAGAATTAAGGAATCGAGATCACCGTAATCCACGTGTGTTTTTACATTTTTGTCTAGTAAACCTGGAGCCAATTCCGACCTTGGATCCTCCTGCTCCTGATACGTTGTCGAATTCTATTTTCTTCCGATGCAAGTGGTTGTTCTGGCAAATGCAGTTGCCGAAAATCAGGTATTAACTGCAGTAATGGCTGCTTAGGAGCATGTAGCAATGGAGCCCCTATCGATGCAGACGAAAAAGATGACAATGGTCAAACACAATTTGATTGATAAGTTGGCATATCTTTTATACATTATATAATATAAAATTTTCTTTTCTTATTTTTGTTAATTAATATTTTAATAATTAATTATATTTTTGTTTTTATCAATTTAGGTACGCTGTATCTCCTAAAGTATTGATCCTAAAATAAAAATGCATACAACATAATTTATAGAAAATTTAATTTAAATAATTAATACAGAAGTAATTGTAAAAATATTGTTAAAAATTTAATTAGATACAAGCAAAAAACTGAAAAACCTTTCCGCTAGACCTTTCCCCACTGCCTGTTCGCCCCTCACTCTCGAAGACTTTTAGTATATTCATCTGGATACCTCGAGGAATAGCTGAACCAAATTTCAAAACTACATGAATTATTTTACCTGCTTGAGTATTTTTAGGCTAGTTTAATTCGACTAGGTAATTTTTTACACCGTTTAATACTGGGACCATAAATACAATTTGATATTGAAATACAGGTTTACCTGATTTATAAATTGTAAGATATTTCATTTACTTTTATCAATATTTTTAAAAAAATATGTAAAGGAAAACAAATAGGTGACGTTTAAATCAGACTGTTACTGCCTAAAATCTAAACAATGTTGTTCATATAAAAACTGATCGTGATCAGACGAGTAAATGAAGACACCGTTGGTGATTGATTAAACCCTTATCATTCTGAAATAATTTTTATAGATACATAGTTTTGCTGCATAAATCCTCAGATATGCTTTTCCATATTGATGTCTCTGAGTAAAAAAAATGTTTGGACAGTTATGTATTTAACTCGGTAATATATCAATTAGGATTTTGAATTTCCGTGTACCAAATAAGGCTATTGTGCAACTTAGTCGGTTTTCAGTAATAAAACTATTATATCGAAGAAAATAAAATCGATTGTATAATCATTGTTGTTCCTAAATTTTTTCACGTAGTTTTTTCTTGATAATGAAACGTTTAAATGTTCAGAGAAAAATTGTTCACAATAAAATTAAAATTCTAAAAAGTGTTATATTTTTTAAAGGAATCCAAAATTATTCTTGCTGTATCGATATACTAATTTAATAAATAAATAGGCACGCGGACAAAAACCAAAAAAATATTTTTTTGTTTTATTACTTTTAATATGTCATTCCTAATTATTTTTTTTTCCTATATATTTTCGCTATACAAACATGCTAATTCTACAATTTTATTGCATGTACAATAAATTTTAAAAACATCTATATGGTACCATTCCTTCATATGATGAGACATTTTATAGGCCATTACCAAGTAACGAACATTATTTCTAAGCTTCTCTAGTACACCTAGTCAACCTTTTTTATTTTTGCCAAAGCTATATTTACCCGTTTCCATGGTTATTTAATTACGTAAAAAAATATTGAACACCTTATAATTAGACGTGTATCGATGTATATCTAGGACATTAACATTTGCCTAAAATGTAGTTTTTTATATTTATTTACTTTTAAATATCCGAGAAAACCACACTCCATCATTTAATATAAATACAATTGTTCTCGGTTTATTAAAATATTTTGTTACTATAGTAATATTCTGCGTTAAAATGGGCAGCGGAAGTCCATTTAACTTATAGCTTCTCACAAATACACAAAAGAGCTGAGCTAATATCCTAATGCTTGAATAGTTTATATCTCTCATAGTACTTTTAGTCTTATCATATTTGTTTATCTAATGCCGCGAGGAGTTTTCAAAATAGAATAAAAATGCGGCGATGAGACAGAGTTTTCTAAAATCGCTAAGCAATATTCATAATTTCTAAGTTTCGTTATACTGCAGTGCACTTGTTTTTCGTCTTTTGTGGTTATTGTAAAATTATTAATTTTATTTTGTATTATTTAATTTTGTTTGCAAATATATTTATTGAATTTATATTCACCATGAATATTTTAAATGTTTGTTATAAACAATCATTATACGTTTATAAATGAATTTATCAAAATTAATGGCAATTGTAATAATAGGAAACTGGAAGACATTCCAGAGAAGAAAAAGGTATTAAAATTGGGCTGGTGCGAGTCTCATTCATGTATTTAGGGTGCCGTACCATTTTGAAGTGATGTTAGTTTGTTCGTCCTAATTCTTCACTGTTATGGACTTTCTAGTTCAATAAATATTTAATAATGCCTAACACAATCAGGAAAGAGAACGTGCATACTGTCATGAATATCTTAAAATCGGTGAATATTAGAGTCAACGTTAGAGTTTCCCTACAACGCTTGCTTAAGAGAGGGCTTATAAAACAAAATTTTAGTTTATTTACAATTTGTATGGTTCATACCTTAAAAGAAAAAAAACTGAACCGTATTCAGCATACCTCATGCAAAAAATATAATCCTTATTTCCGAAACTACTGAATCTAAAATATTTAGAAGCCTATACGATGGTTATTGGAGAACTACAATAATGATCCTAGACGTAAAGTTCCTGAAGGATTTACGATAGCATACGTATACACCCCTATTTAATTACATAAGGTATTATCGAGTATTTCCAACAAATACCGTATATATAAATCGGGAAGACCATGCTAACAGTGACTTATGACAAAAAAAGTAATTTCATTTGAAATGGAGTACAGAATGATTGATTATCTGTTGTGCGTAAGCCAGGTTAGGTCGATTTTTTAGTTTAATTTTTTTTTGCAAAATATATACATTAGTTTTAAAAGGACGTACAATAGCCATTGCCAGCCTCTAATTTTTCACGTTTCTCTACTGTATTTTTTGATTCAAGTAACTAAAGTTACTTCAATTAGTAAGTGTCAACAATTTCAGGAGATAAAGTCAATTACGAAATTTTACTTTATTTATGTTCCGACACGTACCTGAGTATATGAGAAAGGTTTTCAAAACAATGTTCCAGGTCGTAATTAAGGTTGAAAAAAATTAAATTTAATAAAATGTTAAAGTACTTGCAATCGGTTCACATTGCGCCTGCCGATGCCTGTTCCTTTTCCTAGTAAGTTCAATTTAATTTAGATTAGGATTAGCCTATGTGTTTAGCTAATTCATTTTTACAGTCTCTTATTCATTTTTTGACAGTTGAAAATTAATAGACATGTAATTATTTCTAGTGAGATTAGTTTACTAGTCAATGTCCATCTTTGCTGTTTGGTGCCGATTTCACCAGTAGAGAGTTGAGGCCATCCATCATCGGTTGTAGTAAAACTAATGTCTGCAAGGGCTAAGAAGTCAGCGAATTGTATTCCATCCATTGACTCTTGTCTACATAAAGTATAATTAACGATAGTAAGTTACCAATAAAGTGAAGATGGGTAGCCAGATAGTCATTTTCGGCTGTTATTTTAAAGGCAGCGACGGAGACCTTTAGGAGGTCTTTTGGTATAAATAACTTTGGTTCTATCAGAGTGCTTGGTTCTTGTTTACATACATTTATAATTATGGCAATTCCTTACAATCTTTTGTGATAAAAAGTTATGCTGATGTTTATTGACTTTCAAACTTTTGCCCACTACATACACAATAGTAGCTTAGAGCTAGTTAAACAATGATATACTCGCTGTTACTTATTTGTAAGTAGAAGTGTGTTATTAAATTAAAAATATTTTTTAAATACGTTATTTTTTTCAATCATTGATCTGCTGAGAAGTCTGTTTTAAGAATAACAGTTGTTAAAATTGTTAAAAATGACAATATCACACTAAAATAATAATTTATTTTAGTTATTGATACAAAGATTGAAAAATAGCTAGTAAAGATTGAAAATACTAATTAAAATCAAAAGTGTATTCCTACATGATTTCCCAATTTAATTGGCAATTATGTCAAGTTTTTTATTATTTACATTTTACTCTTCATGGAAAAAAAAACACCTTCCGCTTCCAAAAATGTAAATTATAAATTTGAAATTTAAAGCTTTGTCAGCTTAAAATTTTTAAATTTTGGATTTTATCCTTCTTTTATTCTGGGCGAGAAAATAACTTTCTAATATAATATAGAAGGTAATCGTCTCTACGAAATTAAAAATACGTGTAAAAATATTGAAAGTTTAGCGGCATTTAAAAAAAAAAACTTAAGGCACTTCGAAACAGTTTACATTGCAACTCCCTTCTTTTTTAGTAAATTCAATTTCATTTGAATTACACAGGTCGGGTTAAAAATGCCTCGATGCTAATATTGGCTACACATGGTGATAAATATATGTTTAGATGTAATTTTTTTTCATAGTTTCGTAATTTTTTATAGAGGAATGCAATAAATTAACGCGTTCATAAATATTTTCAAACGTTATAATATAATTTATTCAGTACTTTCCTATGAGGCACGAAATTACTGAGTGACTTTTAATACATTGACCAGTTTATTTCATGGAAAATATTAAATACCCCTTTTTAATGAAATATTTTGATATTACACATTATTGTATTACCATTAATGAATATCGATTACGACGGAACTAGATCTTGTCATAATTCATACTATCAACGAGTAATATTACAGCATATATAAAGCGTTCGCACTCATTAGAAAGGCAGTAGAACATCAATATATATCTCTTATATTACAAATTATATTTAAAAATTATTTTTAGAAATTTAAAATGAAAAAGTTGAAAAATATATGTGTTGTCACTGAGTGAGTGATCCAAATAAAATTTATAAGTAGAGGAGCTTTTAAAAAACCAACGTAAAGCAAAACAGGATTACACAAAAGTATAGAGTTTAGATATAATTAATTATTTTAAAAATATCTCTAACTCGATGCATTTTAATAGATCCTCTATCGATAATCTCGACAACGTATAACCACGAAATTTGGTGAGAATGTAATCTATTATTCAGGCTATATAATAAACTTAGTTTTTTTTTGGAAAATGTGTTCAAATTACTAAAAAAAATATGTTCAAATTTCTGAAACTCACCGCGTAAAAAAAGTTTAATAAAAAGGATATGCAAATTATATTAATAAACACTATGATTAATTGTGTACAAATTGAAAAAAAAATGGTAAAAATATATTTATGGAATAGACTGTAAGCTCGGTATGCACTGAACATGGTTAACAATAGAAAAATTCAAAGATGTGCTTACAGCTACGTTTTAAATTTTACACACTCTTAATGTTGGATCGTTTTATTATTTATCCAGTCAGTATTTGCTTTTACGGCATTGTAACGCTTTTGAAAACCAATTGTCGTTCTTATGCCTTCCAAACAAAATAATCATAGTTTAATAAAAACAAGATGGTCAAAAAGTATTCGCGTTGCTCCTCCTCCGTAGTGGTTGGCGTAGTCAGTATAGAGTCTAGCAGCTCTCCGATCATTTTCTCGTATTTCCCATATTAATATCGTATCTTGGCGTACTTACGCGGTGAATACGGAATATAAAATGGTCCAAGTTACTTTGCAAATATCCAGAGTCCGTTAACAAGCCTAGTCATTATGAAAAATGTGTGTATCGATAGTAAATAAATTATGGTCGTAGGCGCTAAAGCAAACACCTGAACTGATAAAAATTAAAAAAATTATGTCTTTCGCCCCTTTCAGATAAAGTGTTTCTTTCTCTAACTAAAATTGTTATCAATATCACATTTTTATTTATTATTATTATTGCGTTTTGCTTAAATTACTTTTTAATTAATTATCATTATTGCTTTTGTGTGCACATATCCGATATATCGAAAAAGTTTATTGTTATTACCTGCTCTTGTTGTAATGATTTCAGAATATTTTAGATAGATAATTATTAGTTTCATGTTTAATTTCTATAATATACAACATATACTGCTTTAATTCACTGAGCCGACCAAAAAGGGCCAAAGAAAAAAGAGGAATCCTAATCATTTTTAATTTTTCTGTGATGTTGCAAAAAATATAAATTTTCAAAACATATACATGCAATTTTTTTTTTAATTTTTTTTATTTATTTATATACCGTTAATCTTAGTAGCTTTTAAGAAAATTTGCAAGCCCTTATTATTATACTGCGTTTTGGATAATTTTTTTTTAATTTCTTTGAATAACGCATTCTATAAGAAATTATTACAATTTTAAAACTTTCTCTTCATTTTTGGTGAAAAAAGTCTATTTTGTGGCCATACTAATGAATTTTGTTTTTACCTTCTCATCGCTACAGTTTGCATAGTCTCGACGTAGGTCGATTAACGCGAATAATTAAAATCCAAATAAATTTTAGAACAAATAATAATTATAATAAATTTTCAGTTTTCTACGCATAAAAATAAAATTAATGAGGTGGGAAGAGCTAATATTTTAATCGCAACCTTATTTCATGTAATATTTGCAATGTTTACCTAATTGCGGCAATGTTCATATAATAATAACTACGTTTATATAATAATAGTAATGTTTTTGTAATATTTATTATTTGTATAATTATCACAACGTATATATAAAAATGGCAATACTTATATAATAAACATAAATTTTATTTAATTATCGTTATTATTCATGCTCAGAAAATGGCTTTATTTTATTACCGTCTTGGGCAAATAAAAAGATCGAAATAAGAATTTTGAAAAAGTCAAAACTTTCGTAAAAAATAAACCAATAGGTTTATTTTATTCTTTACAACAAAACTTTTAATTTCATTCAGCATTTTTGTGTAATTCAATTTAAATCGGGGCTATCTGAGAATAAAAATATTGAAATTTATAAAACAAGATGTAAAAATATATACCTTAATATCCAACATTGGTGACTGCGATTAAAAAAACTAGTTCCATGGAAAATAAAAAAAAATAAAAAACGATTTCGTTTTTATTCTACTCAACTTAAAAATACTACCATCTTTTAGTGTTATTCTTAAACTGTATGACCCTTTCATTTAACATTATTCAACATGATTGCGGTAATTTATTGTAGTAGGATTCAATTAAATTATTATTGCTATATGTGCATATAGTTTAATAATATTGAGTTATTGGAATTTCAATCCGTCTGCTATATAAGAGCTTTTATTTTAGGTATACTTATTTATGTTTTATTTTTATAAAAATCTTGTCACTTACAACATAGTTGAGCAGGCTAATAAAGTTGAGCTGATTAGAGTTAAGGCAAATTGTAAAAGAAAATATTATGAACACGTGAAATTAACATAATAAATTCAATGAGATAAAAACTAATTAGAAATTATGAGTGAGCCGAAAGTTAGCCAAATGCTCCACATTCTTGTTTTTCAAGCCATAAATTAAAGCGGAATACGTTAAAATTCTGCACCAGTCTGATACTGATTTAGGCATGGTACTACGAACCTTTCTCTTATGGAGAAAGTAAAGCGACTTTTACAGTGGGCAGCGAAATTTAGATTTTTTATCCCGTCTCATGCGAAATAATTACACTTTAGAAATTCAAACAATTGTTGTGTCACTTTTTTTTATACACGGATATATATATATAAATTTTATACTGATACGTGAACACTTAGCTGTTATATAATAGACATTTACGTACTTTTATTATATTCTTAAATCGGTCAATGAAGATTTATTTCACTGCTATTTAGCCATGCATAACTGATAATTTATTTATAATTTAAGAATATTAATCTATACTAATATTATAGAGTCAAAATTTGTATGTGGGTTTTTTGAAGGGGGTAATCTCTAGAACCACTAAATCGATTCCAAAAAATATTTCATCAATAGAAAACTAGATTATCAAGAAACACCCATTATGTACCAGAATCGCACTATTTAGTTTCGATTTCATCACAGTATACTCAGCTTTCCTCACTCGAGATGACGTTAAAAACAGTATTACTTTACCCCTATCAAATTTTTCTAACATTTCAAGATATCAATCTATGCGACGGTTTTTTTTAGCTTATGTTAATCATAGGATATGCATCTTGCACAAAGTTTCCTGATACCTAAAGGTTATGTAGAATTGTCTGCACTTGACTTACGAAAATGCCTAAACTTGTCCGAATCGTCTGATGTCTCGTTATTTTGTTAAGTCTTTCTCATGAACTGCACAGCATTGATAAAGACTTTAGTTATTTCTACTGAGATCATAGCTGAGATTGTTCCAACTACGCTGGAACTTGATAAATTAGTTCTAAACGGTAAGGCAAGATGAGTCTTCCTCATGAAATTATGAAATCCTCATGTAATTTTATTGTTGCTTCAGCCTACAATGTCAAAAGTCATTGTGAAGTGAAACACAAATATTTCAATGGAATATTTTTTTATTATCATTGTTACTAATGGTCACTTCTAAATAGTTCCAGCGCCACCTTCGTGTTGATATTTAAGGGCAAATGGTATTAATATTTCAATTATTAATATCATTTTTTACAATGTGTATGTGTTGTCTAGTGTGTTTTGCATAGGCGTAAAAACATCGCGAATTCTTTAAAAACTGGAAATTTAGAAGCATCACTAAAGTATGTCCGTAAATTTCAGGCAAACTTGTGGAATTTTGACTTCCTAAATTTTGAAGATATAGTTTAAAGAGCGATGGTGGAAGGTATTGTTATAACTTTTTTTTAAACAATGTCTGTAGATCTTGTAAAAAATTCTTATTACTTTATGAATTTTAGGAATCATAACGTCCACTACGAAAAAGTAATAGGTTGGTATTATGATAGGTTAAACTGAACTTTAGTTATATTTTCATGTGTTTCTTTTATGTTTCTTGTTCAATGATTTTAAATAAAAATAAATACTTAATGACAAAGTATTTTTTGGCTGAGTTTTGAATCCTTACTCTTTATTTATTACGTTCATTTCATTTAATTGGCCAGTTGATATGAACAATCATCAAATTATATTCAGAAGTTTTTGTTACTCGTTTATTTCTGGAGATCTTGCATTACCTTGAAAATTTGTAATCAATTTTTATATCGTAATGTATATTTGCTATTATTCATAATGAATTTGTTAAAGTTTAAAATCGTAATATTTGTTAAAAGTAGATTCCATTTGAATGTACTTACAATCCAACTATAAATGCAGCTTACAATTAGAGAATATAATTATATATGGGCCGTTTTATTTTCAAATTAATTCATTTATTCAAATTAATTCCAACTAAGTCATTCACTCAACACGCGGTCGAAAAGGAGATAGGACATCACGAAGTAAACAACATCTTGTAAAGAGAGAGAGAGAGAGAGAGAAATTATTATAATATTCATGCGATGTACTTTAATTAAACATTCCTTTGGGATAAATCCAACGCTTCAGACTGTTTGAACGCAATAAAATAGAAGTTAAGTTTTGAGTGAAAGCGCAAACTAGAATATTGAACACTTCATCACTAACTGGCCGAAATGTAGCATTTCAATTCAATCCACGTATTATGATGTACTGTAAGATTTCGAGTTCGCATCGTTTTACATATACTGCCTAGTTTTTAGTTAGAAACAACTTATTGTAACATGTTGACACTTAGGAAAAGTATTTTTTTCTTATGTTAAGTATTTAAATATATTTAATTATTTGCAGTTATACAAGTATGAGAGAATTGTGTTTAATAAAACAATTTTACAAGTACTAATCACTTCTTCGTGAACAGTTTGGGACACGTAAGAAAAACTTGTAAATAATTATTAAGCATATTAATGAATTTGCCTAAAGGGACTTGAAGGACTTAATTAACTTAAGCATTAAAAGCAGAATAAATTTCATTTTTTTCTATTATCTGAATTAAATGAGAATGTGTGAGGAACCACTACATGTACAGTAATGATAATTTTTTATATTATAGGAAGAATGTCGGACATTACGTCAGAATAACAGATATGTTATTGATAATTCGTTGATGAAATTGCAGATGAATACAATTTGTCTTGAAAACGTAGAGGTAAGAATAGGTGTTGAAATATTCCGTCTTATTCGCTTTATATTCTTCTTGTTGGCAACTCAATACAGTTGTCGCTATGAGTATTTACGTTACGATACCTAAAGGAAGAATTGAATAGTTTATATTAACGATAATGTCATGAAAACTATTGAAAGTGAATGATATAATAATTTATAAAGTCCAAAATTATGTTAAATATTATTTTTAAAGTTCTAAATATTGTGGATATAAACTACAAATTTTCTAAAAATAAAAGATGTTTTTTGGTTTTTAGGGCAATACTCAATAGCAAATAATTCATCGCTTTTCGATAAAATCAATTGTCAAAAGTATAATCATTTGTCAAAAGTTTAATAAACTTAGAAAAATGTGTCTATCCGTGTTAAATTATGATACACCATTGCATAGGTTTTGTTTTGTTTAAAACTAATTTGGCAACTTCAAAAAGAAACCAATTTATTGTTTATATTTTAGGTTTTGAACCCCAATAAAGAGTGTCTAATTTTATGTAATAAAATATTTTGTAGTTTAAAAAAGATATTTCACTATTCTACTTAATTGCAAGACCACGACAGGATCTTAACAACCATCCTTCTTCCTTAAGCCGAAATATTAAAAGGTATTTTATTTTACGCCACCATCAAAGAAGTCTCGACAATGAACGTCAGAAAAAATAGTACTCGAGACAGAAAAATACCGTCATGTACGCCATATACGATTTGTTATATTGAAGTCATCAGTATTAATATATCAGGCTATTTTTAGTACATAAAATTACGCTGAGATTATAAAAAAGGGCTAGAAATTCCATAAGTTCTAAAATTAGGATATGTATTTCTCATTTATCGTGAATTCGATGATTTTGAAGACCATATAAAAGTGAAAAGAATATATAAATCTTGCAAATGTCTGCTCTCAAAGCGAAAAGAATTTTAATTAACGATAGAAGAGTCTAATACCTCAGGCATAATTATAGTTTTAAGTCTGGTCGTCCGTGGATGGATTAACCAAACTTACCGGTTTGCTAGGAAATGTTAAATTTATTTGATGAGTAACTAGCTTTAAAAAAAAAGGTTCTTGACAAGCCTTTGAGGCTTGACATTGACTAAGCGGACGAAATCATAGAATGCATGAATAAGATAATGACCAAGATTAAGTTGAATATCCTAAAGTTATAAATCAATTTAAAAACGGTAGAAAATAACATGTTAAAAAGGAAACTGTTATGATCGTTTTCCGGATATTAGTAAATGTGAATTAACGTAATATACTTTACTGTTTCGGACTATTTAACATCCGACTGAATTTACTGTAGATTAAGTTAACTTTCAAATATTATATATCAAAGAAATCATAGAACTTGCTTAAAATTTAAATCGAATCACAACATCCATCGCCATTTTTTTTTGGTTTTTCAAATAGCAAGCGGACGGTAAGTTTTTGTTCACATTTGTCTTATGCTATGTCCCTAAAATAAAAAGGCAGAATCAATTTGTCTGAAATTTAGAATATTCCAAAGACGTATCTATTATTGTCGTCACCGTGGTGTGTTGGGTTGATCGCATGACATACAGCCGTTGAGTGCGCGACGCACTACGGGGACCCGGGTTTAATTCTCTCTCGCTCAAGCGGGACTGGAGAAGTCCAAACTTTGGCCCTGGCAACATATGAGATATTCTTCATCTCATGTGGACACGACAACAACAACAATATATCCATTATTACAAATGCAGATAGGGATGTTGGTAGAAGATGTAGTAACTAAAATAATTTTTATTTATTACTATTTATATCATTAATCTGTAACATATGGTCAACAGGAGGAAAAAGGGAAAAATAATTTCTTCCCAGGATTCCGCACTGAAACAAGGAATCCATAGAATTTCGTTACATTCATCCATCCCGCTACCGGTCTGTCTCAGCACCAAACTTTTGACGGAGTCGTGTGTATTTGGGTGACTATCTTAAATTAATTTAATACTTTTCTTTTTAAAGTTTAATTTGCGAAATATTAAGCTTTAAAATGACTGGTTGGAGAATCTAAAAAAAAATGTTTTTTTGGTTAAAACGTTATTAGAATAAATAATTATTTCGAAAAAAATTCATAATATTCTCCACAAATTTTGTATAATCAGGTATTTAAATAGCTTTTTTAGTTTTATCAGTTTCAAAGATAATGTAATTTAAAAAGTTCGTAAATTTTGGGGCATTTTCCACGATCATTCAAAAAAGGACAAAAAGTGAAAATTACCTGACAAAATATTACATATAGATTTTGGGATTATTCGTTATGCTTATATTACTATATCCTTTAATATCATAAAAATTTCTTTGGAGGAATTTCTATTTTCAGTGTTATTATTGTTCCTTGATTTTATTTCCAGAAATAAGTTTAAATGCGGCTTTATGACTGAGCCCGTTAATAATTTTGGTACAGTTCAAAGATATTCATCAGTTCTCGACTCGATACCATAATAAGGAAACTCCTTTTCATTATGATATATGAGTTAAGTGACTTTCTATAAAATATAGTTTGATTCTTGGTGGAGTTTTTTCGTCTTTGATACACATTTTATAATTGTAAATATAAAATGTGTATCAAAGACGCATATAGAGATACACATTTTATAATGTAATTGTAAAAAATATAGAATATGTATATTGTGCCAGACTCCCTTCTTTAAACAGTCGCCATTCAATATATGGTCATATTTTTAGGTCAAATATAAAAATTGTACACAAAGTTGGAAGTTGTTCCAAGTGACGTAGGATTTGTTTAATTTATTTTAAGTAATCCAGGTGCTAAATATATCATGGATAGAACCATTGTTTGAAAAATATGCACTAAAGAAAGAAGTTGGCGGAATTTTTAAACACCTTGGAGGAAGTGTGATTTAAAACATTTTATTAATTGAGAACGCCATATTACATTTAAATAAATCAGTGAGATCAAGTATTTATAGAAAAAGAAGACGTATTATCTACCTATTGAGTACCAGCTGTGATAAAAAAACCGAATTTATTTTCGATAGAAGTGATTCAGAACCAATTACAGCAACTGGAGATTTAGTTCGTTTCGTCAAGTGAGTAAATTACCTGCTCACACAATAGTTGATCAGATT
Organism: Druceiella hillmani; assembly: GCA_039881145.1. Classification (NCBI taxonomy): domain Eukaryota; kingdom Metazoa; phylum Arthropoda; class Insecta; order Lepidoptera; family Hepialidae; genus Druceiella; species Druceiella hillmani. Next base: position 520,662 of record JAYKKI010000034.1, on the reverse strand, counting down.
AAGATGTCCATTTGAGGTATTGGGGTAGATAACATACTTTTAAGAAGACAGTGTGAGCATATTCGAAATAAATATTGCTGAAATTTATGGTAATTAAGCTTACTGTTTAAACTTTTCATTAAAATAATTTTAAATTTACATTAACCTTTCTCACTTTAAATGTTTTATACTAATTCACTCCAGTAGAATAGAAACAGAAAACTAATTATTTTATTTTACAGATTTTTCAAAGACGATGATATTTAGTGTAATATCATCGTGACTTCGAATGTTTATAGTAACGACAATATTTTTGAGGTTAATTGTATTGCAGGTGTTAATTCCAAAAAAAGATCACAAATTAGGTTTTTTAGTAGGAAACGACGAATATAAAATAGTTTTTTTAATTAGTACTATTTTTATTTTAATATTTTTTAAAACTATTGTAATAAAATTATTGTGCCTTTACATAGGTTACGACAGTCAATAATAAAACAAATCCAACGACACTTAATTTTTTAAAATCGCTTCAATAGATTGGTTCCTAGGACGGAACATCTATCAACATCAACATACACACACATATATACTATTAAGATCATAACCCCTGTCTTTTGGGTCTTGCTGTCGCGAGGAAGCACTGAAATCGTATATGAGTGGGATTTCACATTATTAAAGTATTCTGGAAATGTTTGGTATATTATTAACAAACAAGCTGTGCCCGATACTTCAAGCGGGTGAACCACTGAAAAACGTACCGATGCTGTTTTTTTTTTAAAGTGTAGTTCAATACTTCACCTCTGGTCACGTTCATTTCGCCAGTGTATATCCATATAGGAAGTTACTTCAAACTGTCCGCATGTTATTGTAAAAACTTTAATTCGTAACTTTTACGTGATGAGCGCACAACCAAACACACCAACTTACAACAATTCCATGAATAATCTTAATGCCTTCTGTCTTAATAAGAAGAATTGCAAAATAATTTAGCTTAAATAGCCAAACTGTGAATTTTTATTTTAATCTCATAATAAAATCTACAAATATAGGACAATAAAATAATCGTCTGTGCACAGTTTATATTTGCTCTTTTCTTAGTTACGAAATTTATCAAATATTCTTCCAAAAACCTTCATGTCATTAACGTCGAAGTAGTTTCGACTCAAATTAACCATTAACGTAAGTGTGGAGACATGATAATATATGTTAAAACAAGGCTGAACAAAGTTTCAAACTTTTAATAAGTTTAACTCCATATAACTTCTTCAATTTAATAATTAACTTAATGAGTTGTCTTGGTGTATTTTTTATACTAATCAATTGTTTCAGCAGATTTTATTTATTGGTATAAAATTATTAGTTACAAAAGCACATTTGGATCTGACATTATAAAAGTAAAGAAATTTTTAATTTTGCATAGAATACAATTTTTTAGAACATGAAACAACATTTCCGCTTGTTTTGATATTTACAACGTTGGATGATGTTGTGGGCACTTCGATTCATCAGTGAACAAAATGTTTAGATCATCTTTATTTGGCTCTCTTCTTGATCCAAGCGACTAAATAAGACAATGTTAAAATAAATGCTCTATAGTATTAGAAAAGGCTCTAGAATATTATTCAATATTCTAGAGCCTCTTCTAATAATAGTCAATCATACAAAATCTATTAGGCGGATTTTGATGAAATTTGGTATGGTAATAGTTCATAACTAATAGCAATAGTATAAAGATCCTAATCCTTCCTAATTTCACGCGAATGAAGCCGTGGGACACAGCGAGCTTAATAATACCTTATATAATTATTAATAGATCCCCTTGGATCTATATGTTTTATACCTGATATGATTAAGTATGGCGGGGGGATATATTTATTTTATAGTGAATATCTGAAAAATTTATGTCTAGAATCATCGTTTTAATTTTGTCTACAATATTTAAGTAGACATCTAAAAACTATATTCTTCATAATTTTCGGTTGAGTAGTTTCACAAACAAAGTGTGTAACGTAGTTTCTATTGCATAATTTGTATCATATATCTGAAGATACACCCCTCAAATTTATGAAAAAAGAGTTTTTGATATATCTTGGGTCGATATGCATTATTACTAAAGGGTTTCGTTTTGCCTCTTGAAATAAGGAATCCTACTAAATAACATTAAGTACGTGATTACATAACGAACTTATAACCAAAAAAGAAACGATTGTAATGTAGGATTTTCTAAAATAAGAAAATAATTAAAACTTAAATATAAAAAATTACACAACATTTAATAGGCTGATTAAGAATATTCCATATCAGCATATTAAAAAAACAACGATACGTACAGAAGTTAATTTAGAAATTATAAATATAATATTTTAAAATCATGAACATGTTCAAACATTCATTGGCAAAACTTCGTCCATTTCATTAATTTTGTTGCAACGCCAATCTAATTAAAACGATATATTTAGTAAACTTCAAAATAATTTCCCTAGAAAAACTCAACCAGAACTCAAAACTATTATCAGCATGCACTGGTTAAAGTTTAAATAAAGTATTTCATTGTTTTTATGTGGGATTAATTCAAAAGGTGAATACTCTGTCTACTTTATAAAGGAAAACGTTAAAGTTCTACATACATCTACGACTTATTCACTTATGGTTTTATGTATGTTTTGCTATTTTATGTATCACACACGATCGTAGGCTCATATTGTAAATACACCCAGGCACAGGTATGTTAACGCGGACGCGCAACCGTCCGACCAAGCGTTTGCATACGCATACCACATACATACCCTCATGAGCGCACGCACGAGCACAACACACTTACACGCGCGCGCATACGCATCAGAACTCGCGCATCCACGTACACACACAGACATGTGCGCGTGGCACACTTCTATATAAACACAATATCATACAAAACGTTATGTTTTGAAATAAAAATGAGGATAATATTTATATATGGAAAACACATGTAAAATTGATAACTTTCCTTCACGTATAATACTTGCTGCTAAGTTTTTTATCACAGCAGCTTTGTAATAGATTTGTAATTAAGTCAACCGAATAAATACTCTCAATAGAATCACGAATTGTAATTCGCTTATTGTGTTATATGGAAATTTAAAGTGAATAACATCAGGTATTACGTTTATATTAATCATTTGTAATAAGTCAAATTATATCATTAATTTCACATAATATTATAACATTAATAGTAATACACATAATAATATGATATAACAGGTGGTTGCTGAATATAAAACGAAAAGAGATATTTAATAACAATTTGATCAATAAAAGTTTCTACTCTTCTCCTACACGTTTATGTTAATCGTTACGCGCCGATTAGTAAAATCTCTTTTCGCGTTTAATATTTATAACCAGATTAAGCTCGCGCTTTTAATTTAATGTGCAATACATTTAATAAACTAATTCCCGGCTATTTGAAACTTATGGGAATATTCATTGGTTCGTCTTTTAATATTTTTAATTATATTTAGACATGTATAAAGGAGTGTCAAAGTTTGTAAACCTGAAATAGTAGAATATATTTAATTTAGATCTGTCAGTAAGAATGTGTTTTATGATGCTGTTTATAGATTTACATATTCCTTTTTAAAAAAGCAACCAATTGTCTTTTAAATAGAGTTTAGGTTCAAATAAATGATTTAATGGGAAATAAAATAACACACCAATAGATCTATGGTTTTGATTTTTTGGTATTATTTATGTCTTGTTCTAAAAAATATGTTTTTTTGGATATTTGTAATAACTACTTGGATGGCACTTAGACATTAACATCTAAGGAAATTAAATTTGAAAAGTCTAAAAGGTATTCATCCATCATAATTAAATTAAAAACTTCGTGTGAGAATTGTGTTAAAAAGTGGTTGTAGGAAAAATATCAAGACAATTGTTTTAAACAAACAAAAAAAGGATAACCTTGTCATTATGCAAAACATCTCATTTTAAAAACCACTCCATCATTGGTTCTATTAAGCTCAGCTTTATAGGTGTTGCGAATTACAGATATTGCTAAGAGACAGAGAAGATACTGTTGGATATTTCCACAGATCTACAATATTAGAAAGCAGATGATCTGGTGAAAATTATAATGACTGACATACTTTAAGTTCTTTATTTTCGTCGTTACTTTTAATATTTCGAGCGAGATCACATTTTTTTTCATATGTATTCTTAACTTAAACTGTCACCAATCCTTAATTGTCCATGTAATTTCTATGAATTTAATGTTATATTTGTAACTTCAACACTTATCCTTAGAAGTGGATAAAAATGTGATAGCGTTTCACACAAAAAATTGTCAGGTATTACATGACAAAGGTGTGTAATATATGAAGTCGAATGTTTCAGTAAGCAATTTTCTTCTCATATCTAAAAGGTATTACGAACGTAGTCTTACGCTTATTTTAATGAACACACATATAATAAAATACCGCAACGTACTGCTACTGTAATCTCCATCCCACTCACACAGAATACCTATTAAATTACGTATCTCTATACTTATAAACTTTTTCATCCTTCTTAAACCACTGATCCATATTATAGTGTCAACGATTAGTTGTAACAATTTAAAACTCTTGAATCAAAATCTAAATAAAACAAACGTTGCAGTCATACGTTTGTTTTAATTAGATTTGGATTAATAATTTATTAATCCAAATCTAATTAATATCAAATATCACTCTTAGTCTATGAATATATAAATGTTATGTATAATATTCTTGTAGGTCCCCTCAAATTTGATACTATATGTTATTTCAATAGTTTACTTATATATTAAATTCATTTACCTGCAACTAATTTTTAATTTTATTCGACCTAATTATAGAATTTTGGATAATATCGTATAAATACTGGATAATATTTCAATCACTAGAAGAGAGGATTATAAAAAGTAAATTTATTCATAGCTAAAACTTTAACTTTGTCAGTGGAGCTTACATTGTCAATTCAAATTAAAACGAGTAGTAATAAAACAATAGTCCCTCAAAACATAGTTCCGGCGCGACTTTTTTCAAGTGGCCGCCGGCAACTTTACTAAATGTTCGACCTAAATTTAATATATGGAAGGTACATAATTTAATTATGTGATGTAGGCACGGGAAATTTTGTCGAGTCCAGGATTCGCTCTTTTGATGCGAACGTATCTCCACGCTGAAAAGGATATTTTATTATTTGTTCAATGACCACGTTTATCGCATTTATTAAACTAATTGTTTCACGTTTTAGTTGCTTTCATTAATTCTAAGACAAGAGACTGTGTCGTGTAAATGAAGAACCTTTTTGTAATGCTAAAAATATGATGACTAAATGTGTACAGCTACTTACAAAATATACTATTGTACAAAGAAAACTATTGAATGTTCGTATATTAAAAACATACCCTTTTTTGCCTTCATTAACTAATTAATAATAATTCCAAAAGTCAGGAGAATTGAAAAAGGAAATAATTTATCAATCCATGTGTTCGTTTACTATATTCAGATATCTACTATATAATAGATATATACTATTTTAATATTTTTCTCATTCCATTATTTATCATTTTCATGAGCGAAAAACTTTATTAATGGAAGATTACAAAAATAAGTTGTGAAAGACTTAATAGGCAGTTCGTGATATTTAAATAAAGTAAATAAAAAAAATTATTTAGCTACCATAATTTGTTTGAAAATTATTTAATAAAATAAAATACTAAAACGAAATACTTGGGTTGTTATTCTTCAGAATATATTATTTCCTTGAAAAACATTAGAAAGACTAATGTTACTAATTCACACATTTCTAAATCCGCCTTAGCATAGATTTTTTGGTTTCAATTGTTAGGTATATTGTAAATGGTTTCACTTCTACATTTCATAAATACTGATTTCAATAATAGCAAGTTGGTATAGGATACTATTTATTTAAATTTCTTTGCCTGTACATACCATTTATAAGTAAGGACACACGGAATCCTAAAATACGTATACGATATTATGTAAAGTCTATAGAGTTAAAGTGATACCACTAAAAGACATACGTGTATAAGTATCTATATCTTCTGGATAGGATATCATAAGCATATTTAAGGTAAATAGAACAGTTTTCGTATTAAAAGTTAAATTAAACCAAATTTTCCTACAGCACAAAATTAACATATTAATAAATACTTGCATGAAGCCAAGCTCCTTCAACAACAATAACGATGAACTGCAATAATTTCCTTTAACATAGAAGAAATATTGCAGGTTGTTTTTTTAGAACTGGCTGAAGTTTATACAGAAATATAACTTTATCTTAGAAAGTAATCTGTAGGCAGCGATTCTATTATTGGCTGTAAGCTTATTATTCAATTTTTATTTTATCACCAATCTTCGTTTTGCTTTAGCCTCATAATTTTTTAATTAACAAAAAATTAGCGACTTTTTCATTGAAAATGAAAATTTTGATTTTTAAAAATTAAATTATTGGCTATTAGCAGATTATGATTATTTAGTCAGCGTAGTCGAATACTATTATTCGGCCATTATTTGAAAAAGTTTTCACACATTTATGAACATTCGAAAATATAGTTATTGAGAACGAAGGTGGAATCACTTTTAATGAGTTAATATTTTCCCACACGCATTGAGTTTATAGTGCATTTTATAATTAAATATTTGATAGCGAACTTGTCATATTTATTATGTTTTAAAGAGTCAAACGTGAACAAGCTGTTACTCTTGGACGATATCATTTTTAATATCCAAATTGCCTTTCACGATTTTTAATTGCCAAATTGCATTTCATAATTTATTCTTTATTACGTAGACTTTTTTTATTAAACTTATTTTTAGGATATCGTTTCTCATTACTTCTAATGTTTTAATCACTTTTTTGTGGGATGAAAATGTGTATAATAAATATATTCTAAACATATTTTGTCAAGTTCTTTCTAGAAAATTTTAATTATAATATTTTTTCAAAACCAATAATATCATCTCATATCACAATTTAATTGAATTTAAAGTAACCACCAGTTTACCTTTGAGGCAGGTTTTTCTTTAAAAGATGAAGGGCAAAATTTTCCTTGCAAGAAAAACAGGATCAATTTAATTAGGCGTCACACATTAATAAATTTAACATAAACTTTCTCTGACTTATGGTAAATAGGGTTAGAAGGCTGTTGTGGTATGGAGGGATAAGGATTTTTCTGCCGTTTGATTTTTCATTTCAAAGTTAATCCTATTTGTGCACACGTTTAATGTAAGTTAAATTTCTAAAACATCCATAAGCATTTATAATGACTTCTCAGTTGAATACGACTCGCATAATCGTTATACGTAACATATAAAAAAATCTAATTAAAAACTCATGATTTATTTCGCAGCAAATAATTTTAAAAACTCTTAAAAATGTTTAAATTTACCTTTTAAATGTAAATTTATAAGTTGGAGTATTGCTTAATATAGATAATAGAAACAAATATGGTTGGGTTGTTGTTACACATTCAAATTCCACATTTCAAAAAACCTCAATAAGTGTTATAGCGACTTAGCGATAGCGTTTGTCATGTCATGTCTTAGAATCCGAACATTATCTGATTTGTAGATGAAATAAAATAAATAACATATATCAATATCAAACTTATGCAGAGTAAAGACATAAAATAGACAAGAAAAATAATATGAATAAGGAATGCACATTAAGTTGTTTTTTTACACGTTTAGTTTTATGATTCAAGATTCTAAGTTTTTTTTTGGGAAACAATAAATCCTTCAAATTTATTTTATATAATTTAAATCATTTTATTAAATTAAAACCAAATTATAATTAAAACCCGTTTTATATAAATTTAAGAAGAAAAAAGGTTTGTCTCATTCAATCGTTTGGTTTCTTTTTGGATTTTTGTCCTTTTTCTGGGAAGAATTCTTTACACATTTTTGTTTAAAGTTTGGCATAATAATATATTCTAATCGAGAATTTAATATAATGTAATATTTCGTATAGCTTTTAAAATACAGTTGGCTTTCATCTGTTTTCATATTAAAAATATACTTCATCCTTTAGAATTATTACTGATATTTTCAGATAAAACTGCCATCTAATTTTCTAATGAGCATAGTCAGTATTACGACGTACTATACTTGATGTTCATTTGGGAGTGAATTTTTGCAATACATATTTCTGAAAAAAAATTGTGTTTTAGAGATTGGGTAAATGATATTTTCTTGACGTTTTCACGTCATTTTGTCTTTTTGTGAGAACAGTATATAATAGTGACGACACCGATTTAAATGGGACTTTCCGATTGGGTTCCTACGGTGTTCCTACTGGGTTCCTGGATTCCTATGGGTAATCTACGTTATGTTTTTCCGCTCTAGTATTCCCTAAAGGAAATTTTGTTCTCTCTGTTTAGTATAAATTTAATAATAAGTAAGCAAAAATATTATTTGAGTTCCGTTAAAAATTTCGGCCGTCTTTTAACTTAAGAAAGATTTTAATATCGTATTATCGCACCTTGACATAATTTAACATTACGATTATCGCTCATGCAGTAGGAATCGAACGTGTGGACTTAGTTACTGATTAATAGAAGTTGTTAAGATTGTTTTGGTAATGGAGATTAAAGTTTAAAATAAAATATAACTTGTTTTTTTTTCTGGGCAGGGCTTTAGAAATGTAGAATATAATTACCGGAAAAAAATTCGCTTTATTAATAAAATCTCTATAGACAAAAGAAAAATTTATTTCTGAAAAGATGTAAAATATGAAAAAAAACTGACGGTACTTTGTCTTCAAAATCATACACTTCAAATCATATATCATCACACAGTGGTAATAAGTGGTTAAGACTAATTTCACACTGAAGTGGATATAAACACAGTGATGTATTTAATTACAGTTTTATTATGCTTGTTAGGTTCTTGATTTAAAAGTTTGCACACTTTTCAGACAAGACTCTAATTTATTATGATAAGAGCATGGGCTGAAACAGAATTCTGTGACACGTAACACAGAATGACACGTCACGTACGTCCGGTAGTGTATTGTATGAGGTAAGTGGGTTGCACAATATCCGACGGTTATTGATCTTCCTCGCTAGAGAGTTACTCGCAGCGGTTCGTTCGAGGAACATTTGTATTTAAACCTTTACTTATCTACATACCATTTATTTGCACAAGTTATAATATAGAGTATTTTGACTGTTGATGTATCAGAAAACCTCTTCAGTTTGATTTTTTGAGATTAGTGTGTCACGATAATGTAACTTTTTGATCAAAATTCGATCAAAAAAGGTTCAATCCCCTAAAGAGATGATTTATGATGTCACAATTTTTTGAATGGCTCGTTGGTGACTTGAAAAGTCCACAGTTCATATGACTGTGTATTGCACTATGACTATGTATACAAAAATCCTTTAAAAATAAGACTTCTATTAACCTTTTTACAAAATGTCTCCTAAACTTAAGGATCTAGTATCATCACTATATTGTTGTATTTTAAAATTTAAGTAAGTTTCTAGAAATTACGTCATAATTTTTTGTTCAATAGTGTAGAAATAGGGTAATGAATAGAAAAAAATGTAGTCAACGTTTTACCTAGCAAGTTAGTATCGAATTCGTCTTGAATTACTGTGTATGTATATTTGAGTATTAATACCAAATATAAATGTGTGGTAATATGCTTCGTCTCTATAATAAATTTCAAGTATTTGTAATGAACGGTTTCTGAGAAAAATGGCTCTGAATGAAAGAGAGACGGATGCGGGAGCGAACTTTTATGGGTTCCGTTTCTTTTCAGGTACGAAACCTACATTACAGTAGAGGAAAATATATTATGTGTCATCAAAACATATTTCAAAATTCTATTATTATGGACATATTCAACCTTTGTTAAGAGAAACAAGATAGAAAAATAATGAAATTAAAAATCATGCGTGAAACAATATCTCAGAATATGATACGAATATAGCTACAGAATACTCAGAACAAAGAAGTTACGCATCAAATGGATGAATATCCTTTAAAATTTCCTTGTAAAATTTCCTTTAAACCTCTTCCGTCAGTGCTCTATTAAAAATTGAAGTATTTGTGCGCTTGTTTGTCAAAAATATTATTTAATATCATGTTAATTGAACTTTAAGTGATTGTATTTATAATTAATCACAACGAAAGCTAGCATCATCAACGAGGTAGAAAAATTCCGATATTGTGTTGTACATTACAATAGAAAAATATACAATATACTTACAATTAAATAAAGATCCTTTTTTGTTATTATACGCTTTGTTAGGGACGTATCGTTACAAGGTATTATTTCATAATTATGTTTGTATGTCAGTTCGCACAGTGAAAACTGAAGACATGTTACAAATTATAATTAGCAAGTCTACAAGAGATTAAAAATTAAACTAGAAATTGTATTATTTCAAACTTAGGTACATGAGATACCAAAATAAGAACTTTCATTTTTCTCTTTAAATTTATTTTCCGTATTTTCGAACATGGCGTCAAATAATGAAACATTTAAGGGCCTTAAGACTTTTGTTCTGTAGAATTGTGTTAGTAAGCCTGAAAATTGAAAGTAAATATATTGATGATTTATAAGCAGCAAAATATACAGCCAACAATATTTGTTATTAGTCTGAAGATATTCAAAAAATATTCTTGGGAAGTAAAAAGAACAAGTAATAAGTTGAAATAATAATTGTGTATTGATTATTATTTATGGTGAGAAATATTACACAAAAATTAACATTTTGCTTAGGACAAATGTACAAATATGCTACAAAAACATCATGAGAATACATTTAATCGTACAATGGCGTAATATTTGGTATTGTTGTCATTCTTCTTAGGTAAACGTATTGAGTATCGACATTTTTAATTAATGAAATCGGTACGGGTCTAACAACTACCTTCATTTAACCAAACTATATTACGAGCTGAAGTAAAAGCAGGATTCGAATAAAAATCGTCTAAAAATTAGGATATGAAATAGATAGAAGTTCAAAAAGAATAAGAAAATGATTTTAACCATCCTTTGGTCAAACTGTATTATATAAAAATTTCATTCAAAACGCTTCCAATTCAATTCCGGCAGAAATTTCAGAATAGATTTTATATGGATATGCATACACATAAGAGACATAAGTGAGTCAAAAATAAACACAAAAAATATATATTAGTGTGGAAATGTGATACCTATTTTCTTTAAAAGTTGCTTATAAATTAAGTAATCTATTTTATTACAAGGATGAAAAAAGGATATTTTTGAATATTAATAAATTAAATCATAACATCACAATATTAACAATAAAACCAATAAATGAATTACACCCATAAGCACTTCAAATATTTGCTATGTACACCGAGAGGCTGTAGTAAAATATTATGCGAGACAAACTAGATGGAGATGCGAAGGACGCATCCTGTTTGACGTTGGTTACAAAGTAAATGTTTGCTTAATCTGCATTTACATTCGCAGCGGATTCATGATGGAAGATCGTGGCTGTCGTAAAACCGCAAATTTGTTAAGTGTAGTTTAATATTCCAAATCTTCAGTAATTAAAAGTCTTTGTATTCATGAATTATTTTCGTGTATTACATTGTAACTAGCTGACCCGTGCGAAGTCTTCGCACTATATCGCCATCTAGCGTGTTCCAAGTATACAATTTGGCTAAGATATTTGATGTGTCGCCCACAGATGGCGCTCATGCCAATTGTTATAATAATTAATTTTTTTATTAACAAAAATATTTTTTTCGAATTTTTTTATATTTTTCGCCCAAAGAAGAAAACATAAGCTTTAAGTGGGTATTTTTTTAATTAATAAAATTTTTTTGATGCACTAGTTAAAAAGATCGAGCCGCTCGACCAAAAAACACCTTTTAGAAATAATATATTTAGATAGATAAGTTCATCTATAAAAATAAATTTGTATGACATATAACATATTTTATGTTTACTGTTTCTATATTAAGTTTTATTAAGTAATGTACTCAATTCCATTATCGTATTGCCAAATGTTCAATCAGTTATTGCTTCAGAAGTCATATCGAAATTATCGTGTAGATTTTAAAGTACTACGTTGTTTCTTCCTAAAAATAAATAAGTGATTTAAAAAACATATCTTTTATACACACAAATATTGGTACACCCAAAAATGTTTTGGTAAATATAATTATTTTGAATTAAAAGCAAAAGATGCAAGATTTGTGATTATTAGAAAATATTTCATTAATTAAGTCTATAATATTTTGCCATAATAAAAAATGTACATGATATATATATATACATACAGGAATAAACCAATCCAAAGCATTTTTCTACGAAAACAAATTTTTAAAAAAACCAAAGTATTAAAGGGAAATACCCAAGTTTCTATGAAACATTAGAGTATCGAACGTATTGGCTCAAAGAAACTTATTTTATTTTATTGTAATAAATCAACATATTAAATAAAAACAATTAGTTAACTTTTGGGGACAACTAAATATTAACGATTTGAAATGAACAATTTCATTGACGCTTAATGTCTGTTTTTTCCAATATTGTTTGATAAATCATCATAGTGTAATTATTAAATTCTCTGACTATAAACATTATGTAAAACCTCAACTTTATTGAATCATAACTATAAGATTATACAACAGGTCATACCACTCTGTTACATTTATTCTTTTCGGGATGAACCGTTTAGAATACTAATGGATGAAATGAAAGCAACTACACACTATTCATATTATAATCATGTTTTTTTTATAAGTTAAATAAATATTCTATAAAAAATATAATAAAACTATAGTAATGGTCTCTCTTATTTGGAAGATATTTACAAAGTTCGAGAAAATAATAAAAGTAAAAGAAAACAAAATATTTGTGAGCCTAGGGCTAGAGAGCCTAGAATTAAATTTGAAGGAATATTTAGTTCGTTATTTTATGGAAACAAGTTCACACAATTAAAAGATGTGCGAATTAAAAATTTTCCAAAATTAATTTACATTGCGTTAGTAAAACAAAAATAAATAGTGTCTAGCTACTCAACGCATAATAATTACTCAAACGTATAATTTATCTAGGTATAATAGATGGAGTTATAATGTACATTAGCGAAATGGGTTTGAGCAGGAGAAAAGTGTGGAAAGGCGCAAGAGGGTACGTGTTTGAGTAAGCAACCCGAATGCGGGCAGACGTGTGAGAGAAGATAACTTTATTTATTGTTTTTGGGATGTAAAAATTTTCAACGTTTTATGTATTAATTATAAGTCTATTTTGTTTCATCAAATCTTTTAAAATTTGAATGTGTTGTAGATATTTGATTTTGATTATTTTGATTGGGTTAGCGCTTGGCTGAAAAATTAGATTTTTGCGTACTTTATTGTCCATGTATGTAATAAAACTCTAAAATAGGCCTATTTGTGTTTAAAAGATGACCAAAAAAGAATATTTAGACAAACATAACAAACGTGATAGAATACAAATATATGGTTTTTGAATATTTGCCTGTTTGCTGTGAGTCTATTCATTTGATCGCGCGTCACGCTAGAAGAGCTAAAACAATTTTGATGAAATTTCCACTTATGGATTATATTAGGTCAGCCTATATTTTTTATTACACCACAGGTTGTGGTGTAATGTATGGGCAACATTCTATCGCAATCCACCAACTAATTAGAATATGTTAAAATGTAAAGCAACTTTAAAGCAATACAATTTTAGAAGAACAAAGCAATTATAAAAAAATATTCACAATGGGACTCGTCAAAATGCATACGCATTTCCGCAACAGTATAACAATCTTGTAGTATGTTATTTATTTATTGTGCGACTTTATTTAGCCATTTTTTTTCTCTTATTAAATTTGCGCGAGGAGATTAATCTGAACAATGCGGGGTAAGTTACAATAATTAAAAACACAATTGTTGTATTCATTATAAGAAATACCAAAATATCCCTGTAATATACTATTGTAGAAAGATATGATGAGTTACATTATTTATAGTATGTATAACGGACATAGTTCGATGTCGCTTGGTAACTAAACCTAATGTTGTTAATTCTTAGGCTAATAAATGTTTTTGACGACTTCAAATTGAGAGCCTCTATTACAAAGGACATCTCGTCGGCACGAGGCACGTATAGGGCAAATTACAAAGTGGAAATCTAACTTGTTTGTTGTAAAGATGAAAGAGCAAAACTTGTTCATTATGGCATTAGTATCACATATCAAAGAGGGTCGGCACACAATATTATCACCATGGGTAATCCCGTATATGTTGTCAAAAGAGTAGATGCGGTAAAGGAGAAATGATATTTCTTTAATATTGCCTTAATATCTAAACAAATGTGTGCTTGAATATTATACCGCATCGGATCAAATAATAATGTTAAAACGTAATACCCACCCCGGTGACTTAAATACCTTACAAGTATATGCTCTGAGTGTCCAGTCTTCTGATGAAGTTATTTATATTTATTACTTAGCACTAGAATTACCAATAAAATTTATAACTAACATAAAGACGGTTAGGATTATAGGTGAGTGGAATTTAAAAATGAACGTAGATGAACCAGAGAACCTGTGGGAAAATTCATTTGAGGCGACATTGTTAGATTTTTACATCGACCATAACTTTATTGTGGTAATCTTTTTTAAAATAAAATTGATTATTTCATCACAAACTCTCACTTGAGTAGTATTTTTAGTAATTTTGCATACCAACCATTGGTATGCAAAATTGAGATAGATTACATATTAATCAGTTTTTGAATCGCATTAAGATTCAAATAGTTCAAAAAGAGTATACTAATGCAGCCAAGAAAACTAGAGTTGCCAGAAAAACAACTTCTTCTGACTAAAAATACAGTCAGGGCCAACCTACCAGTGACACTTTAAATGACTTAAGGGAGAGATTCAGACCCATCCACGGCCACTTTGTATAAAAGAAAAGGAAACCGCATCAAACCTCATCTCTATTAAAGCTCAAACAGGCGATGTAAAAAATTCTTCCTGAACTTGGATTTTAGAGGACTCGAATGGGAAAACAATATTTGAGCTGGATAAAATTGCAGAGAAATCGCTTTGGGACTGCTAATCCCTATATCCGAACAACTCTCATCGGTGAATGGCAGCGATCCTGAGCCGCCAATTCTACTGTCAGAGATTCAAGCAGAGCTTGTATTCCTGAAGATCAGATAGGCGCTAAGTTCTGATCAGATGTATACTGAGATAGTTAAACACGCAATCTATACACTCATATTTGGAGCAATTTTGAAAAGCTTTCAGATTGGACACAGATAATTGTAATATATTGTGAAACTTCCGCTTGTATCATTCAAAAGTTGAGCCGATCGGACTGAATTTTGTATTCAAAAGGTAAATTTTGCGAGTATTCTGTACAATTCTGGCGTGTTCAAATTATTTTTTGAAAGTCTACCCGAAATAATTTATCAACAGTGCAACTGATACTAGAGCCCTAGTGGTATCTCCACTAGGGCTCTAGTATGATGAAACTGAGTATAGTATAATGAAACAAATTAAGAGGTGCGGACCTCTTAATTTGTTTCATTCCCTAAACCTATAAAATAGGGAAGAAGGAATTAAAATCGAACTTTTGCAGTCTTCAATAACATTTGGAAAAGAAGAAAAAATTTGGTATCTGTCCGCTTAAAAATATTTTAGAACTCATTCAATGTTTTACAAACATACATTTATCAATGGAAAACCGGTTAGTAGTGAATAAAAACGCTAAATTTGTGTCGGAGTTTGTTTTTTGCATGTAAGTACAAAAAAACGATCTAAATATGGCGCAACAGCCGTGATACGGTGAGTTTCTTTGATCTGATTCCACATGGGTGGGGTTCCTTGTAAAGGCGTCTAAGAAGCAAAATCCAGTTCTCTGTATTATTTTATTAGTTAATTTTGTAAATAAAAATTGGATTGTTGTTATCATGTCAATTAGAAAAGCTATATATATATATATATATATATATATATATATATATATATATATATATATTATCTAATCATAACTCGAAAATTTTCTTGTTTCGGAAATTATAAGTGTGTTAGCGGGATTACGTTATAAACTTCGTTATTATCTCTACAAAATCATGGGTAATTTGAACCACTAATTTGGAGTAACATTTTTTCATTATAGATATAAATTAATACAATTAATTATAAATTAATAGAATAGTTATAGTGACCATCCACAAATTAGCGAAAGGAAATCGGCGTAAAATGGAAGAGTAATTGTATACTTTTCTTGAAATTGCGGTTGCAATTTTAAGAGAAGTATACGCAGGCAAGCATACACGCACTCACGCACGCACATATGCATATACTCTCGTTGGCACGCACACACGCACACATACACACATTTTTTCCTATCGTGTAGTACATTAATACTAATGACAAAAATAACTATGCTTAGAAATGTAAAAATTTGCATATGAATCTTTGAAAGCACTCAAAATGTATGTATATTTACATACATCGCACCCTAATTGAAAACTGGCTTAACTCAAAAAATTAGATTTCTGGGAAATCGCAAAAACGATCTTGCTATTAGGACTTAGTCTACGTATTGGCGAATAAAACGACAAGTAATTACTGATTAAACATGATTGCTTGTTTTCTTTAATTATGATTTATCTTTGATTACATTTGAGTATAAAAAAATTCAATAAACACATAACAGAAATGACTTTATTCATAAAAAATATTTTAAAATATACAACCTAAGTTAAGCCAGTTTTCTATAAAAAGTAAAGCAAATAAGTTTTGATGCAAGTGGACTATTTAGTCTTAATCCTGTTTTATTTAATGTCATTAATTAGTTATAATTTTATTTGGTTATTTGGTCTGCACATGATACTTCAATAAAACACATTTTAGCGATCGAGTTGTTTTATTCAAATTGTGTAACCATGGATAAACTGTAATTGGCATTTTTGCAATAACCAAAAAAAATACGCTTTTATATTAACCTTTTAATGTAGCTTTCACGAATAACATTAAGTTACAAAATTAATAAGCTTGACCAGCTTGTGACAAGTCTCTATTTATAGATTAATAGCTCTAGTTAGCAACGTTTGTGTTGAATATGGAATCAAAAAATAACTTCACAAAAATTTACTCAACACGTCTAAATTATAAAAATTAGAAAAGTTTGCATTATTCAAGTTAGAAAATCTGTTTAATTTATACATATTTAACAATACAAACTTAAGTTGAGATAACCAACAAAATCGCTATAAAATCAAAATAAATTCTCTTAAAGTCAAAAATACATCAGTTTAGGTAATTCACTTTAATCTAAGTCTGTTATAAAACCATTATAAACATCTCTAAAGTGAAGACTATTAATTTAAAAGAAACTAGTTTCTTTTAATTAATTTTGGTAATCAATACTATTATAATTCACATTAATCTTAAGGAACTAGCATTTTTAGTTAACGTTGGTAATCAATATTATTATAATTCACATTAATCTGAAATGAGTTAGCTTTTTTAATTGACGTTCGCAATCAATATTATTATAATTCACATAACAGAAACAATTAAATTTTTTTGTTTGTAATATTTAGATGGAATAACTAGAATTTAAGGTCACACCTTGACTAAATTTTCTTTTAATCGATTTTATTGATACTATTAAAGTGAGTATGGTGAGGAATTAAAGACTAGACTTACAAAAATATGAGTAGTAACTGAGGAACAAATTTTTGGTCAAAAACAAGACAGATAAAATGGAATTATAGCAATAGATCTAATCGGACAGCATAACAATCATGTAAGGGTTGATGAATCCATGCTAACCGATATTAAATGATACTTCGGAGCTATGAGCTTCGTTAACCACAGTTTTGCCGATGTTCCTCCTGTTTGAGCAGGTTGTCGCCACATGTACAATCTGCCCACATATATAGTCGATAACAGCAGTTATATTCTCCATGGTATGTGAAAAAACTCAAAATATCTTGAGATTTATTCGTCCAGAATCAACACGGCGTTTTCTATAATAAATTGTGTAAAATGTAAATATGTTTTTATATTCACATACGCCCACACGTATACGAATACCTACGCTCACACGCCCACAGCGTCGCACACGCGCGCCTACACACCTTTACGCGCTCATGGACACGCACACACACACACACACAACACACACACACGATACACCCACATACACGTACACCTAAAAAGCGCTATTGTAACCAATAGACTTGGTTTTATTACACTGTAAAACCTATTTCAAATTTATTCTGCCAAATATTTCATTAAATTTCGTCACCGTGGTATGTTGGCTTGATGACAAGGTATACGGCCTTTGACAATGCAGCGCACCGTGGAGACCTGGGTTCGATTCTTGACCGTTCTTCGAGCGGCGCTGGACGGGTGTTAAGATTGACTGTAAGAGATTGTCTGGGAGCAATAAGTCCGCCATATGTATCAATTCAATACATTAAAGTATATAAATAAATAATTTTTCAAACAGTAGATGAGCAATTGGAAGATTATTTTTTTCTAAGTGTAAATAGTTTTAAAGCTAAATAAAATACGAAAGCATAACCTAGGTCAAAGTGATTTAATAATATTTGCTATAATCTTTGAAGTGTATTGCGACAGAGTTGTTATTAAAAATGCGCGTGTTATTCTGATTGAGTCGGTATGTTTCTCTATAACTTGTGCTTTAGCTATTTTGCATTAAAGTTTATTACTTTAATTATCAATTTCAACTTTAATTATACAATATTTTAAACTTAATAACTTAAAATACGACGATAAGGGCTCAGATATGTATATATAGACGGAGAGTATTACAATATTATATAGTTTTTTATAAGATAAATTCCATGTTTTTATACCAGCTGTTTATACTAGATTGCTATACCACCGCCAACGACTATAAAAATTATGTACAAATGTTGTCGGAAAATGAAAAAAAACTAAATTGATTGCCACTTCAATTGTACCGATTATATTTAAGTATGTTACTTTATATTCTAAAAATATGTCAATCTTTTATATTAAAAATATATTTATTATTTTCCAAAAGACGACGAAGTATAAATTAAAAAGCATTCATATAAAGTGATTTAGCAAAGACTTCCTACTGAGAATAAATTTAAACTGAATGCAAGAGAAAAAAATTTAGATAACATAAGTAGAATAAAATTTAACTGAAATCATTATCTTTAGTTTATGCGCTACTGTGCTCATTTATGTGATGTTTTTGTGTGATTCTGTGTTATATTTTTGTATTGATCCAGGACGAGGAGGATCGTTGGTTGAAAATTTGAAGTCGTTGGTTGAAATAATGTATTGTTCGTTCCAGAAGTAAGAAGAGATGTGTCGTCCGGACCAAAAATAAGGAGGGGGCTGGCTTGTTTTTAGAAACTGTGTTTAATTAAGTTTCTGTGGTTTATACTGGTCAATTGAGATTTATCGTCTGAATTACTCTCGAAAAGACTGGCTTATTTCTAAAATATAATCCTGTTGGCTGAAGGAATACACTCGCCCGACCTAAGTCATTTCCAATTAAAGTTTATGGTTATTGCGCTGTTGGTAATAATAATGTCAGTGTAGTCAGGTTGAATGAGCGGACTGCGTAGTGATTTTAATGAGTTATTTCAGGTTCAGAATACCTGAGAACGATGGTTTGTCAATCCGGCGCTAACGGCGCGTTTATGAAGTTTCGGTTATGACACCTAACTTCTCATTGTCAAGAGAAACCGACCTAGCAGAGCAGCATGGTTTATGGAAGCGGGTTGGTCATTTTATATTCGCCACTTTTTGAATGGAGCGGTACCAGCACACAACGCTTGGGACGAAGATTGTTCGATTTATAAGTTTTGCCATCACAACAGTTTTTAATCTCATTTTGTATATTTCGTGATATATGGTTCAACCAGTAAACTATTTAAGTGGAGATTTCACTGTATTTTTTTTCGTAATATTTACTTTTTCACACTGTTCAATTGACTCTTATCGTTCTTTCATATTACTCTTATTTTTAAGTGGGTGTGCCATTTAAGTCGATTTGATGCAGCATTCAGCCTTTCGTCCATTTGAATCTCAATTTATTTCAGAACTTAATCTGAACATATCTTTGGATTACGACTTCTAGGTCTTTGCTCCTTTATTTTTCTGCCTCCATTACTTTTCAAAATATTACCAAAGACTGCTATGACCACATACACAAAATACTGTAGGATATGGTGATAGTATATCGTGGATAATTTCGTTTCGACCTCAAATTTTTGAGAAAGGGTTCGTTAGTTTTTTTGAACTGCCCAAGAAACTAGGAGCATGTGTTGTCGATACGATATAATAAGGAAATCAATTTATAGTTTGAATATTGGTTTTATTTCGCTGGATTGAAAACTATACAGTTTATTGCATATCAACTTAATTTTCCAATTTTGTTTAACAACAACAGTGCGATCAGAGAGACATCGGTAAATGTTATAAATTTTACATTTAGTTCATATATTTAAGTAACAATTATAATGATTACCATACGGTGGATTTATCAGATGTGTAGATGATAATGAGCGATGAATGCCGCGAGATGTATTCTTTCATGATTGTTCTTAACTCTGTTATTTCTGGAATTACTGAATAGTCAAAAATGTTATTCCTGACACCACTTTATCGTTCGTATCGTCTTACAGCGATAAAGTGATGTCAGAAATAAAATATTCCTTAGCATTCGCATTTTATCCATCGCCATTTTTTATCATATTTATTGTATGTATATTACAACGATGTCATTTCTAAAAGACAATTCATCATTTCATTGTTAGTTCTATTACTTTTTTGGATGATAAATAGATAGTCGTTTGTCTAATAATGATTGTTCATAATTTTTTTTGTTATTAGATTGAACGGTCACTTACTAGTTAACAAAATTAAAGAAATATGGCTAATTTCTATAAACATGTCATTATAATAAATTCGTATCTTAAATTAATTCCTATCTTACTGTTATATTAATTGAGACCTTTTGAGATGTTGTTTAAAAGAATTTGGTCTTACATTTTTTAAAAAATTTACACCGTCATGTTTATAACAAAAATAACTCCATATGATTTATAAAAAAAATGCTTTGTCAGGTTCATGTTTTTTCTAACTTATGATAAATAAATTCAATATAATTAAACATGATTTATTTATTAGTTAATATTTTTTATGTTATGTGAACACATTTGATCATATTTTTGTCATTTATTTATTCAATATTTTCACTCATATCCTTTAAATTTAAGCAAATCATAACGAAAAAACCAGACTCATATCCTTAAAATTTCAACAACTCAACAAAAATCGAGAAAGTGAATTAATTCAATATCCGTTCTGCAGATAAACGGCATTAGGGCAGTGACCGTTATTTTCACTGAGTGAATCGATCATTAGGCTTAGTGAGAGAATGTAAATCAATTTTGCTTCAGGAAATATCACCTGTAATTTAAAGGCTATCGTCAATGTGTCGCGGTTACCCCACGCCACTTCCAACGAATAGAGACGATTTATTATCGACAATATATTCGAGTTTTACCACAGTTGATCGACACGAAATACGAAGTTGGTGTTGAGTTGTAATGCACTGAAGGTATTGAGATTTTTGTTTATTTTTTTTTTTAATTACATTAGTTAAAACAAATTTAAGCAAGTAATCCAATTCTACGTTCATAGTGATCATGCTTCAGCGTTTAATTTTTATGTTGCCAATAATGACGAATGAACAACGTTTTAATTAGAAAGTCGAATATTCTCTTACAGATCTTGGATACAAAAAAGCAGAAATATTATTAATACCTAATAATTTTTTTTTTCATGCGCATTAACAAAAATTTTAAAGAATTTAAAAATCTTATCTCTAAAACTATTTGGCCTAAAATAATAAAACCATTATTTCGTATGTGTAATAACCCCTTCTATCACCAATATTTCGTTGGTCCACTCCTTAAGGGACATCCGTACATGTGTGTGTGTGTGTGTGTGTGCACGCGCGCGCGCGTGCTTTTGTGTATGTGTGTGTGAGATACTTATTATCATTAAACACGTGTAGAGTTGCCATTACTTTTAAAGTGAATACAGTAAGTTGGGGCAAGAATATAAAGGGCACAAGATAACAAAATCATTCAATGCAAAATAACATTATTTACAAACTATTTTTTTAATTATTATCATGCTCTTATAATCTGTCAATTGAATATGTCTACATTAGGTTAGGGTCTGAACTGTTATCTCATTCATTATGGGTTCTTCCACTACTTTAAAAAGCGTACTTTATTTCCTTTATAAGGAGTGAAATACCTTACTCTGTAATAATACCTTATATTTACTTTAACACATATTGATCCAAAAATGTATCATCAGAACTTGTGATTAATTAATGATTCAATGGCCGGTAGGTTATATTTTACTAACATAAATGATATCACAGTAAGTTTGTGCAGTAATTATAATTATTGGTGAACTTCTATTCAAAAATATCAAATGTAGTTGGTAATCGTACAGGTTATTTAGTTTTATTCTTCTTTTGTAATGTTGTATAGTAATTAATGTATGAAATTGTTGAGTCATAATGGATGAACACGATTTTATTATTTATAATAATATTAACGTATAATATAAAACCAAGTCCGTCCTCGCATTTGTCCGCCTGTCGTTGCGCGAAAATTTTAGAAAATACTAAAAGGTTTTTATTTAGTTTTCCATAAAAGGATTACATGGCTTTAAATGTTTACCTTCAGAACATAGTTTATAAATATTTCGTATAAATTATATTGATCTGTAGCAATGATGCTGTTAAACAACTAACTGCCAGGGAGGTTTTTAAGCGTACTTTTTTAAACCATTGTGGATATCTCAAAACTATATTTATTGTTTCTTGTGAATAAAATACAGGGAGAATATTAAACGATACCAGTTTGGATTTTATATTCAAAGTTTTTTGCATAATCAGTTGTAAATGACCCTGCCCCATATATCATCTAAATATAATCTGTACCTTTTGGGGGAGAGACATTCAAAGTATTACGAAACAAATATTTCAAACACTACCTACGTCTATACTAAAGTGTATCCGCGCGAATATAAGCCATATCGTTGGTCTATAATATCTAAGGTCTCATTTAAGAACTTCAAACAGACCAAATGTTTCTTTTTGAAGTAAAACATTACTTTCTACTATATTGAAGTTAAGAAGGTAAATCTCAAGCTTCCAAGTTTTTCTTGTATATTTTAAAATTGCTTTTTAACGGTTAATTTTTACTTGCTTTTTCTTTATTGCGTATTGGCAAGAAGAAAAGAAGAAATAAATATTTGCAGATTTATTTTTGGATGATTCACATGGCTACACGCGACTAGTTTTATTTTATTTATTATTTTTCTATCAGTAATTACAAAGCAGCGACTAATCCACGAAAAAAAACTGTTTCTTTGTAAACATGCTTGAAACATGCAAAAATTTTAAAAGTATTCCTCTAACCGGGATGCCGATATTGTATTTCACTGTTTACCTGTCACAGTAAAACTCTAATAAAACTGTGGTAATGAATCGCCACTATTCGTTGGAAGTTACGACGTGGGGTACTTGTAACTCAAATACAAATAGTACTGAAACTACCGATGTTATTTCAAGAAAGAAATGTAAAATTCACTCACTGCACTTAAAGATATATTAAAACTCACTTAACAAAAATGATCGTCGTTTTTCCATCGTTACTTACCTATATTACGGATGTTGGGTTTCTCTTGTAATGCTCGCCTGAAGTGACCAATTGTGTCTATGAATAAATTGCGATGAATTAGATAACATAAATTTAAGAGATTTCAAGACTCAAAACAATAAAGAAAAAGCACGAATAATTTTTAACAAAAAAACTGCATTGAATTTTTTCACTTTTGCCAGAAATTTCATCAAAATCTAGGAATATTTTCAAAGTTAAGTAGTGGCCGAATAAAAAAAAATAATTAGTCAACTAGAAACGGTATGCATGTACTTTATTAACAGAAATATACTGGAGTAATTAAAATGAAGAGTGAATACATTATATTTTTCGTAATTCAAAATACTGAACAGCAGTGAAATTGTTTATATACGATACATTTATAAACAGTATGTTGATTAGGCACTATGTATATGTTTTTTTTTATTAAATAGCCGGGAAGTAATCATCCTTTAGGTGGTGTCAATATTCGTATATTCTTCATGTAAGATTATGTTTATTTCATTACTTATTTATAATTTTTTGGGACATACGCGGGTCTAATTTATGAAAAAAATCATTGAAATGAAAATAAATGTTACTACTTCCCAAAATATCTTTTATTCATAGTAAAAATGAACTGTGAAGTAAATAAATATTACGATCGTGATGATAAAGTAATAGCTTGCACTGAAAAATATTTAGAATATGACACTGCATCATGAAAGTATTAACAATTTCAGCGGCCACACACACACAGTAAACCTTTCTTGTAGTATATACGATTTTAGCAACGTATAGCTAAACGTTAAGCTTATATTTTGAAAAATATATTTAATATCGCAAGTAAGTTGTAAGTTTCTTCATGACAGAAAGGATTAGTGATGTTTTAGACAGGATAAGTAGTAATAAAGGGCCCGTCCTTGCCTATCACAGCATCTATTCATGAAAATTTTTGTCTGGTTAATTTTTAATTCTTTTCTGAAACACGAAGAGTGATTTTACATCTCTCCTTATGTTTTTGTTTCCCTGAAATTAATGTTTTCTCGTAAAAAAATAGGAAAAAAAGAAGCTAAATCACTCGTAATTTGCTTAATTAATGTTAAGCAAATTTCCAAACTTTTGCCAAAATCTTGGAAAACAATTCAATTCCCAGGAAGAATTTGGGTGGTTCTAGTATTTGACATCCAGCTCATAATTGATGCCTTTTTGAAAATTAGTTTTGTTTTTCGCGGTTGTTAGAAAAAAATTATCTTCAGCTTCGTTTTATTTTTAGCTTTAAGGTGTTCATGTATTCTGATGGAGAAGAGAAATTTGTATAATTTTTACTCGTTGGGTATTACATATGTAGGCGACATAAGCATGTTTATGGGCATACACCAAAATACGCATGCATATGGGCAGAAAGATATAAAATCAAACTAATATGCGCTCATCCGTTTAGGTTCATGACAATGCTACGAGTACTACACAAGCTGATCAACGTGGACATACGCAGGAACATGCAACTGAAACTCGTATGGAGATAGATGGAAACATACGAACAAACACGTTCTTGCCACTCATAAGCATCTACATACATGCATATGGGCGGGTTATAGGTACCCTACATTTGTTTCTTTTCAATTTGTATACATTATCACTATTGTTTGTTTATTGTACAACAAAGAACTATGAGTTCTATTTACATGCAAAACGTTAAAGACGAAATCTCATGTAATTTTATTTTATCTTTACTATCATATGAAATTTACTAAAAATTAGATTTAATGCATCTTACTCAATTAGTTATATTCTTTATAAATAATTTTTAAAGGTAGAATTGTTAATTTAATTTGGGAATTAATTATTTTAGAATTTTTATTTTAGAATTTGGGACTCTTTAAATTTTAATTATTTGCTTTACAAATCTCTCAAGTTATATCAATGGCCCCATGACAGTTTCAGACAGCTGACAATGAAACCTTTTCATTTTCATTTTGGTTAAAATTATTACTTAGTTTAACATCTGTCAACGCGGGTAAGTGGCTCTAAAACTTCGATCGCCATTCTTGTAAAGCGGATCAAATGAGAATCATGTTCCCATAACGAACTATCGCTGCTAGTTTGAGGACTATTGTCGTTGTGTCGTGGTCATTCTGTGTGTGCAGCTGGCGTGAAATAGGGACGATTTATTGCTAAAGTATTTACATATACGTTCGTACGTATGTAAATGACTTTGTGTGTTTATCTAAATTTGCGCTGTATCTTGAGTATCGCATAAAGTCGTGCATCTATTGTTATTATGTTTTCTAAACCATTTTATTATAATAACCATAGCGTAATAGTTTAAAAACTAAAATTGTCAATTGATAATATTTATTATTACATTGTTAGAAATAATATAATTTTAATAAATAAAATGTTGTTATAAAATTTTACTGAAAATCGTAAGTTACTATGTTTTTCAAATGTTTTTATTATTTTACTTTTCTTGTCGGCGATAAGCATCAATTGCAATGAAAATTTCGTCTAGTCAAATTAAGTTCTAATTAAAGTACAGATTTAAATTTTCAAATACGTGAAAAGGTACGGTATGAGCAATGCAATATGACTATTTAATATAGTCATAAATCCAATATGTGGTTATTACTCAAGGAATATTGAAACAACTTTCATTGAATCTTTTCACGTTTATCGTTTTAATATTAATAATCTTTAAAAATGGTTACGTTGCAAAAACTTTATTTCAGTGGTACTGTCTGATAAAAAGTATTATGGTTAATTGACTGCATTATTCAGTGAACGAAAATAGAATAAGTTTGCCGTTTCTCATGAAATGACATTCGCAGTTTCATTAAACAATATAAAAGTTAGTAAAAAGCCTCAACCAAGCAACTTTGCGTGAGTCATTTTTGTTTGGTGTTGGAATGATATTTACGAGGAGGTATGGCATATTTAAACCTCCGATCGGTTTTGTGATTCATCTCCATATTATGAATATTTGTGAAACATATAAATCCATGTTTATCGCTACGGGTCCAACCTTATTCTGGCAATATATTTGTTTTGTTTTTTACATACTTACTTATGACATTTTGATCTTATTGAATATGGCTACCTTTAATGATATATATATATACTACTTTTAATGATATATATATATACTTTTAATGATATAGCTACTTTTAATGATATATATACTTTTGATGATACATATAAACCAACTATGCGTATTTCCATTTTTATATATCCACATAAGAATACAAGAATAAAAATAATAACTAATCATCATATTGTATATTTGTGCTGATAACATGGTCGCTTTATGTGGGTTTTTCAGGTCCCTGTCTCGTTTATTGGGTGAGTTCTTTATTATTATTGTTCAGAGACGAAACATTTTACGTTAGATATAAACCAGGATCAAGGATCTCTGTAAAAATTCTCTAGTCTAGTATATATTTGTTACAATATGCAGTTTAATTTATATTCTAAAATTACTTAGTAATAATTTATCAAATATTTACCCATACGTTTGTAGCGTTACTCCCATCCTAAATAATTCAGTACAATCTTCGTTGTTGTATGAATGATAAAAAGAAAATCGATAAATAAATTTACGAGGCATAAGTAGTAAGCTAGTGTCAACATTTCAAAAGCCCATTTAGCGACTGAACGTAATGAAATTAGTTTGAAACGACAAATCGTTGAATAAAATATTATATAAAAAGTATAAAGAATAAATAGTACAAAGGTATATAATATAAAAAAATTATTTATTCCAATGTAAATTTATGTGATCGTTAAGTTTTTGTGAACCGTCTCGTCTTTTAATTGTCGTGTTTTGCGGACTGAACGTCTCAGTCCTGTGCGTAAAATACGACAATTAACAGCAATGAACGGAAGTGACCACTGTAACCAAATGCAATGCTAATGAAAATGGAATTACATGAATAACAATTTTGAATCCCTTATGCAACTAAATTTGTTATAACACTTTCAAATATATAACAAACTTTCAAATGCTTATAAAAAATCTAACAAATAAAGATATGGAAATGACGCGTTTTGCGTATTTATGCCAATACACCAAAAACTTAACACATCAATATATGTTAACATAAAGTATTGTTTTAAATAATAATAATATAATAAATACATTGCTATAATAATAGGCGGTATAACAAGTAAAAAGGGGTAAAATCTCATTAGATATGGCTGCAGAATTTTGCAAACAACAAATGAAAGCACAAAAATATCAAGAATAACTATCTTAAATAATAAAGAAACTATTTTTTAATCCATGTAATATTTTTTTATTTAAATATGTAAAATTACTAGTATTTCTCAAAAATAAAAGCTACGTTTTCGCCCTTCGTAAATTTTGTCAGTTTTAGAAAATCAATATTGTTTATTTTAAAAATGAAACCTTGAATGCCAAATAGACATTAGAAAAATAATAACTACGCATAAGATAATAGGTACACAATTATATTCTTATCATAACCGTACCATAATTTTGAAAATCATAGCGGCCGACGACTAGTTTACCATTCGATTTGATATTTCGTCCACGCTGCAGACGTATAGGCTAGAGACGACTGTATTACCGTGCGATTTGTTGTTTTATTCTCTTTCTTATGACATATAATTGTCTGTTTATTTGGTTTTAACCTGACTACCTTTCAAAGACGCTAACTGCAGCGAAGCATATGCAGGACATGGACGTTGAAGACGTCGAAGTACAATGTACTTGAATTGTACTTGAATTACACAATGTACATTGTACTTGAATTTTAAATTGAAATGCGAGAATATAATTTGAATAAAATTTCACACATATAAGCACACCCGTATTTGCATACGAGTACGATATGTAAAATGTCGAACTTATCGAAATTCGGTAAGACAAATGTTACGAGTAAGTGAAATATTTTTAAGAAATAAAGAACACCTACTTACGTTAAAGTTGATATTAAAATATTCTATACTAATATTAGGATTACCATATATGATGAAAATGTGAATAAGTAAAGAATTTCCTAATTTAATACGGAACTAAAAGAAAAGAAGGTAAATAACTTTTTTAATTTAATTTTAACAGTATTCTATTTGTTTTACCTACATAATGAAGTAATGTACATTATATATCTTATGAGTAATTTTATAAACATCGCGTGACACTTACTTGCTCCCTTCGTTTCTCATAATTGCACCTAAACGCTATTTCTTTTATTGACGTCTTATATTCTACAAACTCAATTTACCCCGACGAAGTTTTTTACTTAGGAATATTATGTCATACAATTATATACAAATAGTTTTGATATTTTTATGTATTTAGACGTAGTTTTACAAGAAATTTTCGGTTTTTTGGGATGCAAACTGAGAAATATTACTTGGTCATTTGATATATATGCTCGTCGTGCATTATTCCACTATGACTGATATTGCAATACGTCCTTCTGTAACCAATGTCGAATGAAAACTTAGGCTTTCGATAAAATGCGACTTAGGAAAAGGTTCCGCTAATGGCTTGCGGAAAACTTCAGTGGTTTTAATATACCCCTAGACGTTTCCCGAAAAAAAAATGAGCACTAAATGTTTTGTCAATTAGACTGTAATTTGAGTTCAACTGGGTGCATTTTAATCGTGATAGATATTTACAACTAAGAAACGTGTTCATCCTCAGATGACGGAGTTACGTTAATATTGGCAAAGCATATTCAAGAACGCGAGTAAACACGAAACAGTATAAGCAGCGCGACAAAGGCGGATGAGCTGGGGCGCGGGCATAAAGATTTTCCAGAAAAGAGAGAATAAAGTTTAACATTACAAATTCCAAACATACGGCAAATGTTGGTTAACTTATTAAATATATTTAGTGAAAGAATGGAAAGTACCTGATACCGAGATTTAAACATTATTTTGCAAGATTGAAGACTGAAAACCTTTAAGACTAATAAATGTTGGTTAACCTTTCTTCTAACACTTGAATTTCTGATGCGTATTTTTGATATTTATTTTCTTTAAAATTTTAGTGGGCGGTTTTTGGAAAGTGTGGTTATTTCGCCGCTACTATTAAAAAGAAAAAATTTCCAAACACTGTTTCTTGATAGAATGTAATTATTAAGAAAATTTATTTTTTCAATTCTGTCACAAAATATGTAGAGACTTTCGAACTTAAATAAACTGGTATCGCCCTTAAGAAAAAAATATTTTTTTAGATTTTGTGCCATCAAGTTTTTAATGTTAGGTTTAATTATTTCAGAGCAATATTTAGTTTTAGAAACTTTATTTTGCTTGTGAGATTTTAACAAATATAGTATCGTATTTTTTAAATTGATTCAGCTAATTTAGTATCCTAAAGGCACAAACAAATGAACGAATACTGTACATAAGTACAATATTTCAATAATTATGTAAAGTAACACGTATCTTCAAAAAGATTAGCTAAGGATCTAATAACAGCGTAAGAAAAATACGTGGAAATTGCTATATATTTCCCATTAGCCGTCAAAGCGTTTATAACAGTATATTGAAATTCCAGCCTATTCTATTTAAATACCGAGAATTTATCATCATATTTGATGAAAATTGCGTGACGTAAAAAAATTTCTTTTGAAAAAAAATATTTAGGAAATTTAGTTAATAAATTATTTTATATTTCATAAAAAATGTCAGGCATTATAAGCTTTTCGCATCTTACAGCATCAAATCGTTTATGCTTTGTACATACAAGACATGTGATGTAATATTTTGAGAAAGATATTTCGCATCACTATGTATTCACGAATATCTCTCCAGTTGATTCTATCTCTTCCTTTTTTGCCTCAAATTTCGCGGTATTGCCATTTTGTCTATACAAAAATTTCCAAAATGGCGTGAAATCAATTATAAGAATAAAATCTCCTTATTATTTTGTTTGAAACCAAATTCTATTTTTTTTATAATTTTTTTATATGAGGATACTGTTAGAAGTTTCACTGCTTAATATTAATTTAAAGTGATTAAATATTTGACTCATGTATTAAAAACCTAAATCTGGGGAACTTAGGTAATTTGTCTCTAATAAATATTTTAAAAAAGGTCTATGTAGTTAGGGACAAAATATGTTAGTAGTGACTGGCAATAATTAGCGAATCTGGAAAAGTGTTTTCGTAGACTTACATCGTAAAATAATTTTCCTTAAGAATTATGATATTTTACGAAGTTGTGGGAATATTCTTGGTTTAGGAGGTTATTTGACAAAAACAAAATTAAAGAGTAATTTTATTAATTTGGTAATTTATGTTTACTGTATTTTAAACTTATATAAATGTACATGTGAGTTACAAGTAAGACTTGCGTAATATTTTCGAGTCAGACTTCAACTTCGTAAATAAATATTTATTTTACTTCCTTCAAATTATTTTTTTCTTTCCAGAAATTTATTTCACACCTGTTGTATAGCGATTGGCTATAAATGATTATACCCCCATGATATACAATAGTTTCCTTGAAAATTTTCAATTTTTGTGAAAAATTGTATCAGCTAAATACATTTTAGAAGTAATTTATGCTTCCATAATGGAACGATAATAATGAAGAAGAGTAATAACGACGATTTCGTTGTTACTCTTGCAAATATTACAAAAATCATAGCCACTGCAGCTGTCACGGTTTCCGTAAATTTATTAAATTTTCGAGTGTATCCGATATTTCCAGTACATTAATTAAATTAATTTAATAAAGTTTTGGGTATTGTGGACGGTTATATTGGTAATGTATATACATCATCATTAAAACTGTACATATTTTTCTAATCCAAAAATATTTTACATATGTAGTTGTATATTACTATCTATATAAACTTAGTTATTAACTACGTTATAGTATTCTTTCAGGCGTTATATATATTTAATTTTGCTTACTACTATTTCCTATGTTGGAATCGAGTTTCCGTGTTGGAATCGAATCGAATTCATATACATGTTTGGTTCACTCATAAAGTAGAGTTCTGTAGTTGTCTATAACTTTTTAATCAATTAATTTTTCTAATTTATAGATTAAATCCATTAGTTAAATAAAAAAAACGAAGTTAATTTTGACTTTAAAACCTCACCGACAAAACATGCAAATGCTTTGCCCGCTAGTAAAAATGAGAGTATACCGTCATGGGACTGATTTTACACATAGGTTTATGTGCAATAATAAAGAGGCTTACGTTGAAAGCTTTGAACAGAGCGGGTTCTAAATTAAAGAGATTTTATTTGTGCGATGTCAGGGACGGGCAGATGATATCATGTTAATGGGATTTTACATGAATGTAGTTTCTTATGTCCACTATTAAATAATTAATATAAAACACACATTATTTATATGCATGTTTTAAAGTAGCAAGTGAATTGTAAATTATCTGCTATATAAGAAAATGGGTATAGATTAAGCAGCGGTGCTTATATTGATTGGATTACTTAATACTTTATTAATTAAGACTTAAAGAATTTCTGAAAAAAAAATGTATTAGAATGTTTTATAGTCGTAACTATACATACATTCCGCACACTCAAACCGCGTGTAAGACTATAAATCGTATTCTTTGATATATATATATATATATATATATATATATATATATGAATAAGACTCAAGCATATTAATAAATTAACATAATACGTCCGTTTAGGTCGCTATTTCTCAAATGCATTTATGGGCGTAAATAAATTCAGGTTTAAGTAACATAATAAGTTCGATTGCTAATTCAAGGAGCAAATGTAATCTATAT
Source organism: Druceiella hillmani (assembly GCA_039881145.1). NCBI lineage: Eukaryota > Metazoa > Arthropoda > Insecta > Lepidoptera > Hepialidae > Druceiella > Druceiella hillmani. Next base: position 488,219 of record JAYKKI010000034.1, on the reverse strand, counting down.
ATATAATATTATTGAAGAATTATCCTATTTGTACATTGAAAATATTAATGACAAAAATAATTTGGTGGCACATAATAAAAATAAAAGAACACAAAAATATTATTTTTAAAATTTTTATTTGTTTGTCTGCTTAAACACACATCACTTAAGAATCACTAACCTAATTAAGACAAAGTATTTAGAAAAATATAGGGGTTGTTTAGAAATAATATTCAGTGTTTATTTTACAGAAATAAGTTTACGCAATAAGAAGAAATATTTTAATATTTTCAACAATTTGATTAGATTGTATTAGTACGAAAAGAAGAAAGTATTGCGTATCAATTATACAATTCTATATTGTATCTGTGTACATAAATAAATGGCGTTGAGTGTTTTTTAAATCCCATTACGAAATTTTTCATCCGGATATACATTGACTTCATAAGTCACAGAGGTAACATAAGAAGACAATACGTCTCCGGATGACTTCATAAATCAGAGAAGTGACTTATGGAGGTGTGCGGGTTGCGGGTACTTCATATTATCATAAAATATTACGTATCATAAAACATTACATACCACTTCATAAGTCACAGAGGTGATGTATGGAGTTGTGCAGGAAAGGCGGGTTCTTAAGTAAGGAATCTGAATGTGGACAGATTCATGAGGGCAGACGTCGTCGTTGGTCATCTTTTACAAATAAAATTTTTCGAAGTTGTATGTGTTCAATATATGCTTACTTTATTTCCTCAATTGATTTAAAATTTGAATATTTTGTCAATATATGTAACTTAATTACATTTGTAGGTTTAGTATTAGGGGGCAAAATTTTAATTGTTACGTTCTTCATTTTCGATGCATACAATGAAATTATTAAATAGGCGTGTCTGTACTTCAAATATACCAAAAAAAACTATGTATATGACAAAAACATTAGAACACAAAAATATTATTTTTGGAATATTTGCTTTTTGGTCTCCCATGTCAGTTTATTTGTACCTCAAGCAAGAGCAATTAAAAGGATTTCAACAAGGTTTTCACTGATGGAACCTTCTGTTGTATCGCAATCGACCATTAAAAATAAAATATAGTAATTTGACCGTTCAATGGTAAACTTATGGTATTAATGGATACTTACGGTATTTACTCAAAAAAATATTTTTAAGTTTATTATATATTCCATTGTTAAAGTTGATGGTATTAAGAATCACAAAACGATCCGGTGTCACATTAAGCCAAATTCTTTGAGTAAACAATTATCTTGATATGACAATTAAACACAATTAAATGAAACTACGTGACGTAGTATTATTTCTACTTTCTTTAATTTCTTTACCATGACCTAGGTATCGTTGTATTACACGTAATATTTTCATATATATAAAAATGTTTTCCGTGTATGCACACGGAAAAAAGTTTTGGCAGCTTTAGACTTTCGTTCGAACATTTTATTTTAATTATTTTTTTTTCATTTACTCAGCATTAACAATACGGTGTATAAAATGTTTCACATAACAATTAAATTAACAAGTTAATATTATTTTGCATCAAATTCTTTAAAAGTTTCCTTTAGATCTATTTTAAAACGGGGAGTGTATCACTGAATAAGTTGATATACATTTTTTATTTTGGTTATATAATTCTCATAATAATTTAATTTTGATCATATAATCACCATAACGTTTCCGTCAATGCTCCTTATGCAAATGAAACAATATCAAGAAAAGTCAGAGATCAACTAACAGCTACACGATATAATGTCAGAAGTCCGAAATCCGCATAATGTCAGAAAAATTAAAAGAAGTAATCAATTGTGGCAGTGAAACCTAACATGAAAGAAATGCCTGTATTTGCTTTAGAGGGTCTGATATTTTATTATTGTTGCTTAATCTTCTAGCTTTTTAATGGAAAATTAATTTAAAAATAAATATACTCAACAAAATGCCATAGCTTTGAGTCACAATATTCGATACTGGCGAGTCTGGATAAGGACGAAATCGTTTATCATGCGCAAAATGATGAGAATAAACAAACATATATTGGCTTTATTTCCGGTCCATTTTTTCACATCGGGTGAGATAAAATCTTCAAAAAAGGGAAATGTAAATGAGTATGAATTTGAGGCTGCCAGAGAGAAACAAAGAGAGAATATATTTATAATTGAAAACATTATGTGAAAATATTGTCACAATCGAACTTGTTCCATCCGCATTTGATGTAAATATTTGGGCACCTATAATTAATTTAATGGTGTTTACTTTTTCCGTTAAACTATTTAAAAGTAATAATTGTTTGCAACGGAAAAATATTGTCTAATATGCCTTTCACAGGTGCAAAACATTGTGCATATTTCAACAAATAATATTACATGTAAAATAATCGCTACATTTTTTCTGTAGATTTTAATCACAGATATTACCATTATTGTTCTGTTCATAATTTTTGATTCAGAATTTTGAAAATAACAGAGGGGGTATGTTCTGTTATTGCCATTTTTTTTAGAATATCTACTAATATGACCAGTACTTAATTTACACTTTCTTTAATTTTTTTATAAATATTTTTAAAAAATTTGTGTTAAATTTGTGGGTTAATAAGGTGTGTAACTATAGACATTAACTTCATGAATGGTGAAGATGGACCGACAGACACGTAAATGATTTTATAAAGGTTTCATTTATCAGTTTGAGGTACGGTACCGTGGAAAAGAATGACTATGTTCTGAATTTTATTAAAATAAAAATAAATTAACACTTTCATAAATATCCTTTCGCACCATTTGAGATTTTGACTTTCATCTGTATAAGTATAAAAAAATAAAGAGTTTACCTTTTGTTCCCATTCAAGTTGCTAATTATTTTTATAATTATGTCTGAGTTTCCCTGTTTAGTTTACGTAATAAGAAACCATTTCAGGTCGTAACCTATATTTTCATGTTACGAGTATAATTTCGTTTGTTCAGTAAAGTAATATAGATTTAAGATAATGTATACTCAGACGTAAATTACATAAAACAAAAAACTTACTAAAATATGAAAAGAGATTAACTTATTATCATGGTGAGCATAAAGGTACTGAATGTAAAAATAAAAAAAAAATATGTAAAACTTGAATTTATTCTTCAATTTTGCAACACATTCAAGAAGTGTTAATAAATACCAGAAAAAAATTTTAGAACACGGGTTAAAAGCAATGTTAAAGCTTATAGAAATTATTTTAGCCACTGGTGATTCCTATCATGTAATTTTAAAAATATGTGTCACTGTCTTCATTGGCTACGGTATTTGCAAAACATAATGTAAAATAACTCACCTGTCTTTAAGGTTCTGTAGCACAATGGCGAAAATTAACCTTTATAAATTCGTCATGTCCTTCTTTGGTCAAAATATGAGAGGGTTGCTTTTAATTTTAAACTGATTTTATTTATATAATTAAGTTTAATATTTCCCTTAATGTAATATGGACAACAATATTTTGAATTAATTACATTTTGAAATTAAGTTGTCTTACGCCTGTGAAAATGTACTAGATAATATATTTATATAGTGATAAATAATATTAATATTTAGAAATAATGTGCTGGTAATACTATGGACCCTACAATATCTAAACGTTTATACATGTATAAGTGTTTAGGAATTTCCTAATGCGAATTACACTTGTACTTAAAGAGTTTATTCTACTTTTGAATGTACTGATGTTGAAATACAGTTTGTTAGATATACAATTTACATGAATTATATAGTCTAATTTTGGCTCGCTAGAAAAATATGTCCAGAATTTTATACTGTCTGTACAGTTATAGTGTCTATACAGTACAGTGTCAAGTTTTTAATTTTACTTTCTATAGTGTGTATTTAATTTCCCAGGACTGTTAGACTATCGGACGGGAAAGTATTATTAGATCTACCGGTGCTTAAAAACAAATAGAACAGTGACAGGATAAATAACGAAGTTAATACAAATTAAATAATTTTAGTCCCAAATGAAATGTTTAGTTAATGAATATTTCCTTAATTATTGGTAACTAAAAATTATACGAAATTTTCGTACCTAATTATAAAAACATTGACTCCGATAGCTGGAAAATTAACAAAAAGCTTTTAATATCATATAAATCCGTAAATAAAAAAGTTGAAGTATTTATTAAAAGTGTTAAACAGAAAGGAATTTTCATTATTAAGTCAGAGCTTAGGATTTAATAGTGATAATACGACTATGTAATTTTCCATTTAAATCGATAATTCGAAAAATCTATTATCTATTTAATTTTATTATTGTGATTGTTATTCTAAAGTTTTAATTTAGGATAATAAAGCGTCTTTTATGAGACTCGTAATGGGATTACATTTTAAACATAAAATTCATAAAAACGATTACTTCGAGAAATGCTAACTTATTAAATTCAATAAAATAAAAATCTACAAATACGTCTATATGAAATAAGACAAAAAACAACAAAAGTTTTCATATATTTTTCATTCTTTTAACAATTGTATACGAATTTTGAAATTATCCATTAACTTCATTTGTTCAGTTGACTAAAATATATTAACTTAGTAATGTAATGTAATGTATAACTTCTACTAATACGCAAAAAATGGGTTACGTAGAGTAAAATTGGTAAAATAAGGCAGCAAGGTAAGTGGCACCAGCGAGATGTTAACCGATAACAGAAAGCACATTAATTTGACAATTTAAGTTTTAAGCAATCTGAAATGTAAACAGCGTTAGTTTAAGAAACAATGTTTGTAAACCAGTAAAAAATTGAAAACACGAGACACAATTAGAAATCAATTTAAATTTAACGTCAGAAATTAATAAACAACCAGGTATTGTTAAATTATTTTCATGACATATTATTTCAACGTTAACTAAAGGGTTAAGCATTGTGCAACGCAATGCACAAACGGCGTAATCAGTACAATGAAAGCGATAAAACACAGCGCTGCGATTTACAAATCGACTCTACATATCGAGATTAGAATATTCAACGATACAAATATTAGGTCATAGAAAGATATATCGATCATACTGGCTAATCAATATGATTTTTAGATTTTTATTTTTTAAATATTAAAGAATAATTTTCCATTGAAACATAAATTAAAATTCAATCCACAAAAATAGTTATATTAAAATAATAAATATTACTTTTAATCAATTTTCTTGAAAAGAAACTAAAAAACACGATACCAGTTAATTGACCACATATATATATATATATATATATATATATATATATATATATACATATATACATATATATACACACATATATATATATATATATATATATATATATATATATGTATGTATATATATATATATATATATATATATATATATATAATTAAAATTTACGTATCAAAAACTTACTACCTGGGTGTTAAATGCATTTCAGAAACACTTTCTTTATCGTCAATCAACGGTCTTCGAATTTTAACATTTAGCGATAGTCGTTTGGTTTTTGTAGATCAATTGCTACTAAATTTTGGAATAGATTGATGTAACAAGAATATGGTAGTACACAACAATACACGGTGGTATAAAAGTTACACTTTTATTCAATAATATTTTTATATTTTTAAATAATAGCTTGAAACGAAATATCATCTAGAAAAAAAAAGAAAATGTACTGAAATCATGCAAACATAGACTTTCCGCTGGGAATATTTTCCATTGTTGAGCTAATGGTTGTGCAAGCAATAGAAACTTACCAGTTTTTCAGTTAAACGATATATTATCCGGAAAACTTACATAATATTATTATTCTTTTTACTTTGATTATGACACTACTGCTTTGAGTAACTTGTTGAGAGCAAATTAAACAAGTTTAATCTTTTTTTGATATTGTATACCTATACCTATCTTAAAAGTAAATATCTTCATAAACCTAAATGATTTGATAATGAGTTAAATAAAAATTTCATTTTCTTTTTAATTTCAATTGTATTAAATATAATACATTTTTTGTTTACAAGCGATCGGGTTTAAAGATTCTAATATGGCTCTCTTTTGCCATATTACATTATAACGATTCATTAAGTGACATTTTTATGGTTTATTTTATATTAGTTATATTAAATGCAATAATAATTTATTTTTAACATCAGTGATCATAAGTCGCAGACTGCTTAATTCAAAGGCACATTTATTTCCAGGACATAATTATTTGAATAAAATTCTCAGCATTTTTGGTGTAAAAGGTCAAAACAACCAGTTTCGGGATTTCCACAAAATATTTATGCCTTAATGTAATATACTTTTCTTCTCATATAAATTGTCTATTTTTATTAACTTTTCGAACCGGTACAATTGTACGGGTTTGGGCAAACCGGCTGTTTACTTAAATTCCGCAAAGAACACATCATGCATACCTCATTATAGGGAAATTTGTGCTTTAAAATATTTAACTTCTTCATTATTTTCAATGAGAATAGCATATTTCCGTATTAGAATTATTATTTGTATACAAGTTAGTATTTGAATTCTTCGAATAGAATAGAATTTTGTTGCTAAATTTGAGAAAAGCTTTAAGTCCAGTTTATTTTAAAATATGATTTTTGAAACAAACGATTTATTAAATGACTAATTATTGTTTGTTTATTTTGGAATTAAAAAAATGTTATTAATTTTTATTGGTTGATGACAAATACACACACAAGTATCTATGTATACAGGTTCAGCACATAGTGCGTACGAATATGACTGCATTGTTCACGAATGTGACTACTAGATAATTTGGTCTCCAGTTGATATGGAGTTGCTTAGTTGTTTTACACCCAGAACTAAAATTGACGTATGTCATGAATATTACCCTTTCGCAGTATTAAAGTTGTGAATCAAACAAAAATATTACGATCAATTAACAATCAAACATATTGTACATGCGACATACGGCGCGTGAACTTGATTGACCGCGCGTTGAGATGATTAGTGGAGTGGGGGGGGGGGGGTTAGCATGTATTGTCAGTATGTAGATACATGTGATTTGAATTGGTAACAAACCAGCTGATTGTTTTTTGATTTTTTTTCATTTAAAATGCGATTAATAATTAATTTTTTGCCAAATTGTACTAAAAATAATTCAAGCGTATTTAAAAAACTGGGATCCGCAGATTAGGTGTAATACAACAGATTAGGCATTTACAAAAGTTTAAGGACGTTTGTACAAATATGAACAACTCACCTATCAATATTTTAACAGTTGTTCAAAATGCATACCATTCTGCCCCATGCACAAACGAACACGTCTTTGTATATTTTCTTTCACACGTATTTGTGTTATTCGATCATGTTTCAATGTCAAGTACAGCCAAAGGCTTGTCCACACTTTGCGCATCTTCTGTGTCACAATCAGCCTCTGTGTTACACTGAAATCTGTGTCACACTCAGCCTCTGTGTCGCACTGAAAATTATTTAACCTGATGGCACTTGAGGGTTGGATACACAACATTTTGGAGGTGTTGAGGCTCTCAATACGACTACCTAGCTCTACTCAAAGAGTCATTAGAGTCAACGTACAACCACACCATTTCAACATATTCGATTTTCAACTATTGATAATTACAGTTTGCCATTGTGATATGAACACCTTCTTCGAATCCGAAAATCACTGCGATCACGGTAAATATCAGTGTCGGTAAACGAACTAAAAATTGTATTTATTTTAAGCGCTAATGCGGGGTCACAGTTGGGCTAATATCATACCTTATCTATTTATTAATTACTGACCGGCTTATTTTTGAGAGTCCACGTGGACCAAAAATCTGATTGCTTAACTGTTACTAAGTGGAATCGTGTCGGAACCTTTATGAGTTTGGTGTGTAAACCTCAAGTATAAATGATTATTGTTTCCGGATATTACGCTTTTCGTTTATAATTTCGTTATCATGGATACATAAACTTTAGCTATAGGTGTAAAACGGATAAAGTCAATATATATATATATATATATATATATATATATATATATATATATATATATATATATATATATATATAATTTTATAAATGATATATTACAAATACGTTAAAAGGTTCATTGTTTACGTTAACACTGTCAATGTCAACCACATAGTAGTCTGTGGTCAAACAGTCGTACAAAGTAAAGACTGTCACCAAAGAATTTTAAAATATCAGATTGGCAACACTAAATCTTAAGTTTTATCGTATTACAGGGAATTAGGGCAAACAACACATGGTAATGATGTATTTATATATGCTTTCAGCTGACGTAAGAGAATAAAAATATAAGTTGTGGCTAAAGAGGTATACACTTTGATAAAATAACCCCAATAATGTTTAAACTTGAAACTTTAATGAATCACAGCCCAATTTTGACCACTGCGTGACCCTAATGCTCAGCCAGGATATATAAAAATGCTTGAATATAAAAATGCTTGATTCATTTATTCTTCGTCTAAGTCGCAATGTTTAACTCGTTCCATTAAATATGTTACGTTATTTTTATACATTATATATACTAACTATTTTTTTATTTCTTTAAAAAATAAGTAATGATTAAAATTCCCAAAGCAGATTAAAATTGACCAACGTCCAAAATTTCAGGAAATAAAACAAGTTAATCGGCGGATAAAAACATTACTTCGTATCAATGCTTAAACTTCGTATCAATGATTTATACCAAAACAACGGCTCTCTGATCAAATATAGCACCCCGCTCGAAGGTTTTACATTTAAACAATATTAATAAAGGAACTCAAGTAATTCTCTTTATGAAATAACTCTCGATTCAAATCTCATATAAGATAAGAAAATCAGACGGATTTTTTAATTAAGCCTTCATGAAATACAGACTCGTTTAATTTATTTAGATTTAATTATGATATAGGACATGGGCGTAAAAACGGTCATTTTAGCTAATATTTTAAATACGAAGGTGAGTCTACTTGTTCATTTATTCCGATTTCTTGCCTCAAAAACTTACGTGAAATTTTCCACACAATATTCTTTTCAGCAAGTAATTTCTTCGATTCTCTGTGTCTCTTTTATTTAAATTTTACCTTCATTTTTTCACATTTCTACGTGAGTCAACCACGGGTCAATACTACTAAAAGCTATTAAAACACAAACCTGAAAGGGAACCAAACTGATTTCTTTGGAATATCATAGTTGCTGGACTTCGTTGGCAGGTCTAATTCTTTCTTTACTAATACAAAATAGTTAATTGTTTATCGTTGATATCTAGTTCGGAGATGAATCACTACTGCGCACAGTGATAATCCATTTAGTCAGCTTCATAAAATTGTGTACCAACAATAATTTTCACTTAAATACGGTGATACTTACGTACTTTTTCATACGACTCTTAAAATAAATTTGAACACAAAATACTTCTGTAACAAATGAACGAAAGCACAAAACGTAATTGTATAAAGGAATAAACATTTAATTCATTAAATGTATATTTATATTCGAACAGATTTCTTCATTTAGACCTTTACATTAATTGTATTAGTCACAAAAAAATATCACAATTTCAATATATGTTATATCGAACTTTCGTTTGTTTTGTACTGAAAATTTAATTAATCTCCAGTTCTAACTACGTAGTATAAATCATAATATTATAGTTTCAGACGAAAGTTCTTGCAAGAAAATTCTCGAAAGTTCTCAAAATGTGAGATATATTTTGCCCAAAGGTAACGATAATCTTATATTGTAGTAGTTATTTTATTCATTATTAGTAAATTGTTTTCTGCGCAACGGCACTTTTTTTTTGAGGCGTATATCTATAGATTTCTCCGAGTATTCGATGATGGTTCCTAATATTTTCATGTACTCAGTACTGATACATTTTCGTGAGTTTCTGATCACACTGAAAACAAGTATATTTGGGGATCCTGTAATCGTGGCTATTTAAATTATATATATATATATATATATATATATATATATATATATATATATATATATATATATATATATATATACGCACATATATATATATATATATATATATATATATATATATATATATATATATAGACATACATATACATATAAATATAAATATCCTACTGCTAGGTATATTTGTGGAAAACTGAAAACAATTAAATCGCAACGTAGGATAATGACACACCGTAATATTAAAGTCTCATTTTAATTGTTTACAAAATTAACAAAATTGTGTTTCCTTCTAATGCAAGATCATAAATCTTTATACAAAGAAGAAAACATTTAAATATTGAAACTCTTCAATTTTTTTCAAAATGTAATTTTTCTGTAAAGATAAACATTTTATTGACCAGCTGAACCCTGATTTATGATGTATATTTTACCCAATCATTTCACTCATGTATATTATAATCTTACCACTTGATATGGTAAGATATTAACACGGATATCCACAAATTCATACTTTAAATAATAGCTTGAAAAATAATACTTTTGCTTTTATAATTAAATTTTATATTGGTTTCCCCTTGATCCATTTTATTTCATTATACTTATTTGCTCCGTTAATTATTAGTACAAAAAGTGCCTCCGAGCTCTTTGATCGACTTGTAAATAATCAAAATTGTTTATAATGTATATACAATTAAAAAAACTAGTCAATATCACCTCTAAATTAGTTTCGTCAGTCCGGACTAGAGGCTTAATATAACCAATATTAACAATAGGAACGCCTTATAGTTGCCGTATGCAAAAGGTTATTAATAGGAGCAGACAGCATTGTGCTTTAACAGGTGTAAGTATTTTATATATTCCGTTGGAAGTAGTCCGGAAGATTAAAATTATGAAAAATTCAGTTCTACCTCGAAATGGTAAGTCTTTTTTTTTATTTATTAGGTGTGGATAGTTCAGTTCAATACAATATAGTCTTTTAAAAGCAATAGGGATAGTGGTGAAAATAATGGTCCTGATGTGGTAAAGAGAATAAACCTGCCAATATTCAAATAATCTTTATATAACTAGATATATATATATATATATATATATATATATATATATATATATATATATATACATATATATATATAGTCTAGTGGAGATATGTCTACTTCTAGGGCAACATAGATATGTTGCCATATAAATTTGTAAAAGTGATTTTTTAAAAGCTATGAAATATATGGGAATATTAGTAGATAGTAGTAGGATAATAATCTTAGTAGGTGGTGTTTTTGAAGATGATTTTCGCTAAAAGTATGAATTAAACTAAAATTAGAAGTTGTAAGCTAGTAATCTAATCAAATTTAAGATTTTGTAGTATATATAAATTAATATTTGACTGGATTTATTGTAAATTAATTATAGTTAGTCCCAAAACATTTTTATGAATATTTTTCATATTTTCATATCCTGCGTATAAATACTGTAATTATTTTTATGCTCTACCTACATTACATACGTGTCTACCATGTAATGCATACATATGAAAATAAATCGGCCAACCATCCTTTTTTGGGTGTCACTATCGAAATATGACAATCTTATTCCTCCTTTACTTACTCATGGAATTCAACCATTAATCGATAACTATTTCTCTTATTCATTTAGTTTAGTAGTAGCTTAGTTTTTCACATATTTTCTCAAGGCTCTAAGGCTGAGTTAACCTTTTTGGTCTTATTTAGATATTTATTTAAAGAGACATTGGAGAGTGTAAGCAGCTTACAAAATATTAGTAGGCGGGTCAATTCAAGCAAACAAAGTATGAAAAAGACAGGATAAACATATTTTTTTTCGGAGTGTGTTTTCGCAATTTTTCACATTATTTTCTTTCAGATATTTTTTAGCTGCCTCAACCAAATCTTTATTTTTACGTATTGTTTTTTCTAATGATTTCTTTATTGTGGGTTTGTTTATTTTGTCCACACGTTTGACATTAACTCATTTTATTGAGAGTAAAATTAATGTAAAACGGTTTTGATTATTTTACGAATGGATAGTAAGCCATCTAGGAATTTCAAGTCATTTTGTTTTCTCCTAATTCTTTTATGTTCAATTTTTTACTGTACTTTCTGTTCTAACTTTAGAATATGATTTGTGTTTACTTACTACGACTAAAATTGATTAACAGAGTAAAAGAGGTGGTCGTTGTCCCGATATCCCATTTTGCCACTTGTGGCAATATTGAATTATGTAACATATTCCGCAAAATGGAAGTTAAAAGATAGGCTGATATTTTGTGTTACACTTAATCGCAGTTGGCTATTTTCCGATATCTTAATGTGTGTTAATACAAATCTCAATTAGCGATGTAACAAATTTAACTGGTTTTAGATACATATTATCAAATAATTGATGAAACAAAAAAATTTTAATATTTTTATATCGTCATGTAAACGTGATTGCAGATATTGCAGTTTCAATTATATTTCTTTAACATAAAGCCATTGTAATGAGTAACATTTTCTTTTTTTAATACATTAGAGTATTTTTATTAATTATGTAGATGTTGCGATTAGCTATTAGGGTAGTTTCAATAAAATTATGATGATTCCATGAAGCATACTTTATTAGGATAGGAAAATAGTTTATGTATAAGAGTAAGTTCAAAAAAAATTTTGGGCATAAGCCCACACTGTAGGAGTGAAAATTTCGTAACCAATGTAATGTGTATGTTAGAAATTTTGAATACAAAAAACAATAATATTATTAAAATTAAACAAAAATAATAAATATTATAAATTATAATATGTCTTAAAATTGTTAAAAACAAGATTAATTATAGTTAAAAGTAGTCCTGTACTTACTCTATTCATTCAAACAATGCACAACAATACCCATGTTGACACCATATAATATCATCAAATATATAATGTTTAATATATTATAATATTTAATATAAGCATAAAAATAAGCATAATTAATTTATAAATGGTATTTATCACAGGATGTATTTGGTGTGTAATTATATATGAAACAGACAATATTATAAAAAAATACAGTGTGTAAAGAGAAAATACACGTCTTCATTATAATAGCGGACTTCATATGCTGAGTATACCCAAGCCTGGACGGTTGAAAAGGAAGTTTTATTTTAATTATATTAATAAACAATACTTTTATAAAAATAATATATAAAAATGAAATTGGGGCAATGTGATTTGTTTTATATCCAAACATATCTATATACTTAGGCACTTTAAACAAAATATTGATATAAAATTATGTAAAGATTTAATAAATGAATCATAATAAGATGTTTTCTTATTTAAATTCCACGAAGAAATAATACTTCCTAAAATAAAATCAGAGATGAAAAACACGAGCTTCGATCGAGTTTCAAACTCGTACACTCCCGTCGTGTTTTGTAAGTCAAGTGCTTTACCGCTGAGCCAGTTCTTCATTAGGCAAACTGAAGAAATAAAATTATACTAATTAATTGGATCGCGTTTTGTTCAGATGTACTGTCCCTAGCGCCTAATATACCCGAAGAGCGTTAAACCGTTTGACCGTACTCTGCTTATCGCCGAGTATATCCGCAGCGAGAGACACTTTTGCCATGACACGAAATTGTAAACATTTTCCCATCAAAAAACTTTGTACAAGATGAGTCAAAAGAAATTTTTACTTCAAAAATTCTAATAATTTTGAATCCGACTAGAAAACATAAACTGAAAGCATTAATCAGTTATGGAAACGAAATAGTGATCATAGCTATTCAAAGTTTGTTCTGTGATCGATTTTCGCTTGCAATTTAAAAATTCTGTAAATATATTTGTTTACTATTTAAAAATTATGTGCCTGGTTGATCATAGGATAACTTGTCTCCAACCCAAAAACTGCTTGAAATTTAGAACTGTTTGTTCGAAGAGCTTATTGACGCTCTAAGAATTTATTGGTTCGTCAAAAGCCTTATGTACTGCCTAATTAATTAAAGTCTATGAATGTGTCCCTATAGCAAATATATTCCATTTAAATCAGAAAAATACAAATATAAAAATTCGATCAATTTGCAATGGTCCACCTAGCTATTTCTAGGAGACGCAAGTGCAATTAAGAAAGTGACAGGAGCGATGAAATGTTTGGAATTTCCTACTTCAAAACACATAAACAGGAACCGTTATAATATGATACATGCACCCATTCGTCTGTCTGTCTATCACGGGGTTCCGCAACTCAAAAGGGAAAAATGTATCCTTAGAGGATCATATCATTGTCCGTGTGTCGGTCAAGACCCTCTTTCTCAGGAACGTGTGGAGGTATTAATTTGTTCTTAATATCAAATATATTCTGGAGATAATAAAATAATCTAGTGGTTGAATAAACTACGCTTGATATTCGAATATCGTCTTATTTTCTGTTACCTGTTATTGGTGTTATATCGCTAGTTATTAAATAATTATTCAAACATGTTTGAATATTGCTCGGCAGAAGATATTTTTAATACCTGTGATAGTTTAACATTTTGGCAACGATGATATTACATAATAACAATATAATTTACTACGAAACATAGATCAATATGTAAGAGTTAGTTATATCGGCATCAGAAATATAAATAGACCCTTTTGGACCTTTGATATCACAGAATTTTGATATATTAAACCTTAAAACATTGTAGAAGACAATATTATATCAAATTCAGAGGCCGCCTACCTATATTAATATTTGATAATAGAAATAAAAGTAATATAAATAATTTTCGCTTGATGCATAACTAATAAAATATAACCGTTATATTGGGACTAAAGGAAGTACAAATATTTAGGCATTTGTGATATTTATATTAAACTACCTACAAACATTAGTATTAATATTCACCATGCAAATACATTGTCAAATATATTATCCACAAACAAATAAAACTCGTGAATTTCTCAAAACTATGGAAATCATCGTTATAATTGTTAGGTGAAATAGAATCGGAGATGGAATGAGGGGACAAGCGTTTTGTTGATATATTCGTCTATATTTCCAAGTGTATTTTACACAGAAATGCGAAAAATAGAGTTTTGATGTCCTTATAACTTACCTTTTCACACATGAATTTAAAAAGAAATTGACTATTTAATTTTATGAGGAACATTTCCATATAAATATTTTTAATATTAACTATAATAATATACATGGACGTACTTTCTTTAGGTCAAACGGTTTCTGAGAAATAGAAAAAAACAGTTCAAAACTACGGACAAGTTAATGATGATAAGGGTTTCGTTTTTCTTTCTTTTTATGGTAAGGGATCGTAATGTCAATTAAATCTTGCTTGATATTTACGAATTAGTATGTAATGTGGTATAACATTCGATAATACGTTTAAGTTACAAGATCGGTTTTGAAATATAATTCAACTTTCTCCCCAATAAAAAAATTTTATACAGATATAAAATTTCCTCTGTTACTAATTTCATACCTCGGATAAAAGCATTGTATATTTATGCTAGGATTTAAATTTTCGAATATAAAATAAATGTATAAATGCAGAGCGTGAACATATTTATTTAATTTTTGGATAATAAATGTCAAATGTACAAAGAGTATTACATTAAAATACGTTTTTTGCGTCACGTGTAACTGAATATTATCACCAAGGTCTTTCTAACTCGGTTTGCGTAATCTAAAATAAATTGAGGTTACTTGCAAAAGAGGCACGACTTGAACTGCTCCGATTTACTTTACGTTTTTATTAAAAAAATACCGTCAGATTTTTAGCTATACAAATATATTTTTGATTACCCGTAGCCTATTCCTTTTCAACTTAATTAATAAACACGTTATTGTAAAATAAACATTATGTGATCCATTATGTTTCTTCTAGCCTTCGGGACGTCGCTTGAGTCGATTTTGACCTCCAGCATGATTGGTAGTACCTGGTGGCTGGACATTTTATCCGTACTTCAATACCAAAATATATCAACGGACTTTCGTCGGATAATAAAGAGCTAGTTGTGGGAAAGAGTTTTCTTTTTCAGGAGAGAGCGACTGAATTAAAAAAAAGATGTCGACGAGACGCAATGCTCTGTCATAGATTTTATCACGTAGAATATAATGTTCAATGGTATTTTCGCAATTTTCTTCATGAATACTGTACCATTGCTTATTAGGATGACAAGCTAATAATCGTCGGATGAGTGAGCTAAATAAGCGACAGTTTTCTTCTTCATAATTCTTGACTTAAACAATAAGAATGAGCTCAGGCTTTGCCTTTCAAAAGTCTCAGGTTGCCATCTTTAAGGAAAGAGTGACGGGAGGGTTCACCTTAAGCAGAATTGTTTAATACAAGTATAGGAATGTTAATTGATTTTAACACCAGGGCTTAGCTTGCTGGGCTTAGCTGGGGATTCATTACTTTGACCCACAAAGTGTTGGGGGTTGTGACATGAGGCGGATTACGGTTCCCGGGTCTCTGAAGTATTCTGAGATAACTCGGTTAATATCTTGGTAATAGTGTGTAATAAAAATCTATCTAGTTTTATTACTAGTAATCCTGTGTACCAAATTGCATAGGAATTATGAAGAGCTGTATTAAAATTGTCAGCTTTTTCTGAACAAATTATTGTTAATATTACTTTGTAAACAACATTGTTTTGTTATTTTTTATTTACGTACTTTTATATTCGTCTTACTGTAGCTGATAATACAATAATCTAATTAAATATATACATAAATTGCCAAAATGTATTTGCATATTAAGGACAATGCAAAATAAATAAATTAACCAATATCCATTACATATTGCAAGAGGCGAGGGTATTTCAAAATAAATATTTCTTAGAGGTTTTCAAGATATTTGGTTTGGTTGTCAATTTTTTATCGGATGCGGCCTTTGAAATGAAAACTCTTTTTAATTTTTATCTCCCACAGCTGCAGATAAACAAATATGATAAGGTAAATGTGTCCAATGAAGCGACTCTATGTTTGAAGTTACAAGTTCCATCAAATAGCAATATGTTTTCTCGACTAATTTGACAGAAGCCGTAAGCTTGAAATAAATTTCTATGGACATTATTTTCTATGGATATTAAATTTATTTCTATGGATATTAAATTTATGTTTTTTTGTTTTCTTTGATAACTGAGAATAAACAAGACTATGAAATCATATTTATGAATAAGGCAATATTATAGCAATATAGTGATGCAAATTGGTTATAAGATATTCAGAAATTTTTGTTAAAATAATTGAGAAATATTGAAGATAGACATATAAAATTATAATAGAATTAGAATGTCAATTATAATGATTATATAGGAAAAGAAAAAGAATGTCGTTTATTGTTTCTGTAAACATAAAAATATAATGCGCCTTTGTTCGTTTATTATTTTTTTAGTTCTACTAAATGGATTCTAATGTAATTTTCACTATAACAGAGAAAATTTATCCAGGAAGACTTTACGTATAAAAATGGAGTGTAAATGTTAATATTACATAGCTATGATAATATTTGTGAGGCGTATACTCGAATGCTGATAAATACGAAGATTTAAAGAGAATACGACCCTTTAGATGGCGCAACAACGACATCCGCATTTTGTCAGATAGATGTTCAAATTCAACCACCACTGGAGGAAGTAGCGAGACTAGAGTTGTTGGAAAAAACTTGGTAAAAATAATTTCGGAAACTTTGAGACGTATGAATATTCCATATTAATAGTATACATTTAAGAGTGATATTATATTATCAAATGATACTAATATTGGAACCGTATCAAAGTAATGATATAAAAGTTATTTTATTATATTGCGGGACATGAAACAATTGATACATTAATCAAAGGAATATCCAAAGTGAAATGTTATAAAGAAACGTGGGAGAAGAAGGATATGTTTAAGAATTAACGTGCCAATATTTAAAAACATCAAGGCTATTAATGACCAACGGTTCTCAAAGTCGTTCTCCACTTCCCTAGAGGCTTGAAACGAAAGAATTGTGAGAAAACCTTGGATGCGACTCACTCGAGATAGACATACACGAAAGACTATAGAAAACGCTTACATTAGGGAGTAGAGATATTTAAGCTAAACAAATTTTTAAAATATATCAATCTCAATCAGTGGGTTTCGATTGTGGATCAAGTACCACACTACCACAAACGGTTAATCTCTTACAAACAACTGTGTGCAGCACGCTTACGCTCAGCGCATTTATGTGTTTTTTTATTGAGTTGCTTATTATAGGTATATTTGATTTGCAAATACAAATATGTTAAGGAAGAAAGTTTCGTGATGTGCAAAGAAATAAAATTAACCTATGTTTTATTGGTTGGTGAAGGGTTTGTGTGAATTAGCGCAATGTGACGAACAGTAATTGTTTAAGTCTACTAATAGAAACTATCTGATTTTTTTAAACATTGCGATAAGCAGATTGACAAAATATTAAATTAATTTATCACTGGAATATTTCTTGTACAAACATCATTCATATAAGCAGAGTTATATACTTTTACTAAAACACTCCTTATATTAGATAATATGTAAATATAATATATACTCTGTTCATATGTGTGAATTTTAGTCTATATTTAATAAACATTACTACTGGCCCATTTACTACCATCCCGTGAGCGAATAAATTCTGCAATTGTGATATCCGTGCAAACTTCTACTTGGAATCTCACTTTTTTAGAAAATTATTAATTGTTGTACTTTTGAAAAGGTACGTATTTGCAACGATTGTCATAAATAGAATATATTTAATGATGTTTTAGACTAGCGTTTCTCAATTCATGTTTTCAAGGATTTCCTTTATCATACAAGAATCATTTTGAGTGGGTGAAAGTAGTCCAATGATATATATATATATATATATATATATATATATATATATAGCAAATTAGGTCAGCTTATTTTCCTTCTGGTTTACTGTAGATGAATGCTTCTTCCAGAGAAACTGACACTCTTCACTATTTTGAGGGTTATTAGAGAGGGCAAGTTTACGGAGAGGTTTCCTGCATCTTATCAGAGGTGATCCATAGGAATAACAATTCACAGTTTAGGCCAGTAGAAATATTGTTCATTCCATACCTGAGGCTAGCCTACTCTCTCCCCTAC
Source organism: Druceiella hillmani (assembly GCA_039881145.1). NCBI lineage: Eukaryota > Metazoa > Arthropoda > Insecta > Lepidoptera > Hepialidae > Druceiella > Druceiella hillmani. The sequence continues at coordinate 469,271 of JAYKKI010000034.1, read as the reverse complement.
ATTAACCATTGGTACAATAAAACACTATGGAAGATATAATATCATCGCTATGACGGATTAATAACTTCCTGGCATTTAGCCGAGGTAAAAAAGATATTGATCGTTACTGTCCTCGTTAATGGGAAGAGTTCTGGATGTAAAAAGATTCATAAAATAAAAGAAATATATCTGTCAAATATGATTTCTAATATTCTTGGCACCATATTTTTAGCAAAAAAACACGAATTTCACTAAATAGAATTTTGCTAAACTTGATATTTCTGATGATCTGTATAAGATCAAGAATAAAGGCCAGGTAAATTAAATCTTGATAATAATATAGAGAATCTGTCCTTTAAACTGGTTTGTTTTAATACTTTCAATTTTTGGAAAAATTCCTTTGACATTGAGATCTCTTTATTATCACGTATTGATTTGAGACTTCTATATACTTTTTTTCCATATTTATTATGTTTACACAAGCTTTATGTTTCGTAAGTAACTGGACGAATTATTTTCAGTAGTTGTGAACTAGACGGGGTGTGTATTTTTAAATTTATAATTTAAAACCCCGTCACACACATCGTATTTTTAAAAAAAAGTGGTAATTTAAAGAAAACACGGGAGAATGATAGAGAGAAGAAAACGTGGAATTAGGTAGTAATGCTTATATGGTCTTGCGTAAAGTTTAAATTGAATCTATTAGCTATTTTGTAAATCTATCTTTTATTATATGTATTCGAGGAAAAAGAGTTTTGTAATTTATTTCACTTAATAACTATACAAATGTTTGTTAATAAAATGCGCAATATATATTATTTTTTGATTAAATTAAAACAAATGTGAAAAACATTCATGTTTTTCTTTCACATTCTGTTTCGCCCTGGCTTAAGGCGTATTCGCAGCTTAATACTCACAATTAAATTGCGGCGCATAAATGAAATCTTGACATAATACTTAATAAACTTGGACTTAGCCACTTAAAAATGTCGAGGGCATCTTGTGGATAATTCCTCTTTTATTATTCTTTATTTTATTTTCACTTTGCAATGTAAGCAGGGGTCTAAAATTTTGTATGTTTTGTGAAAATGGATACATTTAATGTGTGCATGCCTGAAGAATGTGACTTTATATTTACCTTAAAATGATTTTTTGTGCGTTTTATGAAAGATGAATAATGATTTGTAAGGTAAGATTTAAGTATATGTAAGTGAAGAAAAGAGTAAAATAATTGACAGCTGTTCTCATTGAAGATTGCATATTTTTTTTTTAATTTGTTTACAAACAGCATCTATTCCAAAGGACAAATTATAAATATATAGCGGATTACTAGATGTTTCCAATTTTATCAATGTCTTCATGTTAACAGACAATATCACATTATAAAAATACCAATCCTTAATAAACATGTCACGCAAAATATCAACTTTCAAAATCATAAATGGCTTCCTCTTCCCAATTTTCACAAGGTAAATCCTATATTATATGTTAAAATTTAAATAATATTATGAACATTCAGCTCATTTAAAAACTTATGTCGCCTTAAAAACATTTGTTTACCTCTCATCCATGTATACTGAGCAATGAGAATCAACCTGTCTCTTTTGTATATTTTGTTTATAAGTCTTTTAGCTTAACGCATTAAACGTTTTACAATAGAAAAGAATCTTCAAATCATACGATCAAAATTATAATTTTAATTCAGATATTTTTATTTCTGCTTAGAAAATATACGTACCATGATGGAAAGAAAAATGTATTAGGATACACAAGTTACCGCATGCTACAATATATGACGTGTTTCAAAAAACGTCCGTCTAAGTTTATTGTACAGAAATTATATTTATTAATTAAGAATAAATATGAAAGAAGTTCGTGATGTCTCGTCTATTGTTACAAATTATTAATTTTATTTCGTCATTATTAACTTTATTTAAACATTGAAAATTTAAACACATTTTTAATTTAAGCATATATTTATTTTGTTCGAAAAACTATACGGTTTCTAATAAAATTATATATTTCACTAAATTATATTTGAAACTCCACTTAATCTGTTTATTTTATGGTCGACGGAGTGATAAAATATACACGTCAAAATTAAAGGACCTTGAGTATTTTAAATAATGGTGCCTTCTTTTAATTATATTTAACTTCCTTGAAGACTTGTATTCAAAATTCTTTTTTCAAAAAAAGATATTCTAGTTTTAAGTGCATTTAAGGGAATATTTTATTTGGTACACACACCCACACACATACATCCACATTATATTAATACAGAATTAAAGATAAAAAAATAATTAAAAAATCTGTGTTTTTTTTACTTTTAGTCGTTGCACGGAATTTAATCATTTTTCTTATAAAACACATTAACTAAATGTTCAAGTGCAAGTTATTTTCTCTAATTCCTATTTCTAAATTTTTGTACGAACATTTTTAACTGAGTTTTTTAATTAAGAAATAAATTATTTTTAATTTCAATTTTACAAATGAATTTATCATCTTGTGACTAGTAAAAAGTGGCTTTGAAAAGTTTAAATTGTCGGCTTTAAGATGCTTCCTCTTATTGATATGATATATTTCCTCTTATGAACATATCGATATTTTGATAAAGATAAAAATTTTCAATTTTTACAATTCGAACTAAATATGACGGCTTTTAGAAAGATGTACATATATTTAATTAACAAAATCTTTCAGATTTTTTTGAGTTAAAGGTACTTCTTACAAAGTAAAATTCCTATGTAGTCAAATCTACACAAATGAATAAAAAAAATGAAGAATAATCGCTACTAAAGGTATTAGAAATGGAATAATTTAAAATTAGAATAAGTTAAAATTGACTACATTCTATTTTTTAATAGAAACACTGAGACTAGCGTTGCGATGCACGAAATATATTTTTTTTCGAATAAAATTATTAATACCATTGTACGTCAAACAAGCAAAATTTAAAATTGTAGTGTTTTGGCGTCACGTTGCCTCTCTCTCTCATACCGAATCATCAATTCAGAATGTTCAAGACATTCTGAATTGATATTTTTTTCGAAAGGAAAAACAATTTTCTGGAGCCACTGCAATATTATATATAAAGATAAATATGTATATGTACGTAAATAATTCTACTACACATAAAAATCTTAGTTCCAATTAAATTATTTCGCATTGCTACCCATCCTAAAATCACAAAGATACTGCTTCAGATCATATCACACTAGAAACTAGTTTGACCTTTGCATAATTTATTTAATCATTTTTCCCGATATTTGTTTATTTACAATTAGCTTTGAAGTTGATTCCGTGAGCATATAAGTTAATAATAGAACTGTGAAAAGAAACTCATTAACATTATTAAATATATTCATAGTTTCCAAAGTTATAACATTAACTATATTTTGTCAACAATGTGTCTCAAAAATCTTAAAAAACATCACTAATGTAATAAAAGAGCAGTCATAATTCTTCAGAGCAGATTTGTTGCTAACAAGCTCTACAGGTTAAATAAAGGCCAAAGTAATCGATGTCTAAAGGACAAAAGTTAAAGAATTGTATACATCTTAGAGAAGGAAATATTGTATATAAAGAATTGTATACATCTATACAAGATACAATAAATGGTAAAAGAAGAAACGAGTACATCTTAATAAAATATAACGTTGAGTTGTTTAATATTTTCATTTTGGTTTCTGAAGCAACATATTTTATAAAAAATAACCTCGTACAAATAAGTAAAACATTCTTGCTTTAGGTAATTTTATAAAGACATCTCTACTAAAACGTATTTTGAATTTATTTTCTGCAAGATTAGAAACGTATCAAAATCCTTACGCGCTGTAAATCTATTTAAGTTTTAGGGTAGTCATTTTATTCTCTTTACATTCGTTATTTTATAATAAAAAAAGTATCTATCAAAATCTTAAGGTTTTTCTCTTAATACCCAATGTTTTAGGACAATTTTTGAAATATTAAAAAAAACTTTAGTAGCATTTTGAGCAAAGATTTTTGACTTGACGTAGATATATTTGTTTTTTTTTTAAATTTTTGTGCTGGTTTGTGAATTGATGGTATAATCAGGAACAAATTTAGATTTAATTGAAAACAAAAACTGTTTTTTGTGAACTGAATGATTTTTCAAATTGGTCTAACGAACGTATAGCTCTAAAGAACTAATAGGTCCAATGAATATATTTACTAAATAAAGTAAATAAGGAAATATTGTAATGTGGTGACTTTATATAATTAGTAAGAATGAATCAAGTGTCGGAAGTGAATAAAAATGAGAAATATTTTTCACGTTTAGAAATACAATGTTATAAATATTACTCGAGTGTTGATCCTTTCATAATACAAGTCTAGTAACTAATATTTGAAGCTATTGTTCCCACATAGATTCAAAAAATATTATGCTGGTTTAAAATAACAAATTACCGTCAACAGTTTAAGATTAAAGCCCTTAAAAAAGCAAGTAATCAAACTTTCACTACATTATATTACTTTTATAAAAACGAAGTCATATGGGCTAAAGCTTTCACAGAATTATATTATTTTATTAAAAACGAAGTCATATAGCATAAAGTTATGCACTAAATTGTCCCATAAAAATGTACGAAAACATGTAACAAAACGGAGATGATTTATAACCAATCTCCAAATTGACAGGCAATCAATTACTCGACCGCTGGCGGTCAGCAAGAATGCATGTGCGCGATAGTCCATTCTGTGTTAGAGTTCTATAACTCAATGTGATATAAGATCATTTCTAGTAAGCCTCCATGAACTCAGATAATTCAAAATTATGTATATTTAATATGATATTTACGTAATACAATATTTTTTAAATGTTTTTTCGTATTTCTTGTGACAAAAGGCTCATATGTTGTAATTAACTTTTTATATACCTCTTAAAAAAATTTAATTACTACTAGACACGAATTCGTAAATATTGCCAATAAAACTAAATGCACATTTATTTTGTTCATAATTTTTGGTATTATGGATAGAATTTTACGTTTCCTAGTTAACTGTCGAGCATAAAACTTTTGATTATCCACTTTGGGATTTTATTTTAATTTCAAATTATTTTTTTTATAAATGGTTTTTATAAAAAAATAACTGATCATCCATATGATCCAAGATAAGGAAAATATTGAACCTAGACATATGAAATCGGAGGTAATGAAATCAAATTCCATTTTAAGTGTCTTCTGGATTTTTTTTTGCTCTAGCTATGTAGACTCTAAGAAAATTATTGAACTAATAAATCAATTTACTGAAACTAATAAATACAACTCTTTAAAACTTATGGTATTTAAAAATATTGAAATGGAACTAATAAATTTGGCTCTTTAAAACCTATGGTATTTAAAAAGATGTTTTTCATTTAAAAACAAAATACGTAAGTATTATGGTTTAGTTTTGAACTATTGATATCATATGCGCATGAGACACACACTGTTAATAATTGTAATGAATTTATAGATTTACTTTATTATATTGGGAATAAATTTAAAAAAATTAAAATACATAATTACTTTTATTATTCACAAATATATTTCTGGAAGATATTAGGGAAAATTTCCAACAATTGTCTTCCACCTGTTGACAAAGTTTTTTATGCGCCGTTCCTAATTTTAGATACTACATAGTAGTTAAATATTTTCTTCGGCCCGTTCAAAATTAAATGGTGAGTGCAATCTCGTATCATAATCTGGACTGATGGACACTTAGAAATAAAGTTATATGTTTATGTTGCTTTGTTCAGCTGAGTTATCCCTATTCAAAAATGCTGTAGTAAGTTATTAGTCGAAGAGCGGTTCTGTTCTCTAAGACATAGAATAAAATCTACTTGTATTAGTTCCACTTAAAACTCCTATAGTGAATATATATTTTCATTACTTCAAGACACAGTCCCCGTGGGTTTTCGTGTTCGAAGAATGACAGATTTTTCTTTATTTTCCATCAACTAAAATTAATTTCTTTGCACAAGGCATGAATTGCAGATTGCCACACTGTTAATAATTGCAATGAATCTGACATAGAGAAGGTGATCTCCTCAACATTTAATTTTGAATGCGTTTATTTGGTACAAATTTTTCTTGAAAAAGTAGTTAGTAGTGAAGTATAATAGCAAGGAAAGAGTAAACGTGAAATAAGCTGCACTTTCAGGTTTTATGTTGACTGGCACGCCATTTATTGACGGCCACTCCGATGAATTAAATTACGCCAAATCAGTGATGGGTTCTTAAGTATATCGTTAATAAAATATTGTATCCAACCAATAAAAGACAAGAAGATATTCAGTAAACATAAATAGGTATTCAGATAACATTGGACCTTAATAAACTTTTATAGATTGAGCCACCCAATTTAAATATGGTGAAGTGAATTTTCAAAATAGTTCTCGGAGTAACAGGTCGCCTTTGTCAATCAATTAAAAAAAAATTGTTTAAATCACCCAAGTATTTTTGTCTATACATATATTATTTTGAACAAATAATTAAACATCTACATTCCACGCGAATTTCAAGGGTTGTTCAGGAGATGTTTAGTAGGGACAACCTTAATTTCTAGAACATTCTTATAATAATGGTTGCTGCCAGGTTGTATAAGCTCATTCCATAAACAAAAGAATGGTGAAAACTTTATGGTTCTTTGCTACCAAATAAGGTAAAAGTAATTCCATCAACAATATCTTCCCAAATGGAAATAAATCCAGTTTCATCGTGATTACGTGCCGGCTTACAATTTTGTCATCGTAATGGCTAAATTGCATATACATGAAAGTATAGGAATATTTCTTAATGACCCTTCTCTAATCAGGCTTTCATACTTCAGAAGTAAAAAAAATTAAGTAGACGGGGAGAGCTAGGCGGTAATGTGAAGCCAATATGGAGAAAATTAGGAGTAGTTTTTGAGAAGTTCGGAGAAACCGCTTATATGGATTATATGATACAGACCTTAGAATTTCGGTTGATTTTTGTCTTTTCATAAACATGTGTGAATTTGTCTCAAAATAACTTTGTATTAAGAAGTATGCATGCGTTGTGTAATAATTTTTTTCGTATTTCATTACGATAATTTTTATAACTATATACATAAAATTAACCCGAAAAATTGCTGGTAAAAAACTAAATTTTCCTTCAAATGGATATGTTCACATAATAGTCGATAATGGCAATAACAGTTGGCTAACCAAATGAAAGTATGTCATATTTTGATCTCTGTAGTAACACTCTATAAAATATGTTTGTTAATTTGGGTATAATATAACTAGTATTTAAATAGGTTATTCGCCCCAAATTAAGTTACTTTGACAACTAAATTGTTATCTCGTAGCAAAATGTGCTGAAAAGATTATTGGAATATCTCCGGAGATATATTCTATGATATATATTTATTTACGAGTAACATTCTATTTAAGAGAAAACCAAGATGAGGTTTGTCTATGTAAAATTGGTAATTTATATTGATTTTATAGATAATATTGATGTGAGGAAAATTTAATGTGGTTCCAGATATTTCACTTTATTGCATTTTGCGAATATAATTTCAACTTACTGCATTTTTCTTTATGCCCTTAGCTTATAGTTCCTATAGTTTTCAAATTGAAGATATTGTTTGTATTGATACACAGCACATCTGATGTACCAATGTTTTGAATGCATAACAATTAAAAATATACAATTATACGTCAAATTGTAAATGCAAAACAATTATGCGTCCTACCAATATGCGTAATAAGCCTTCGCACCCGGTGTAACAAAGTTTTATATCACAGATCAATGAAGTCCACCAATTATTATAAAATAATCGTATTATTAACTTATGTTAATCATTTGAATTTCGGAATCTTTAAATGTTTCTACTATAGAAATAAATGTTATTACTTGTAACGTTATTTCATCGCATGTGCTACATGCAATTAAAAATCTTTTTTTTTTAAATAATAATTGGCTTCTGCGCGTAATGAGGATATCTGAAATTATAATAAGTGTATAAAGAAGAATATGAATTCTCCTTGAATGTTTTTTGTAGGAATTATTTTGAATGAAAACCTACAGACGTGTGCTCAATCAATTTCATTGCCAGCTGTTGAATATGTGCGGGAAGTGGATCATCTGTTTTATTACGGAGAATAGTCAGCGTTAATAAATTCTCGTTATTTTTAACAATCGCAATGCACTTAAAATGATACCCAAAATAACCAGCGAATAAGGAAAACATATAATCATATTGAGAAATATTTTGTAAAATATTTTCTCTACAAAAATATAATTTACCTTAAAAATCGTTTCATTACATTTTATGTAAATAATAAATCTATGAAATTTTAGAAAATAATTTCATATCTTTTATGCATTTTACGTTAAACCCAAATTCTAATAATTATTAGTAAGCAATAAATTAAACATTAATATCTATTAACTACTTGCTTAAATTTTTAAATTTTTATTACGTATATGTTATGGAGTTGTTTTAATCCACGGGTCATTTCATTATTTCGTATTAGATTTATAATGACGTCAAATTATATCCGAGAAGAGATAACAATAAAAATTACTTCATATTGGTTACCTTTTTGAATAGGACGTAATAAGTATTAGATGCATACGTTATTCCTTAAAATTCGATTAAAAAAACTGTGTATACATTTATATGCACTTTTATTCACTTTGGTGGCTTCGAAGTAAATTCGGAAAGTATTATTTCTCAATCTTTTGATCGATTTTCATTCGATTTTACTTTTTAATAACTTCGTGCACTTCTGATTTGTACGATCACGTAATGATTTGTGAATATAAACATTTATGAACGCTTTTCATGTTAACATTATATATGATATTTGAATGTATTATGAAATGCCAAAATGAAATATATAGCTTTCGCTTATGACTTCTAGTTTTATTTGCAGTTTTTATATCGAACAAAATAATTGATCTTAATGAACATTGATATTTCGAGTTCGATAATAATGGATCACAGGATATTGGCGTTAACATCGATGATTTTCAAACAACAAAAATATTTATTGCTTTTTACATGAATGAGTACGAGCTACCTGTTGCCAACTTTAGTTACTAAAGAGTTAATAAAAATGTATTTTATAATATAAAATTCTTCAACGATATTACAATAAAGAAGTCTTGCAATAAGTAAAAAACAAAACTAATTTAATGTATTATTACAAAAATTAAGTTAACATTTTTTTGTTATTAATAATTTCAAATGTTGATAATTTCAACGATATACACTATTATATTGGAAGTCAAATAATTGAGATGAGAGAAGTTTCATTCAAGTGTGAAATCAACTTATTCAATAGCGATGGAAAATATTGCTACTGCCTCCGTGCGGCGTGACGACCCTCGCTTTCGCATTTCGTTTATTGCAGTCACATGAATCCATTTCCGTATCCAATATGTAGATTGCTAGTATGACAATCGATATAAAAATGATTTCAGGATTTGTATCCTATTGGGTTAACTGTCACATTTCTCCCAGTTAACTTGTTCATATATCACGTAGTTAAAACATTACACTGAAAATATTTATGTAAAATTATATGGAAATATTAAAAGGATTAAATGAAGTGTTCTATTTTTTTAAAATTTTATTTATTGTGTGAGGAAGTTTCCTTTATAGAAATTTAAAATATATATCATTTCAAAATGCTGGTGATAAGAATCTCATTTTTTTCCTAATTTTAAGTAATACGTGAAAAAATTACTTTTCCCTTCTTCTATTATCAAAACCTCGGGGCGTCAATTTATTAAAATAATAGATTTTCTATAGCGAATATAAAGTATATTTATCCAACATTATTTCGTTTATAGAAAAACTATAGCAATAATCTTAGATTATATAACTTTAAAGAAATTGACGGGAGTTTACGCCTGTGAAAGGTATGTTAGGCGGACATATATCCGTAAGTAGTGCAAGTTCTACATTTGCTTAATAGTTTTTTAAGTGCTAGTTTTAAAAACATCTAAAATCATAGTAAACAAGCATTTAAACTTATGCAATAAAAAAAAATTAAAATGAAAAAAACACAAGAAAACGCTTCGTAATGAAAAAAAGTGAAGAAACCTGAACAACTTTCCGTTTATATCTAAAGATTCTCTGAGAATGGAAATTGTAACTAATAACGACATAACTTCACTAAGCGTATAAAATATCTTTTTATATGTACATGGACATTATATGCGTAAAATATTACAAAAAGTTGCTCCTACAAAACCATCGTTTGCATAATAAAAACGAAACTTTAAGATAAGAAAATTATTCCTTTATGCGAATATACCCCTTTCCTTCCATGCTCTATGATTTCAACTGACAGATATTACAAGTCAAGTCGACCTTCTATCGTAGATGCTACGCAGAGTTAGGTTGTCGTTTCTGTGGAGGTTTCTACAATGGTCACAAGTCTGAGAACTTACTAGAAAACGTTTTTGCCACTGTTTACAAATGGGAACATAAGATACTTTGTAGATAATTTATGCTTGTTGAGATGCGACTCATCTTTTATATCGTAACATGATAAAGAAGAACCGACGTGTAAGCCGTATTAAGGAAACATCAATGTCTCCTTACGAGAAAAAAGAATAAACTGCCCAAAAAAACAATCTCTTTCCATGAACCTAATTTTGGTATTATCAAAATTATATTTATGAAATTTTAATAAGTTAGAAGAGTGGAAATAGAGATGTATTACAATAATATAATTTTTATTATGCGAATTTAAAAGTTTACTTCCTATACGAATTTCTTTATAATTTCATTTGCTTTTCGTTTAATAAATGACACTTTTATAAGCTTCCAAGCTGCATTTTATAAGCTTCCAAACTGCATTTTATAAGCTTCCAAGCTGCATTTTATAAGCTTCCAAGCTGCATTTTAAGAAGTGGAAAGGTGGTGGGAGTATGCTTGTTGGTTTAAAATGCTTTACATATTTCCGGTATCAAAATTAACCAAATTAACTATTTAAATTATAACCCCACAACGTGATCTCCGTTTTATAAGCGAATGGATATGCAAATAATTATTTAATAATTTATTGCTTGTTAATCAATAATTTCTTAACATTAGTTTCTAACTAAATGCGATTAATTTATTTATTTTTATCATATATTTTTTGAGTCTTTATTATGGAACTCTCACACAGAACCGGTTTCCACACACTTTCAGTTCGGTAAAATATTTTTACAGAAGAAACAATGAGCGTATTCACTTTATCGCTGTCGCTCAGGTTTGGATTGCGTAATGCTCTGATGCTGATACCAAAAAATATTTAACACGAGCGAGATCCAACTTGTGTGACTTTTGGCTCTATTTTGGAAAGTATTAGTTTAAACGTGCCAGAATTTATTCGAAAATACTTTATAGTCAATTAAATGGCTATACATATTCAACTTCCCTTTTTCTTGCTGATAAATTTGAACTCTCTTCATGGATGTGTCTCTCTGAATATATTGCTTCTTCTCGTTTTCCTTCATTTTTGACGTGCTTTGAGACCTAGTCCCAAAAGATATGCATTATACCTAATTCATCAGTTGAATATTCAAATAGTACGTAAAGGAAATTTTAACTACTTGCATCTAACTTGTAACGTTGATGAAAAAAACTGGAGCAATGTCGAAATCTGGACGGCAATGTCTATATAAAGAGATTTTATTAACTCAAGATCGTATCAAGATCAACCCTATGGCGTGGATCAAGTAATCTTGTAACATTTGAAAAAAATCCCTGTATCTTTAGGCCTGTCAAATATATACTAAGCGATATATTTACATGGTGCAAAACGATATTAATATTTGTAAAGCAAAGTACCACGAAATCTTAAACGTTTATACGTGTCTAAATATGTACCCTTGTAATGCGAGTTCTACCTGTTATTGAAAGATTTTTATTCAGTTTTCTGATATTATCTTTCACATTTTGCACATTTCACTTTACATTCATAATAAAAAAAAATAGGTACGGGTTATATACCGTATTGTTAGCTTTTAAGATTTTGATTCGTATAATTTTTTATTTTATTAAAATTATATGTCAAGTACATATTAACTATCGATAATTATAAGTTCAATTTCATGAAATTTAACTCATATTCCTGTCCAGGCGGTTCTTGCTATGTCGCCCTAATTTGTACGCGTTTTTGGTAATTTGTGCGCCCGACTGTGGTACGCGTTTGCGAGTCAAACGAGACGAGGGTATTGAGAACATTGCGTGTCAAAAGTCACTATTTAGAGCCTGAAAGAACAATTTGATCTGGATACATGAGATATAATTAGAAATATCTTGGCCTTCCCGGTATCATATTAAAGATTTGATAAGCAAATTGCGGACATATATATTATATCATAAATAAATACGATTTTTAATAAGTAAATATTATATTTTATTCCTTGTAAAGAACATGGACTCTAATGGTTTTTCATTAGGATAAAATTGTAGCAAAAAACCTTGTTTTTATCTTATTAAATCTAAAATGTAAGTGTTAGGTGGAAGAAACAGACCGTATTGTCTTTTTTATACTTTTTTATGTCCTCACACTGTTTTTTTTCAATAAAACAATTTTTCAGTTAGTTAATTTGCAAAAATATTAGTAATATAAAAAAAATATTCAATTAAAAATTATTCAGTAAGAAATTTAGAAAATTGTTATCATTAAATTTGATCTCTTACAATAGAAAAAATATAATACGTAATAAATCTTTCAATGTATATTTTTATTCCATTGAACATTTACGGAGGCTCTTGATTGCATACAGTGTCTGTTATTCGCATTTCTGCGTTTTAATTTTTTAAAACACTCTTAAAGCATAAATAATGTATTAAAGCACAATACTAGAATGTAATACATAAAATCTAAGTGAACAAGATCCAGTGATCTCTGATAATCATTCATCCCAATGTAAACAAATTCATTTCACATACGGTGATAACAAAATACATGCAGCTCTATACTCGTAATGGATACTGTAGTAGGCCGGACGGAACTTCACCCTAAATTAATTAAACTTGCCCATCGTGTAGCATAGTCTAGTCTGCCTATCAATTTCGATAAACTTGTTAAGGCGTGAAGATGTGATAATTATTATTTTAGTTATCTAAGAGGTTGAGGAAATTATTTTCGACGTAAATAAGATGTGTCCAACTTTGGAACCGGTTACTGATTAAATACTGGTTTATTTACGGATCAACATCAGATGCAACATAACTGGAATATTTTTGTTTAATTTGACATATGTTATAGAAATTCATTCATGCCTATGATATTTCATATATTTCCCTATTTATTGTGACTTAGTACTTAAATTATGGTCAAGGGAATTATCAAATTCACCTTTAAATTTAACTCAACCTCCATAAATAATTTGTGCAACATGAAATTTTTAACTGTTATATCAATTAATTTAGCTTTTTAAAAGTTAGTTCCAAAAGTAACGTCTGTTTTAATCTAATTATACATGTCAACAAATTAAATTTGAATGGTTTACACCAATATTTTATTATGACAAGAACATATTTGTCAGTCCATACATAACCTTAATTAAAATGAATATTAATCTGTTATGATAGCGATTTTATATATAATAATATTTGAGGGCAAACTTAAACTTACCAATTTAGTTATTATTATATACATTAGATTAATTAAAAATTTTACAGCCATTCCGATGCAGTATAACGCCACAAGTCTCTTAGATCTATGTTTACGTTTAATGGCTTCCCGTAATGTTTATATGTAACAAAATCGTTAATTTATATTTACATCAATTTGATCGATCACGAACACGAAGAAATAAAATGTCACTGTAAAATAAATAAGTGATAATCGATCGATTGCCTATTCAATATCGAATAAGTGTAACGTGATGATTTCTATTAGAGGTGTTGACCCAGATCAAAATTTCTTGAATTTCGTTCATTTTAAACCGGTTTTGCATGATATGCCTATGGATGGCTTTCTTACCATTATAATAAAATTACATTTATAAATACGTGTATTAAATTTGTTTAAAAAAACACTATCAAATAATTAAGTAGTAACATTGACAAATAATTTATTAATTAACTGCTTAACATTCACGAGCAATAGCACAACAATTTATATTAGAGGTATTGACAAAACCTCTAAAGTATAACGATTAAAAATTTCATAAAAACCGTCCTTTGGATTTAAAGTGATACTTTTAAAGATATAGTCTTTTTGTAATTTCATTATATGGATGTATATTGCTTTTAGCTGATATAGAACAATTAATTTAAATGGAAGTTAATTAAGTAAATTCGGTCAACACAATATTAAATCTAAATAAATTTCTTAATTTTATAATGTTCAGAAGGGCAATTAAAATATCATCAGCAAACATTTTTCCCTTTCAATTAAAATGCCAAATATTTTCAACCTTTCAATATGTTGATTTTCGTCATACAAGACTCTCATCACTCAGTTTAAAATATTGAATATTTCGTATACGAAAAAAGGGGCGAATCATTTATCACGTAAGCGGAGAAATTTTCGATTAACTCACATTCATAATTTTTACGACACACTGCTTTCATCATCGGCTCATTATTTCTAATATTTTTTGCTATCCATATGTAATGGAGTGTAATTTTATTTACAAATTTTAAAGACTTCATTTTAAACCTAGGTAGTGTTAAAGAATTTAAAGAAAATAGAAATAATACCATATCATGTAGTTTCATATATAATATAAATGTCAACTTTTTCTTTTTAATTATTAGGCTGTCGAAAAATAGAGATCTAAACGAGTGAAAAATCATATACAGCAAAAAATTACGTTTTGACAGGGGCCTTCTATTTGATCTTTCTCTAATAAATTCCCTTCAAAATTAATAAATATATATTAGCACTGTTCAATTTCCAGATAGAGTGTAAATATTTTTTTTCCGGTACAATATATATATATATATATATATATATATATATATATATATATATATATATATATATATATATATATATCAGTGACGATTATACAAATATACAAACTTTACCGCAGAATTCATATCATTAAGAAGTATGTACGTATGTTTATTTATTTTCATCTTATACATAAAGTACTGATTGACTAGTATTTCTAATAAATAACGTAAAATTTTAGAGATCTCTTTGATTAGATTTTGCAAAGGCAGGTGTTTGATTATTTGTTACTTCATTTCGGTTTGCTTTAAGTAAGATTTCCATTCGACATTTCTTGCAACATGATTTCGTTTAATTAAGTGTCAGTTTTGTGAATCTCACGAGGATTTCGTCTGCTATTGCTTTCTAGTTTATTCAGAGAAACATGTAAAGGCTTGGGTCTTAGCTTGAGATGCTATTACAGAATAGTTTTCGCTACCTACCAAAGTCGTTTGACCTTTAGCATACATTTTTCAGCTTAAAACAATTTATTTTGATGGCAAGGAATACGCATAGACGTAGACTTCAAAATATCTATAAAATGTAAATCTATAAAAGTAAATAATATAAATTCCATAAAAAAATATACTAACAAACTGAACTGAAATGTAGGCAAACAAATTTTAGCGTACAAATCTAAAGCACTATGGAATAAAAAAACTTTACTTTGCAAATATGAATAAACTAGATCGTAAGGAAATAAAAGTAATTCATATAAAGGAAAAAAAAATTTAATAAAGATATTCCTTAAAATATGGTTGAAAACTCAGGTTCGAGTAATATTTGTATAATATCTATAACAAGGAGAGAAGTGAATGTCATTGCCTTTCATATTTTTATAAAACGTTTAACTTGCAATGTTTTATAGTAAATATTTACGCCATCTTTTAAACATAGGATTTAATATACATAATTACTCCATATCGGTTTTTTTAAATCAAAGTGTTTGTTACAAATAGGTATCCTTGGAATATTAGATATTTATTATTTTAATTAGTGTACTCGGTTTAGCGCAAGTAAATTTTTCACATACAAATATATAACGTAGTTTTTCTACATTTTACATCACAAAAGAACATTTGATCGCAATAAAGTATGCTTTATAATAATTGAAACATTTGTTAAGTATTGGATGGAGACAAGTGAACTAAATTTCAGTCTCTTAGAAAACATTGAATCAAAATAATGCGTAATAATAAAAAAATAATTTAAACTTTATGCATTTTTTCAGCAAAACTTTCATCATGAGTTTTGTGATTTTTTCATCAAAAAAGACAGGCACAAGAAATGCTGAAACAAACAAATAGTTTAATAAATAAAAATAAAACTGTAAAACGTCCATCAGGTGTTACTAGACGGGGAAAAATTTAGCCAAGATTTTATTACTAACCTCAAGAAATTATTCCAATGAAATTGCCTTCCAAATTAGTTTGGTCGTTTTTATATGCAACTCTAATAAATAAACATACAAATAAATAAGCGATGATTTTAAAAACAATTATTCTGGCTTCTTTTTGATCCCAGGCATAACTCATATAAAAAGATTACTAAGCGATTTTACGTAATAACTAATATGTAATAAACAAAATGTATAATAGTATCAAACCTCTATATATATATATATATATATATATATATATATATATATATATATATACACATAGGAATAGATGTTCGATACTATTATACATTTAAAAAAATACAAAATCTTCTTCAAAATCACATTAAATATACAATTTTTAACGCGAATATATTCACTAAAAGAATCTAGATAACGTTAAAACCTTTAGAAGAATATTTTATGTCCCCCATGTCTATTAATACGATGAGATTTAGTAACCTGTAACTGCGGGTATATTTTCTCCACTGATGCAAAATTTATTTACTATTACCCCCAAATTGCTTCAAGGATTATGTATATAAGCCATTATTAAAACGACGTACTATTAGGAAAACATAATACTTTTAATAGATTCTGAAAGAAGTTAAATTTTTCTTAATATTTTTATTTAAAGCGAATCTTCAGATAATTGTTTACTCCATAATATTTAATAACAAAGATAAATAATGATTTTATTAATCACGATTAAATGAAACTTAGTATTATGGTATATAGTATTTTTTCTACTTTTAACTTAAAGCAAATAGAAATAATACTACTCACGTAGTTTCATTTAATTGTGAATAATAAATTTCTACAAAATTAATGCCAAATATATTCAAGATTTTTATGATGTTAATAAAGATTTTTGTTACGAAATATTTCAATGTACTTTTAAAAAGAAATATTAAACATAATATATGGTACGAATATTTTATCTAAAAAAAACTTCGAAATCCCATACAGCATATAGTGTATTAACGCGTTTATTGTCACCAAAACTAAACGTTTTTCAATTTTCAAAGTTAGGGAAATAATAATAATATGCTGTGGAAACGGCATTCATAAAAGGCTTCAACTCAATCGGGAAGTCAAAAATAAACTTTGATAGGGTTATGGAAGCTGTAGCCGTAGTTGCTCAATCCCCTGAAACTCGTGAGGTATATCCAGTGCATTTATACGAAGAAAGACAGTCAGTAACCAATTTATATTTTGGCACATATTTGAAGCCTTTCGAAGGCCGGATATCTAGTAGTGAGCATCACTCATTGTATGATAATATTTTCTATAAGTAAAAAATGTGTACATAAATAAAAAGTACTTTATAAAGAAAATAAACTAAAATGTTAATTTAAATAAGTATTATATAGGCATAAAACGAGCAAAAAACATGTTTAGGAATAGAGCAGCCGATTATAATTATTAGCTTTAATTCTCAATTCGATATTCCTTGTTTCCTATTTTTATACAGCTATATCGTATATATACATATATATATATATATATATATATATATATATATATATATATATATATATATATATATAACAATTATTTTATAAGTTTTTAACAATTATTTTAAAACTAACTTACTAAACTTAATAGGAAGATTAAAAATAACAAATTGGCTAAGTGAGAGACACACTATCAAAATAGAAAGCAGGAGAACTACAACAATTGGAAGGGAATGGTATGAAAATGAATTACCCTTTTCAATCAGGTATGAAAAATACAATCGGTAATGGAAAATAACTATACTTTACTTATATTTAATTACTATATCCGGTGATCATCACCGAGTGTTCAAGCAGAATGGTTAAAGACAATAGCATTACTCTTACGTATGGGTACCTGCAGAGCTCAATAATCTACTGGCATCGGAGAGTTCATTAATTGGTAAAACGTAAACATGCCTACTTGCCTCAAATCTATACTTAACGATAAGTGCTATAAGATTATAGGGAGAAGAACACACATGATCAAGGCTTTTAATTAGGATAAAAGGTATTATTAGAATATATCGAGATGAAAATATCTAAAACAGAAAAAAAATGTGGTTAGTACAAACTTTAAAATTAAAATTATCGCTTACATATTTTAAAGGATATGGAATCTAGACTACATTATATGGAATACATTATATATAATTTAAATTCCATATCTTAATAATTTTCATTCAAAAAGGTGGTTCCATATATCAGTTGGGAATATCTTTTGTCAAGATATTCTTCTAAATATCAGCACACGTTAGGGGGAAGATTTGAATAATCTAGTAAAGCTTATGATACTAGAGAAAACCGTTAGAAAATGATTATGCTATCCATTACCCATTTTGAATTAATCTTTAGCATAATGATCGTCATGTGTATTGCAATGAAAATGCTTTGTTAACATTTGTTCAGGTGTACTGGGAATATTACCATAAGAAAAAAATTAAATGTCTCCCATAAAAGAAGAGAAAAAAAATTTAATTGTCTTTTTAATAAGTATAAATATAACGATTTAACTAAGCTACTAAATAACCTACAAAGCCTGTATCCTGAGCAACTGAGTCAAACGATTCTTTCCCATTTATTTGGTTGCGAAGATAAAAGAAGTCTGATTCTCCCAAAAAATTATTTCAATTATTTTTTCACAATTTATATGTACGCTTTATTCCCAGACTCCAAAAATGTGGTCACGATTCCAAAACAAACAAGAGAAGTCACATGATTGAAGGAATTCATTCTTGTTTATTGAATTAATTTTCAGTTTACCTTAGTTATTAACTTTAACCTTAGTTCCATATTTGATATTTTTTGTAAGTTTTTTGCTTCAAACGATGGTCTAAAACGTCTTCATTCACTACATCACATTCTTTGCAGTTGTGGGAAAAATTTTATTATCACTATAAAAATTATACTTCGTTTGTATGCACTATGGAAATTATACTTCGTTTTCCTTCTTTCTGTCTTCATCCTGTTCCCCAATTTTAGTATA